>WFMF01000089.1:0-398957 GCA_011033025.1 Beroe forskalii | reverse complement strand
AGTTTTAAAAAGCCTGGTTTTTGTGCACTAATTTTTTCCTTTTTGAAAAAATAAACTAAACCCAATAAAACAACAATATAAAATAAAAAATGGCACATGATTCTGGAAAGGGAAACTTTTAAATACGGGTACATCAATCAGGAGATATGGGGGGTTTTAAAAGACATTATAAGGTTTTAGAAAATACTGACCCTTTAAAAAGTTTAAAAATCCCCAAGATTTTGCCCGATTGGGGTAGAAAAAAAGCATTACCAGTAACCCCGATTCACCCCTTTGAAGGGAAATTTATAAATCCCCAAAGTTTTCCTTTTTTGGAAGTTAGAGAACTGTATGGGGACTTTACCTAAAAGATATTTTTTTTTAAATGAATAAATAACCCGGGGGAAAAAAATTTTCTAAAAACCCTTTTGTTCCCAAATGGGGGCTCAGTCCAAATTCAAAAATTTTGAGACCTTTTTGTGGAGACAAATTGACGGTAAACAACCCAAAAGTTTATCTTTAATGGAGAACTAATAATGTCACATAGTCTGTCAAGCGGTGTCCTCAGTAATATATATTTTATCTAAAAATCACAGTACAGAAGTGCTGTAATCTGATCAATCCATGTCAGCAATGTTTCTAGTGAAAAATAGGAGAGAATATCATGCTAGATTGATATAATCTGCAGACGTTGCAATGTGCTGCGGGTGCACTCAAGCAATCAATACGTTCACACTATATAATTTAGCAAAGGATATATCTAGGCGTCTTGACTGAAAACATAAGCTTCCTGCACCTCAAACGAAGTGTCTAAAATATAAAAGTAAAGAAGTGTCAAACTAAATCAATAATAAAAGTGCAGTGATAAAATCCTTGGCTTTATCCCCGGCCGCGGTCAAATCATCTCTTGGTGCTTGTGACTTCACTATCATAGCTATAAATGGTCAATCATTGACGTAAGCTCATATTCCTGAGATCACTTTGACATTCAAATGTGGGGCCCTTTTTGGTGAACCGCGTCAATGAAATACAGAAGATCGAGAGAATCGTGATTTATTGTTTCTAATTGCTATTTGTCTACCAGAGGGATAGGTTACTGTCTGTTGCAGTGCAGGAATCAGAAAATCCGAAGATATGTGTGAAAATGAACAGAGTAGATGTCTGAGATATCTTACATGTCAATATGATCACTTTTAAAGGCACCTGCAGAGGAATATCAGATAGGAGAGGAATTCCATAACATTAGATCAGATTATAAAAAGTTATATTGTCTGCTTCAAAACTTGGGAGACGGATTATATATTTCAGGGCAAATCTAGAAACATGAAATCATTAGGAAAAAATAAAAAACTTTTTTAAACTAAAAATTTAAGGAAAAAATAAGAAAGGGGAAAGTTGGTATACCTGAACAGTACCAGAATTCGTAATTCATGGAAGTTTTTTTTTTTTAAATTCTAAATTGGTTAAAGAAATATAAAGCATCAGGAAAAGACAACACACATAAGAATAAGCTTTAACAAAATGACACATCACTGTAAAACGAATATGTCTCAGTACCTGTGCCAATTAAATTTACACATGAGATAGTATACTAGAATCCACCAAGCGCATATTACCTATAGACTCTCTTAATTACACAAGAATAAAGCTTCAATAAGCTGATCAGATTTATATATACTTTGATATATTATTGCCCATGATTCGCGATCTATATTAATAATTTCAAAGTGTTCGTGCGTCTGTGTATGTATGTGTGTGTGTGTGTGTGTGTGATGCGTTTATAAGAAGTGCATTTAATATTTTTGATCGGTTTTTTCGGGAAAATCTTCACCCAATTAAGAGGATTATTCATATCTATGATAAATTTGAATTGAACTCTCCGTTAATTAGTTATTAGCATAATAAATATCACATGCGTTTACTAATGCTAATATATGCTGTGTGTATATATAGGTGATCTCAAATTACAAAGTATGTTGTACGGTGCATTTCCGCGAATATCTATAATCCTCGGTAAGCGGTAGCATGTTAAGGTGATACCTAGGTGATCAAATCACTTTACACATTCCAAGATGACGTCATGAAGCAAGTTGCTGTTGGCTGCTGGATACAAAACGAACCGCAGGTTGATTGTTTCCGCGAATCTTCGCGGGCAAACGCTAGTATTACATAAATTATTGCCCGAAAACACGAGAGTTCTTCAAAGATATTTCAGTCACGGACGCTCTATTTCCCGAGAAAAACAACACGGCCGACGTTGCGTGAATAATCCGGTTAGAAAAACCGCGATCACGCTTCGCGCAACACGAGCTTGTGGCTGCACAGACAAAATAGATGTAGTGACGACTACAACTTACTATTATAAACTATGATAATGACGTCACTTTATCTCGCTCTATGTTCTCAGACCACAGACATCTAATTCATTGCTGTCATTAAAGGGTAATTACAGACAGGGACAGCGTCAATTGACACGGTCAAGCCTGTGTCAATTGTCGGCATACCCTAGACATTTGGTAGTGACGAAGAAATTGCAACATTCCGAGGGGAGACCTCTATTTTTCTAGACCGGAATTAGTTTTTGATACATTTCAATTTGCTATGGCAAAACGGAATGCTTTTTATACTACTATTAAATAAAAACAACACCTAGAACGATTTAGAATTCGTCGAATTTTCGCCGAAAAGTCGCCCAAAATTTAGTAAATACAACACTACGCTGTATGGTTAAAGCGAGGCATGTGAAACGTCAACCTTTCCGTTGAAATATTTTAATAGATCACATGATACCGTGTGTTTAATGATTAATCTAAAAATCCTGAGAACAGCAATGTACCAACAGCATCAAAATTATTAGCACTCATATTACAGCATCAATTATATCATTACGATTCAAATTAAATCGTTCAAAATAAATTTAAACATCTTCCTTTTATCCGCTGGATTCACCGCACAACATATAAAATTTGAAAATCTTGAAACAATGCGGTCATATAAAAATATGTTAGCAAAACAAACTAAACGTTCCGAATAAATACGTGTTTCAATGGTATGTGGGAGTGTTTCGCGAATATTTTATTATTTTATGCACTTTATATTATTATATTGTTCGATTATATTGGGTGGGTAATATATAAACCTAATCAACGAAGCACATAGTGCCGAGCGGAAAGCCATTACCGACGCGGAAAATTTAAAAACTCGTATCTCTCTCCGAAAATCTTACAGAATTATTTATATCCGTTATGGTGAGAGGTAAAAATGCGGAAATAGACAGTTCAGCGTCATCAACACACCGCTTTAAGCCCTGATAATGACGTCACTGCCAACCATTCATTGGTCCAGAAAAACATCGAATTGATATATTTCAATCCAAGAGATAGCACGCCTTCAGAGCCCTCTAATAAACTCGGTACCAGGGCCTGAAGTGAACGTGAAACGAAGGTATTTGGCACGCTTATATATTGAAAAGTGTATTAAAAGGACTGTAATTTATTGTCTGTAATCTGAGTTGCTGTATTTGCCACATATTTCGTTAGGCTGAACCATTAGCTTATCAGGGTATAAATATCGCGGTACAATTCATTTAATTCTAATTCAGTGTTGTATCAAAGATAATCTTATCATGGTATCAGGGTATATCGAACGCTGCTTGGAAATTACAAAATCACAGCTTCAGACGATATACAGGACAGCCCCCGCCCCATTTTTTAACCATCGGCAAAATAATGATGTACCTATCGCCTCTTTTTGATCCTTTTTTATAGCAGTTTCAAGATCACTCAAAAATATAAGTATGAAGAAACCATTACTTCAGAGTTACTGTGTGTGTTTTCTGAACCTTACTGCTCTTGTTTTGGAACCCTCAATGTCTACACTGGGAACCATATCAGGGATCATTCATCCCGAACTGCAGAAATTTAAACCACAGTTCACAAAAACACGGAGGAAGGAGAAATGAAAAACATGGGAATAAAATCCTAGAAATATGAGGAAATGGCAAGCTTTACGGCATATTGATATAAACGATTGAAACGAATGAGATGGAGCGAAGATAAAACTACCGTAGCACCATACCGGTGTCAGGGATACCTGGTCTGTCCGCTGACGAACTGGCGTCAGGGATACCTGGTCTGACGTACTGGTGTCAAAGATACATGGTCTGATGTACTGGTGTCAGGGATACCTGGTGTGACGTACTGGTTTCAGGGATACCTGGTCTGACGTACTGGTGTCAGGGATACCTGGTCTGATGTACTGCTGTCAGGGATACCTGGTCTGACGTACTGGTGTCAAGGATACATGGTCTGACGTACTGGTGTCAGGGATACCTGGTCTAACTTACTGGTGTCAAGGATACATGGTCTGACGTACTGGTGTCAGGGGATACCTGGTCTGACGTACTGGTGTCAAAGATACATGGTCTGATGTACTGGTGTCAGGGATGCCTGGTGTGACGTACTGGTTTCAGGGATACCTGGTCTGACGTATTGGTGTCAGGGATACCTGGTCTGATGTACTGCTGTCAGGGATACCTGGTCTGGCGTACTGGTGTCAAGGATACCTGGTCTGACGTACTGGTGTCAGGGAAACCTGGTCTAACTTACTGGTGTCAAGGATACATGGTCTGACGTACTGGTGTCAGGGATACCTTATCTGACATACTGGTGTCAGATATACCTGGTGTGACGTACTGGTGTCAGGGATACCTGGTCTGAAGTACTGGTGTCAGGGATAGATGGTGTGACGAACTGGTGTCAGGGATACCTTGTGTGACGAACTGGTGTCAGGGATACCTGGTCTAACTTACTGGTGTCAAGGATACCTGGTCTGACGTACTGGTGTCAGGGATACCTGGTCTAATTTACTGGTGTCAAGGATACATGGTCTGACGTACTGGTGTCAGGGATACCTTATCTGATATACTGGTGTCAGGGATACCTGGTCTGACGTACTGGTGTCAGGAATACCTGGTCTGACGTACTGGTGTCAGGGATACCTGGTCTGACGTACTGGTGTCAGGGATACCTGGATTAACTTACTGGTGTCAAGGATACATGGTCTGACGTACTGGTGTCAGGGATACCTGGTCTGACGTACTGGTGTCAAAGATACATGGTCTCATGTACTGGTGTCAGGGATGCCTGGTGTGACGTACTGGTTTCAGGGATACCTGGTCTGACGTACTGGTGTCAGGGATACCTGGTCTGATGTACTGCTGTCAGGGATACCTGGTCTGGCGTACTGGTGTCAAGGATACCTGGTCTGACGTACTGGTGTCAGGGATACCTGGTCTAACTTACTGGTGTCAAGGATACATGGTCTGACGTACTGGTGTCAGGGATACCTTATCTGACATACTGGTGTCAGATATACCTGGTGTGACGTACTGGTGTCAGGGATACCTGGTCTGAAGTACTGGTGTCAGGGATAGATGGTGTGACGAACTGGTGTCAGGGATACCTTGTGTGACGAACTGGTGTCAGGGATACCTGGTCTAACTTACTGGTGTCAAGGATACCTGGTCTGACGTACTGGTGTCAGGGATACCTGGTCTAACTTACTGGTGTCAAGGATACCTGGTCTGATGTACTGCTGTCAGGGATACCTGGTCTGACGTACTGGTGTCAAGGATACATGGTCTGACGTACTGGTGTCAGGGATACCTGGTCTAACTTACTGGTGTCAAGGATACATGGTCTGACGTACTGGTGTCAGGGATACCTGGTCTGACGTACTGGTGTCAAAGATACATGGTCTGATGTACTGGTGTCAGGGATGCCTGGTGTGACGTACTGGTTTCAGGGATACCTGGTCTGACGTACTGGTGTCAGGGATACCTGGTCTGATGTACTGCTGTCAGGGATACCTGGTCTGGCGTACTGGTGTCAAGGATACCTGGTCTGACATACTGGTGTCAGGGATACCTGGTCTAACTTACTGGTGTCAAGGATACATGGTCTGACGTACTGGTGTCAGGGATACCTTATCTGACATACTGGTGTCAGATATACCTGGTGTGACGTACTGGTGTCAGGGATACCTGGTCTGAAGTACTGGTGTCAGGGATAGATGGTGTGACGAACTGGTGTCAGGGATACCTTGTGTGACGAACTGGTGTCAGGGATACCTGGTCTAACTTACTGGTGTCAAGGATACCTGGTCTGACGTACTGGTGTCAGGGATACCTGGTCTAACTTACTGGTGTCAAGGATACATGGTCTGACGTACTGGTGTCAGGGATACCTTATCTGATATACTGGTGTCAGGGATACCTGGTCTGACGTACTGGTGTCAGGAATACCTGGTCTGACGTACTGGTGTCAGGGATACCTGGTCTGACGTACTGGTGTCAGGGATACCTGGATTAACTTACTGGTGTCAAGGATACATGGTCTGACGTACTGGTGTCAGGGATACCTGGTCTGACGTACTGGTGTCAGGGATACCTGGTCTGACGTACTGGTGTCAGGGATACCTGGTCTGACGTATTGGTGTCAGAGATACCTGCTCTATTGTACTGGTGTCAAGGATACGTGGTCTGAGGTACTGGTGTCAGGGATACCTGGTCTGACGTACTGGTGTCAGGGATAACTGGTGTGACACACTGGTGTCAGGGATACCTGGTCTGACGCACTGGTGTCAGGGATACCTGTTCTGACACACTGGTGTCAGGGATACCTGGTCTGTAGCAGTGATGTAGGAAGTGGGTGGGCCAGTAGGGCCATGGCCCTACTGCGTTTCAGGCTTGTAGGGCCAAAGTATACTTTGGCCCTACTGCTTTTCAAGGCCGGAAAACATAGATTTATTCAATAATCTTCGTTCTTTTTCCATGTTTCACACAGAATCAACAGGGCAGTTCCCATACTTTTATTTCACCTAATTTGATTTCACTAGAATGAAACTGTAAACTTAGTAAGCAATGCAGCAATCAAAGCCTATAGCTCTATAGTGTTTATTTAACTCATGGCATTGGGCTATCATAAGGCAATATCATGTAATATCTGATGAGTGATGGTCGGAAGGAGTCTCAAATTTCTTGTTAAGATGATCGTGTGCAACGTTGATTTTTAGTGCCTTGCCAAAATTTCTAAAAATGATCACATGACGTCAAGTCACGTGACATAAGGTCACGTGACATGACGTCACGTGATCACTTTTGCATCAAAAGTGGCCCTACTGCCTCATGACATCTTCCTACATCGTTGGTCTGTAGTACCTATTGGTGTCAGGGACTATTAAAAAAAAGTAGTACACAGCGTGATGGAAAACGTGTCAGAAATCCTTGAATTCCACTTGAAGCGGTGAACTGATTTAAAACTAAATAAAGATTAAGAAATAGATAGGAGGGTAGGTACCTAGGCATATCAATCTCCTCTTCATCAACTCACGAAGTCACAAGAACAACAGAAAGAACTCATTGGTATGGAAACAGGAAAGTGTATCATAATGATACACGTATCGTAAGTTCGTTATTATCAAATATATCCATGCTAATTCTACTTCCTTCTTAGTTCACAGCATAGCATCACAGTCTAGACATGACCCTGAAATCTGAGCTCAGAATGAAGATTTACGATGCGATCAGTTATTTTTGGGGATTAGGTAGGTAAATCACAGATCTAACATCAGAACTATCTGTAGTAATAAATCTCGGATCATTCGATAGATTGGAATGCAGCTGTTACATTATGCAACTCAGGATTCGTCATTCGAAGAAAAACACTGAAAACATCAAGAATCGGTGGACGACTCACCACCATGATGATTGGATGAAGCAAACACGCAGGGACTAGCGAGACAAAAGCTTCGTCTTGGGTAATGCAGTTTGCGGATAGTAACCGAATTAGGATTAAGGAAGCGACGACAAATTCCTTGAAACAAGACGTGTAGAAATGAACTGATAATCCCAGACCTATAACACTTCACACGCGAAGCTACGTGTGTGTGAATGTGAAATGGGTTCATTCCATAATGGCGGCAAAACATATACCGCGCGCGCATATCTTTTTTCTTATGGAATTGGAAATAAAGCCGCGCTTTAACCAATGCGCGTTCATTCCATTGCAAAGTTACATGTCGTACAAAGTTAAGCATATGTGCGCGGCGTCACGGATGAGTTTAAGCATGCGAACAGCCGTCTGGTTCCTAGTCAGGCGTTGAAATAATGGGTCTGACGACGTCAGACAACTGGTTCCCGTAACCAGTAACCAGGGGTACGGCGTCAAACTAGGCATTTGGTTAGAGCAATTGTCCGGGGCTACTACCTACCAGGCTTGCTGATGCAGTACTAGAAGGATTTTACATTTTAACCCTCCGGGGGAAAGGGGGGTTTATGGCAAAATGTAGATCAAGATGGATTTCACCCATCCCTAGCGCTCAACACTCTCGACGGACGTTGCCCCGTTTATTTCTTCTGACTGGATGACGCGCGGCGGAGGGTAGGGTAAAATCCTACTAAAAATGCGGACGTCTGCATTTATTAAAATTTCTGTCGATTTGTCAAATTGTCAGTGTCACTACGAAATGGCTTGTCAGGCGGGCGCGCGCGCCCGCCGAAGGGGTCAAACAACGTCTGGTCGTCTGACAAAAATGGTCCATCCATTATTTAGAATGTTGACTTTGAATGTAAATGCGGACGTCCGGAGGGGGTATTCCAACTTGCAGACAAGGGAGGAGTCTACAATAGCCGAAATTTTGCGGACGTCCTTTATGGCATGGATCAGGATGGCCCCTTAGGAACGGCCTTTCGTTGTCAGACCCCTTCGCCTTCAGCGGGCGCGCTCACGAAGCACGCGCGTCCGCCGAAGGCCACGTGCACTGAAGGCAACGTCCGCCGAAGGCAACGTCTGACAAACAGTATTAAATTTAAAAGAGTTTTAGTAAAAGTTTTGTTACTTTTCGAGGAATTAGTGCGCGTGCGAGCAAACTTAAAGTATTCTCCGATATAAAATCAAAACTAATGGTATTACTATAACTGAATTTCAAGAATTCATATCCAATATTCAATTTCACCATTGAAATTCAACATGATCATTCTTACTCTGAGCACTGAGCAGCCGTAGGACACATTCAACTCTGACAATCCATCAATGAAAATTATGATATTAAAAAACTATGTAACTTATCAACGATGAATAACACTTTTCAAATTCTCAAAAGAAGTTTCTTCCATCAATTCAGTTTAGTGAATTGTTATGCTGCACCTACGTAATGATAAAATAAATCTGGTCCATTTTTGAGTTTTTCCTGAGGGCATCATTTCTAAATTTTATCGAAAATTGCAAATCCTTAAATTGTTTGCGTGTATTTAGTTCATCAGGCACTTCTTCACTCTGATCAAATCCGGACATAATGTCAATAATATCTGAATCAAATCTGGGAACTAGGATTATCTTACACAGGTGTCGCAAGTTCGAGGAATGAGTTACCCTGAAATTTCTGAGTTGCGCACCACCATGTTTCAGTTTGTACGTGCTATGAGGTTATCATACCAGTATCACGTACTTACAGAAGGTGTGGAAATTTCAGAAAGCCTCCTCAGAACTCACCACATCTGCGCTACATTTCCTGGCCTCATCCTTTCTTGTCGACAATGCTGGTTTTGGTGATTTGGGTCGTTCTCTGGGACTTCCTCGTTCGGCTGATGCTCTGACTGACCTTCACTCCACCTCCCTTCCCACCGGTCCCCTTCAGTGCTTTGTACCTGGAAATGGGTGGGAACTATGAGTCATTTACGAAAAACTATACTAACCTCAGAATCCCGTAACCAGCAATTTTTCGTCGTTTATGGGGAAAAACGCGTATGTCGGCCTTAAAACTGCCTTTTTCCGCCCCTCATTGGATTTGTCCGTTGATCTCTCTAGTGCGTGGGGATGAATTAACCCACCTGAATTTGAACTCAAGTGCCATGTCATGAATTAACCCGCCTGGATTCGAACTCAAGTGCCTTGGGATGAATCAACCCACCTGAATTTGAACTCAAGTGCCTTGGGATGAATTAACCCGCCTCATTTTGAACTCGTCTGCCCTGGGATGAATTAACCCACCTTGATTTTAACTCTAGTGCCTTGGGATGAATTAACCCACCTGTATTTGAACTCCAGTGCCTCATAAGATGAATGAACCTACCTGGATTTGTACTCTAGTGCCTTGGGATGAATTAACTCACCTTGATTTGAACTCCAGTGCCTCAGGATGCTCCACCTTGGTGAGATACTCCACCCACTGCTTGCACTCCTTAACCTGCCCCATGTTCAGCAATCCGTCTAGGAGTGTCACCACTAGAGACACCAGCTTTACTTTCTCAGCGGACACGGAGATGGTCTTTATTCCGAACTTTGCTGCCCTGGGGAAGAGAATTACACATAGACACGCGCCTAACGGGTCCGTTTTGGGATATTTCCCGAGGGTCCAAACCAATATGGACATTGATATGGCCTAGATCCTTGACAGTTGATATTCACTGTTTTTATTCATACTAACCACCGATATCTTATCATCATTATCAACTTAATGTTTCAACTTACTGTTCCATGAGCGCATTAGCTTTCAAAACGTCCCCCTCAATCAACTGGAAATAACTGAGAGTTCTGAACGCTCGAGCCTTCACAGAACAGTCTTTAGACTTCTCAGCGGCCTGCAGAGTGGGAATTGGGGTGAAAAAGCCTTGATTCAAATATTGATTATTGAAGGCAGAAAACCATGGCAACTTCATCACATCATCATAGTAACATCATCATTCATCACATCACCATAGTAACTGCACCTGTTTCAAGTAGTCGAATGCCACATCTTTGCTACTCCTCAGTATGGAAACGTTAGCCAGTTCGAGAAAGCACCGTTGCTGGTTGGGGTTCAGGATCAGCGCTGTTTCCAGGTACCTGTGTATTTCCTTCAGCTCTGATAGGATCTCTTCTGTTATCTGTGAAGAGTTTCATTGTTAACAGCAATTCTAAGTCTTTTCTCTTCCCATTATCCGACAAATCTTATCGATATTCTTGATATTTTTTTGGATGTATTGGTAGATTGTCCAATGTTCATCTCCTATAAAAGAAGTAATCCCCTACGGGGTTTTTCAATGAATAAATAAATGAATGAATGAATGAATGAATGAATGAATGAATGAATGAATGAATGAATGAATGAATGAATGAATGAATGAATGAATGAATGAATGAATGAATGAATGAATGAATCAATCAATCACTTATCACTGAGGGAGGAGGGGGAGAGGGCGGTTTTGGGGGTGTTTTGTCCTTGTTCCCTTTCGTATGTTCCTTCTTTGTGGGCTGTAGGATGTAAGAGCTAGGAGAATAAAAAACTATTGCTATCAGCTACCAGTGCTACTAAAGAGGGGATCTGCGAGGGATCCAGACAGATACCCCGGCGTAGGGTCTTCCAGTAATCTCTCACAGTAATTGTACCGGGAAACGATAGACAACCCCCTCCCCTCAATCCTCCCCCCTCCCTCGGTCCCACTCCCCTTACACCAACCCCCTCTTCCTCACTCCCACTCCTCCACCCCTCATTCCCACACTTACTTCTGCAGCTTCTTTCTCTACCTCCACCAGCTCACTGACAATCCGTTCCACCTCCACAGCTTCGTTTATACTCTTACCTGCAAGAGTCTGTGTTATGGATACCTATGATTCTTTTTTAACGACAGATTGGTACAGAATTTTCATCATCACCATCGAACCGTCTCCCCTCTTGTTAAACCACTCCTGTTCATTGATTTGTAGGTTAAGGCATCGAAAAATAACTCCAAAAATTTATCACGACATACCTTTGAAGAGTTTCCCCTTCTTCGAGAGTGCCAGGTGCAGGTACGCAAAGGAAGTTGGGTGCTTCTTAATAGAGCGCTTGAGCAGGTGAATACACCCCTCCTTTCCATCGTAGTCCTCGTATTTAGACTTCTCCTTCGCGACCATGTAGTCAGTGAAGGGGTCGCTTCGTCGCAGCGCCTGGAAACGGAGAGAACAATTGGATAAGAAAATGTATATAATAGATCAAAGTTAATAACCTTACAGCGCGCAAATGTAATGTTCTATGTAAAACACAGTTAAGGGCATTTACGTGCTATCAGGCGCCGCAAAAAGTACCCACGCGCGCCGTAGTACACCGCGCCTCTAAAGGTCGAGACATAACGGTAACAATCACCCTAACTCTTACCTCTTTAAGCAAGCTCTCTGCTTTGGGATCCATGCCTGTCCTATGTGACGCGTCTCTCCTGTTGAGAAGACGAGCCAGGAACACCTTGGGCAGAGTGAACTCTGGTTTCCGCTGTATGATGGAGTGTAGTTTCTCCGAGGAAGCTGTCAGGTAGTAGCACTCTGTCATCCTAGGAGGAGTGAGAGTGTAAAGGCTGGTTGTAGGAGAATGATGGTTGAGAAGGAGGAATAGTTGACATAACACCTTCGCAAGTATCGCCATCTCTTGCCACCTCTAACATTGGAGGGGGAGTGAGAAGAGGGGGAGCGAGGGGAAGGGGAGCAAGGGAGTGATATGTCCACCTCTTACCTGTCGATGTGTTTGCTGAAGTTATACTGCACGAGGGCTGCACCGAGGGCGGTAAACTCGTGATCTGGCTCGTAGAGCAGGGAAGAAGTGAAGAGCCTGTCTGCCACGCAGTTCAGACCAAGGAAGGAGTGGGCCCAGGCAATGTCCGCTATGGAACGACCTGGAAGGGTGGAAGGTACCTTAGAGCGTTCTGTATTTTCGTATAATTTACAGTCATTTTCATAGAGCTGAATCCTCCAATCTGAATCAAATATCAAAATATTGTCTCATGAACGCTAAGAAATTAATTCTATCTAATTTATAGAATCAGGAAAGATAAGAATTATAAGATCAGGAAAAAGGACACTTCATATCCTACCCATTTTCCTGCGTTCCATGAGCCGCGGTAGCGCTCTAGTAGTCGATATCAAACTCTCCAATGTAGTGTCAGCTGCTTCAAAGTCTTCCAGGAGTCGGAGCAGATTCACCCGGTTAGCCAGGCCAACCAAATTATCCTGGGATTACAACCCCGGTTAGCCAGGCCCACCAAATTATCCTGGAATTCCGAATTATAACCCCGGTTAGCCAGGCCAACCAAATTATCCTGGGATGATAACCATTTTATAACCCTCTTCATAAAATTTTGAAATTTTGCTTAGAATTTCTCGAAAATATGGAATACAGTAACATTTCGGAAATAGAATTCATAAGCACGATATTATCAATATATCGTTTTATTAGAAATTAAAAATAGTTCATGAATCTTAGCTATATAATTCCACATACTATTGTCGTTTAGAATTGACTGCAATTCCGATAAAGCAAACCTCCTAGAACTGTATAGACTTGTAGACTTTAACAGAAACTAAAACATAGTTTTAAATCAATGCCATAGTAGATCCACAATTGACGGAGTTAATTGATTTTTGGAAATATCTCACGCTTAAGTTTCCTACATTTTCAAGATTTTAAATTCGAGTCATCGATTCGGTATATGAAGTATAGTTTCTGAATGAAATTATGGAAAAGATAAACTCAGTATAATTTCTGTTAATCATGTAAATTCTCGCTATTCTGTGTCTTCCATGTCTGTTCTTGGAATTAATTTTAAAATTGAAATAAGCTCAGAAGCATCAAGCTCGTTAAACTTTTAAATATTAAAATAAAAACAAAAACTGTGGAATGATTGAGATTTTTAGTTAGTTATACTGTTATACAGCAAGAATATCCGGTGAATTCACTAATTGAGGCACTTTGACACAATTTGACTTTATAGGTTTGAAATGTAGGAAATATTTCCTTGTGTTTGACAAGTGGCGCCACCTTTACCTTATCTAGATCCGCAGCTATGTCGAAGTAGCGGAGGGCGTTGTCGTACTCCTCATTCAAGTAGCAGATGTATCCCAGCATGTTGTAGATAGGAGCACTGCAATAGTGAGGGTAATTAGTCCATATAAGGTTTAATGTGGAAATGAGGGTTTTTTGACAAAAAGTTCAAACCGCGATATTTCTCACAAGAGGCCAAAGGCCGAAGTTTTAATCCGGAGATATGTACTTTTTGTCGTAGATAGGAACACTGAAACATTGGTTAGGTTGGGCTTAGAGGTTAGGGGAACTCATGGCCATTTCGACTTCAGAAGTCTAAATGGCCATGGGAAGTCAGACTTCTCTTATACTTTAGTTATTTAAATGTCATGATGTTGTCTGGTTGTCCACTATATAAATTGGAATACCAATAAAGCAATAAATACCCGATTACACTTAGCTCTAAGTTTAGAATCCTGATTCAAATTGAGGTATTTACAGATTATAATGGAAATACTTGATAATGCGGCCTGATTTTCAGGCACTTTATATCAGCAAGGCTGCTTGGCTCCTCAAACTAAAACTACCCAGCTCAAAGTCATCAACGCCCTATTATATCGCATGATAATGACGTCATCCTCAGATGCCAGGTTATCAAGTGCAGTATCTCAGCAGGGCTTCCTTCCTTCCTATGGCTTCCCCAGAACAACTCACAGTTAATTTGGGTCAAATATTCCACAAGCGGATTCAGGGAGAATTTCAAAAGTTATTTTCATATAATCAAGTAATAATAAAATATATTATCATGTACATTTTATTGAGTCACCATAATCGTACTTGAATCGATAAAAATAGAATAAATATAAACATGACTCAAAAGGGGAAGATAAATTTTTAGGGGCACATTTTTATCTGATGATGTCATCATCTGCAGCAGTTTGCATTGAATAATCTGTTAATCCGTAAATGAGAAAATTTGAAATTACAGTTTTTAAATTTCACATTTTTGAAGACATTTCATTACATCCAACTCTAGGATTAGCAGAAATCACACAAAACGTGTGTGATTCTTGTAAGGTAGAGAAGAAATATACGAGAAAATATTATATATCAGTGAATACGGTCGATAATGTTTCTGAAGGCTTAGAAAAGCAATTCTTTCGTCACTACTTTGAATGGAAAATGCCGCTTGTGCCTTTTCGCATTATATTGTCAAGGACTGGACAAGAATGTCTGATCGAATGAGGAACTAAAAAGTCACGCATGAAAATCTCTTGGTGAGCGGAGAAAAGCCCCCGGATTTTGTCCTTGGATGTGGCATTTTGACCGGGGCATATATTGACACTCTTAATCAACTGATCCAAATCATATAATAATGACGTAAACATCATTAAACCGCTAAGAGAGTGTTTGAATTTCGCTGTAACCAGGTCACACTATGGCCTTATCAGCCATCTTGTTGTCAGGAAAATGCTATTATATGCAATAAATGCTTCTTAACAAATTGTCAAATTTTGATAACATGACAAGTACGCAATCACAACTGCTCCTTTTTGAAGTGTATTTTTCAAAGAATGAGTGTCAAAACAAACACTTTACTCCTTGTGATACTGACTGATCAGCTTGTCACGCATGTCAATAAGAAGGATAATTAGTATGCTTCATCTGAGAGAGGCTTGCTTCATCTGAGTAAGACTTGCTTCATCTGAGTGAGGCTTGCTTCATCTGAGTGAGGCTTGCTTCATCTGTGAGAGGCTTGCTTCAACTGAGAGAGGCTTGCTTCATTTGAGTTAGGCTTGCTTCATCTGAGTAACGTTCCATGTACCTCTCTACGCAGAAAATTGGATCTCTAATAATAAAAAATGGTATTTCTGAAACATGATAAAAAATCTGATGACAACTCTGACCTGAAGGCTTGTGGAACTGAGTGGAGGATGAGAGTCAGTCTTTCCAAAGCTCCTTTCTCGTCCGCCACTGATAAACTGAAAAAAGTGCGTTATTTCCTTGGTCTGAATAAATTTTAAAATTCTAAACCGGATACATCCCTTAACCGGATACATCCTTCGGTCTGCGCCCTTGGGAAGTATTTCCAAGTGGACCCGATAGGCGCGTGCCTAAGTATTTTAAAATAAACATGCTTTGACAAGTAAATATTATATTAACCAATAAGAGAAGTGGGAAGGTATTTTCTTGAGGAAGACTTCCTTGTCAAGGGAAGAGAAAGGAGGAACATCCAATAACATAGCGATGTAACTGGAGGAGTTATTAGTTCACAAAAGTACCTCACTATGGGTTTCAAACAAACAAGATGGTGTAGTGACTGTATTTCAGATACTCTAGTTCGGATCATCAGTAAAATATAGTGCCAACTAGGGACCAAATGAGAAGAAAATGAGAAGTATTGTGGATTGACAAGGTGTGGCTAAGTGTGTGTCAAATATAGCTCTACGTTACTCTAAAAGGTCTGGCAAGGATACAAGAAGCTCCTGCTTACAAAAAACAAACACAGACACGGAACATCTACAATGATAAGCAGTAAAAGAGTAAAAGGTAGCGAATAAAATAAATGATTCCTTCTTAATGTGCGGGAAAACATACGACTCTAAGTCACCAAATCAACATTTCAAATCATTCTCAATCATGATAATGACGTCATCAACACACCATTCTAAATCATGATAATGAGGTCACCAACACACCACTCGAAATCATGATAATGCAACTTCTCCGATCAGAGAATAAATCTATAAATGATCTTCCAGCCATATATTATCATCCCCACATCTTATAACTAACTGGAAGAATGGAAGATAACAACCAACCATAGATGGTTCAGGGTTACGTCATTATTATTTGTTAACATGGAAATTAGTGATGTGACAAATCTACTATATTTCCCAGGGTGGATATATTTTTATTAATATCACAAAATTACTGCAGCCCTTGTGTGCTAATATTTTCCCATGAAATAAACATCTGTGTGTGTGCATAATGCATACTATAGGACTGCTGCGATTTAAGAATTTACCGACCATGATCTGTAGTCCTACTTACACAATCAAATTTGATAATTATGAATATAAAAGAGATTGGTTAATTATCAGAAGCACAGAATAAACGTTTTCACCCAAAAATCGTCATACTTAGATGAACAGAGGAATCTAGAGCCGAACATAATACATGCAGTTTCTTTTACGCCACAAATTGGAATGGATAGCTTAAAGCATAAAAAGACGTCACCCCAGCGTTTATTATAATGGAACATGCGTGTGTTAGGGGGTCGTGAATAGTCCGTTTTCATAGCATCGGATTGGTTTAATTCCTTTCGATTGTAAACACTTTCAGGCTTCGTTTCGGTAGGGTGTGAAGTGCATAAAACCACTAAAATTGAAATGAACCCTCGGATTTATGCACGATAACATCTCCTTTTTGGGCTCCAACTCATCAAATATGCATAACTTCATCCCCTCCGAAAAGGGGGATGAAGATTTTGGGACGGATAAGGAAGGTGAGGGTTGTCCAATTTCAAGGATTCTAGGGGGATTTGAACAGAACGGGGAAGGAAAAATGAAGGGCGGGATTGGGATCTGGCAGGAGAATTTTACAATTGAAGATGAAAATCCTATTTACGCGAGAAGAAAATTACATTTTATCACATCCTCTGGCGTTCACCGGGAAAGGGACAGGGCATGGCTACTGGCTGAACATAAGAAAAGTTCTTATCTTGGCACAAAGATCGGCGAAGACATAGTTTAGTAGTTCCACAGTCAACGAAAGCAAAAAAAACTGAAAAAGGTGAAATTTGGAAATATGGTAGACATCAAAGAAATAAACATTGATGACGTAATTTTCAAGTTACCAAGTCAGTAACTTATTTTCAGTATACTTTCGCCTCAAACACAACATAACGACACCACAGAATTTGCCGCATAAAACCCAACAAAAATGAAAACAAAAATGAGAGAAAATGAAGAAAAAAGAAAACAAAAGGTCACGTGAATGAAGGTTACAATTTTACTCAAGCAGATAGTTCTAATGTGTGTGTGCAGTAGAATTCAGTGTTGCGAAAACAATTGCAGCCGCCGAAGAGAAAGGAATGATGAACGTAACGTTGGAATACCGCGTGACAGTCACGTGCAAATGCGTGATAGTCACGTGGCAACGCGTGATAGGCACGTGATGAATCACGCAATACGGCGCGTGGTACATCTATACTTGCTACTATTGTTTCAGACCTATAATACCAAAATAAGATATATTCTACAGTCAAACTATATAGAGGAGATGCGAGTTCGTACATATCTAAAGAGTTAAGAACGTACATGGTCATGTGATCAAACATTGCACGTGATCAAGCATGAAGTTGCACGTGGCACGCCGCATACTGATCACGTGACAGAGTTTCTAATAATTTGTGATTAAAACTTATCATCAGTGTTCGGATTAGCTTCCAAATCAGCATATTTTGAATATGTTTATATACGTATGGTGGCGAGGGCAATTGCTTGCTGGAAATAAAGATTGGCCGCATGAGAATGATTGGCGTTTATGACGACGTCAATATCATAGCGTAAAGTGGTGGGCATTGATGAAGTTTAACCGCCTATTTTTCGCGCGCGCAGTTTAGTAGTATTAGTAAGTATATTGAATCCCACGCAGCACTGTACTTTAGTAGGCAATGATTCATCATCAACATGCTACTCAGAGTTAGAATAATGACGCCATATTCGATATCTCCCATTTACCATGAGCACAAATTTTATTGAGTTACAAAATGAAAAATATACTTTTTGTGAAAAATTATTTTGTTTTTGCTAATTATTGGTGGCTGAGAGTGACGTCGTAATCATGGTCAGATTGGTGAATTGCTGACGTCATCTTGACAATTATTGTGACAGGGTCAAGTGCAAATAGAAGAATTGTATATATGGGCAATTTTTGACAAATTGGTGACATTGGATCAATTTCTTTCGGCAAGAATCCTTCTGTTACAGTTCTCAGTACCCATGATCCGCAGTCGAAGGAAAAAACTTTAACTAGGCCCGAAATATGCCTATTGCCTTTTCATAAGGCAATAGGCATATTTCGGGCCTTATGGGGTATGCCCCAATAGCCCATGTTCTGATTAAGCCCAATTAAGCATGACAATGACAATTGACAATGCTTTATGCAATTGCCAATTACACAGTATAAGTTCGGTGTTAGGAAAATGTCCAAAATATAATTGAGTGACTTGGCAAGCTCAATTAAACTTAATTCAACGCAAAATATAATTGATTTTTCAAGAGTGACTTAACAAGCTCAATTAAACTTAATTCAACGAAAAGATTTTCGTCAATAATTTGGAATCAACTCATGATTTATTTTAAAGTATTTTAATTAATTTTCTCATAAATATTAAATTCCATTTCAAAATTTCCATTTCCATCGTAATAACAATAATATTTAAAATACCACAGTGAAATATAAAATGAATGAAAAATTTAATATTTATAATTCCAGACTAAGCAGACGGTACCTTCGGGAAATCAGAACTTCCCGAATTTTCTATGAGCAGTGAATCAAGCTATTATTCTAACCGTAGACATAATGAATCGCCACTGTTGTAGAATTCTAACCGCAAAAACATTTATAAACATATTGTGTGACTCACGTGTGCTGTCACATGCCATTATACTATTTGAGTATTTGATGAAAATTATTCAAATATTTTGCAAAAATATTACATGCCATGATATCTATCTTCTCTAGCTGTTTTATCTTTATCAATCTGGGGATGATGATAAATTGAAATGCAGAGGAGCTATGCTTTTTGAATAATGTAACTTTCAATCTTACATATAATTCTTATGAACGGGACATTTATTGATAATTCATAATCCATCAGTATGAAACTGTACTTAATCTATTTGAATTGATCAAGAGACCAATTTAGCAACTCTGTGTCATGTTGATATGACGTATAGTATGGGCATATAGTTGGGGCACAGCAGGGCATAGTTGGGGAAAAGGGCTGAAAACTCAAAAGTATCATAAAAAGTGATGATAATTGGAAAAACAGTTTTTTTGATTATTTATATAAAAATTTATATATAAATTTTTATAAATGCCGATGATCAAAATTTTCCAATATTTCAGGCGGTTATCGAGAAAAAGAATTCTTGCACTTCAGCATTTGGTACCCAGCTGGAGTGAAATGACTTGAGTGAGGTAAGAATTAAAAAAGTAAAGTCGAAATAAATTTTACAATTTGGAGCACTTTGCAAGCAAAATGCTGGCAGTGGCATTGCATTGATTTCCAACTGCAAGGTGCAGAATCGGTTAAACTTGTACAGATTCTTAGAAATTTACGGTCCCAAAGCTGCAAAGTTGCAGCTTGTTGCGAAAATTATTGCGTCTTAATGAAATACGCCCTTACATCATAAATCCTTAAAACTTTGGATGTCGCACTGAATTTACCTTATATATACTTTGTTCTCATTTCATTTTTCTTGTCAGAGTTTTCAAACGTTTTTAGCCGTCCTTAATCCAATTAATCGCCATACTGTTGATAAAAACATCATCAAATTGTAACTTATCAGAAAAATATTAATTCACATTATGAAAATAATCTGAAATCTAATTACAATTGAAGTTTTTCACATGTTAAGTCACGAGTGTAAGAATACTTTGTTTTAGACGTTTTAGACGTTTGTTTTAGACGTTTTTGATGTTGTAATTTCGGTAATTATAGGAGCTGAAAATTGGTTTTGATTTTTATGTAAATTTGTGTAAAACGCTTTTTGACCGTGTTGAAACTTACACTACAGTTCATTATTTTACCATTAGCTCATTAGGAATAACTTGTAATAATAAAAGAACGTCTTGGACCATTTATGACATTATTTACGTATTTTATGGCATGTTCATAATATAAGAAAAATTAAATAATAACCAAGATTACAAATTACACGGAAGATTATATGTATCAGGTTTACAGTATTTAATTCATTAAACTCATAATGACTGACAATAAACACAACCTGTAAGTTGCAAACAGTCGTATAATTATTAATTACCTGATCATGAGGTCAAATAATTATAAAATTATGCATATAAGTAAAACCGACACGCCTAAGAATATAAAGGGGCATAACCGATACTGCCCGATCGAAAGTTACGAGAATATGAAGGTTTGGATTGGTGAATTGATGACGTAGCAAGCCTGTTTTGTAGGAGCAGTCAGACAAAACATAAGACTGATATTTGGAAACATCTTAAACTGTTGACTTTGTTTAAATTCGTTTATGTTACAATTTTATCTAACCCGAAGGGATAATTATCTTGCAAATTACCTCTAAATGATCAATAAAGATGATAAATTGCTCATCGTTCATATTTTGTAAAAACGTCGCTATTTGGGCTTTGGAAAGATTGTAATATATTATTAGGTTTTCTAGGGAAATAAACAGCCCAATTAAAGATAATTAACTCACTTCTTTTTGTAGTTTGGGAAAACCTAGACTGATGCAGTACGACGTGAGCGTTAATTTGTCTCTTTGCTACGGTATGACAACATCTTTCGTACCCTATAAAACGCTTTTCAGACTTCTGCTTCAGCGTGTCGCTATAGCGACACCTTCATTATCCTTCTTTTCGAAATTAATAACTGCGACTTAAATTTTTTACGCGACTAAGATATTGGTGATAAGGGTAATATGAATCTTGAAATGAAACAAATTTTAGAAAGCAAAATATTAGGATGCTTGAAGTAAAATAAATAAGTTTCGTGTGCGCGGCGTACGTTTGCGCGGCGCGTAAGCATGTTGTTTATGTCCTTACGCCGCGCAAACTTACGCCGCGCACTCAAAAGTTCAAGTTATAACTGTCACCGTGAAGGCTAGGAATGAAAGAAATAAAATAGAAAGCGTACGTTTGCGCGAAATAAAAAACATGTTGTTTATGTTGAAATAAAGGAAAAGAAAGTTACCGCGAAATAAAGAAAGTTCCAGTTAAAAGGATGCTTGAAATAAAGGAAATAGAAAGCATGCTGGGTGCTTGAAATAAAGTAAATAGAGAGTATAAAGGATGCTTGAAAATAAGAAAATAGAAAGCAGAGTGGATGCTTGAAATAAAGAAAATAGAAAGCAGAGTGGATGCTTGAAATAAAGAAAATAGAAAGCATAGTGGATGCTTGAAATAAAGCAAATAGAAAGCATTGTGGATGCTTCAAATCAACGTAGACTGCTTCTCAGTAGGCTCGCAGACACAATCAAGTTACCGAACCTAATCCAAGGCCTTTCGGCAGCTTGAGATCATCAGTATATAATACGAGGATTATATAATTCCCTAATAATAATCAAGTATATGGGTTAAGATTATTTGGCAATTCAATGCCGCCTTACAGTTACATCAGGGGCAATATATCCGTGAGGCAATCGACCTGAATGCAGACAGTTATGGGCTTTGAGGCATCATAATAATGGCAGACAGCATCAACACACTGGGTGGCTCTAAATAGAAAGTATAGATTTATTCTGGCTCACTATTTTTTGGCACCAGGCTCAGATTTACCGCCAAAACGGCGGGGCCATGGTGCAAACCGTGCACACATATATATTGGCAAATCATCTATATTTTCGGTGTAAATAAACGCTGTGCAGCATGATCTATTGACGGCCGTAAGTCACGTTTGTAGCTGAAAAAAGTTCTCAGAACATCGCACATGCTTACGCTGTAAAAGCGAGGAGACAAAGAGTGCGATACATTATTGAATTAATCATTATTGTTTCCCCTCGCGTGGGCACTACAAACGAGTCATTACAGCTGGAACACAGACACTGCAGGAGAAAACTTGTAATTTTTAGCAAGTTTACATAATAACTTTTCTTTTGAAAACGAGAATAATTAAATCCTTATATTCGTGTTGGAAATAATATATTGGCGCGTTTATCGTTCCCGCCATCGAACTATATGCCTCGCACACGTGACCTTTGATACCAAATATGGAACAATCGGATAGTCATATATCAGATGTGTTCCAACGTCTAATGTATACACCACAAGTGGAGCACTAAAATATCTCACCCTGGCTATCTGACCAAATTCATCCCAAGCTAGATCCTTCCTCACTTTTAATAACTTATTACAATATATGTTTGTTGTGGCTATTAATAGATGAATCATTATTTGACTCAATTTTCATGAGTATTTAATTGTTCTTAGAATATTTTAGAATTATATATAAGATAAGCTGCGTTTGTGATGAAATTCAGTTGATTTTTGGTCGTAATTTCAGCAGTTTGCATGTTATCTTGTGCTGAAGTATAATCATAATTATTTTGTTGGATAGTTTATTTCAATTCCTATTTGTTATTTCTATTGATTTATTTGCGTTTTTAAGACTTAGGCTTTTATTTCCAGTGGTTGAAATGAACTAATAATCCAAGGTTTAAGTTTGACGTGTTTGCCACATCTTCAACTTGACTTGATGAGGGGAAATAATCTAAATGTCTAAATAACAAATAAGCTAAATCGTCTTTTCTGAATCTGGTGCCAAAGTTAAACGTCTTCTTTTACTTTAGTTATCGTTCATAACTAGGGGTATCCCTCATTTTATTGCATGGATGAGTTTTCAAACATGATATTCAAAGGTTCTTCAACCTTCCTCGTATCATTTAACGTCTTCAACTTGCTCCCAACTTTCTCTCAATTTGCTCTCAACTTTGTCTCTGAGGAATACTTGCTTACAGCTACCCCCGACGAAGAAATTAACCACTGTTAACTCCTAACTATCTAGTAACTTTCCTGGGCAAATTAAGTCTAGTGGTTAGTGACGCTTGTTCTAATGGCAATGAAAAACTGATTTTAACTCCTGATATCTTTTAACCCCTAATTCTTGTTAAATATAGTAACAGCAGGACAGGCTTCAGGGCACGGATATTAGATAACGATTTTTACCGAGTTCAACGATCAAATTATAAGACCTGTCATTTCAGAGGTTCCAAAATTCTCATACGAGGGTACGCAGGTACGCAGGACATAGATATAGCAATTTCAGAGCGAGCTTTCAATCCTGTTACTTCTTCACTTCAGATTGAGCTTCATAGGTGCCCCTTAATTGGTTAACGACTTTTAGTTAGGTGATAAGGATGGTTTCTTGGTAAATGTCACTAACAAGTAAAATGGTTAAGCAATCACTATGCCAGTTCGGTTTAAAAGGTGTCCACCTTGCTGTTCAGTTCTTAATTTAATCTTACGATTCTCCTTTTTGTGGTTTGAGATTTGAGATCTACAATCGGGAAGATATATCTTTAGTTCTTCAATACTTTGTATCATGAAAGGGTATTTTATCTCTTTTAGTCTTTTAGATCGGCAACCTTAGAAAGATTGAAAGGGATTTAGAGCATCATTCAAATTTTGAACAGTCAGAATTTCATGAAATGATACTGATGGGACGAACGTGACTTGCTCAGAAAATGTGGCAACATAAGTTGCAAATTTAGCATTTTAGCCCTGCAGTTGCAACTATAATGGCCCAGTTAGGGCCATATTACTGAGAAATATGCCCAAGTCACCATCAGGAATACAAGATGATGAATTATTGACGCAGTTTAGTGACGCACAGGTGTGTCTATATTTAACAACCAATCCAAGTCTACCTGTTGATATAATCGCTCTTGCAGGCATCAGCAAACGTCCCAGCAGGGGCTAAGATGACGTTATAATCACGGCTGGAAATTATAAATCTATGACGTAGAACCAAATGTCTGGGTGTAGGATGATTGATTTGACGCAGACTCTATCACGTACTAATGGTAAAAACTGCAGCTGTCACTCTTCCTTGGCCTGATAGCTAAAAATACCGCCTTGATGTCATACATCCTTGCACCGATAACATATGTCCGCTCAAATGATATCTGTCCATTTTAATGTCCGCTTGAATGATATTACCCAATTTTATTGTCCGCTCAAATGATATCAGCCCATTTTAATGTCCGCTTGAATGATATCCGCCTATTTGACGGAAATTTTCCAAATTTTTTCGCCTCAATATTCGCTCCGATAATTTGATGTCATCAATTCACTATTCCTAATTCTAATGATAGTCAGTTACAAATCATGAACATCCCTGATAATCTTTACTCAATTCATTATTCAAAAGCCAAATCATCCTGGATCATTAATGCGGATTTCTTTTTGTTTTTTGAGAAAAATCGCCAAAAAAGCCAAAATTATATTTCTTTTTATTTCGTAATATGCAGGGAACATTTTATTATGAATTCTATCAAATCTGACATGTAGATTTGGCACTCATTCTACTTCATATGCTTTTGCCAATTCCATTTAATCTGTTTTTGACAGTTGGAGTAGATATTCCGATTATCTGAAACAGTCTGAGCACCAATATATTGAATATATATTATAATATATTAATAAATTAAATATATATTATAATATATTAATAAATTAAATATATTTTGTACACGTGAGAGGGAAAATGTGACTGATTCAACATATTTTCGCCTATTATTGAGTAACTTTGTCGGTTCCTGATAGTTTATTAATAGTTGGTTAGCATACCCGCTATTCTAATAATCCATCACTACTTTACATTATATTATAACGCGCGCGCGGGCTCGCCAAGGTGTTCTGATGACGTCATTATCAGAGGTTAACGTGGTGCGTTGATGACGAAGCGGTGACTATGCGTCGTGCGGAGGTACATTAGTCAACATCAATTATCCCAGTATTATCACCCTGACATTATATTATATGCTGTCCGTATTAACACTATAGTTCCTGTCTTATCTGAAACTCTTTCTCACGGTGATGTCACTCATTGACCATATATGGGCGCAAATGCCCCGGATATGACCATATATGGTAATGATGTGACGTCATACTAAGTTCGTTTATGCCACCGTCGGGCGGTTTAGATCATGCGTTTCTGCGAAATCCTGCATAATATTTTCGTGATGCATGTTGGTCAATTTATCGATAATTGACACCTGTTGCATCACATATATTGACGATCCTTATATCCTACGTCGTATCGGCATGAATGATCTTACTGATAATTTGAGGCCGCACATATCGAAATTGCGAATCTCAAATGGCACGTTTGTTTGAACTCAACATTTGGCCAAGTATCAGGGATAATGGATAGTAATATTTCCTCACGGCTAACAATATCAGCATTATGATATCCATGCTCCAATGCTTGATATTAACACTGCTTGAAACGATAATATTCGTGCTCCATAATGCTTAATATCATGCTTTGAAATTTAATCAAAATTTGCGATAAAACGTAGGTTAAAGTTTCAATTTTATCTGATAAAACAGTACCTTTCAAACAGCTACCAATATCTTAGTACTTAAAAAAGTTACCATTCATCAGTAATTACCAATAGCTACAATTATTCACCAATGGTTACCAATATTTGCCAAAATTCGTAACCAAATGATAGTTACCTATATTGAATAGTTTTAATTTTTACGACAC
The DNA here is from genome assembly GCA_011033025.1 of Beroe forskalii. Taxonomy (NCBI): domain Eukaryota; kingdom Metazoa; phylum Ctenophora; class Nuda; order Beroida; family Beroidae; genus Beroe; species Beroe forskalii. The sequence continues at coordinate 372,685 of WFMF01000089.1, read as the reverse complement.
TTCTTTATACAATCGAATTTGAGATTATGAATATTTTGTAGAACGCCGCAACGTTAATAAAATTCCACAGATTTTAGAACCACTTCTATTAAGTCTAGTCAGAAGATTTTCGAAGTATCAGTTTAAATCATGAGACTCATAAACAGCGCATTGCTGCACTTTTTTATACTATCGATAGTTACCAAAAAACGTTACCAAATAATCGTTACCAAATAATCGTTACCAAATAATCGTTACCAAAAATCGTTACCAAAAATCGTTACCAAATAATAGTTGCCAATAGTTACCAATATTTATCTGGCATATCTGCCAACAAATCCCAGCCGTCAGCCTATGACTTAGCAACTCACCAGTCTTTAAGCAGCAGTATATATTATTTCTGTCAAATAAATTACAGGATAACGTAACTCACTAAATAATATGAATCCCGGAACTCAGAGTCGGAAAGTAGGAAAAGGAATCGTCATATTTTTTACAGCGAGAGCTATGATAATGAGGTCACTGAAAAAGGTCTTTGCTTTGCGCGCAATCCTGAAAATTCCATGCAATCGCTGTGTTTTTAATGAATATAGCTCTTCTTATATACGGGTATCTTTTTCCTGAGAATCAGACAAAAACTCAAAACAAAGTGTCAAAAATTATAGAATTAGATTCCGTCATCTCAATCCCAGATCATGGGTCTGTAACTCCAAACATCTATGGATATCCTGACTATAAAAAGTCCGGTAATTCACTGTTATATGTGAATCAACGGTAACATTTCAAGTAGGTATTTTTATCCCTTTTGTATATATTTCCACAGACAAATCTTACGATTTTAGAGGACGCTTTTATTTCTTCCCGTTTAAAAATAGATCTTTCCGACGAATTTTCCGGTTTAGAAATCGTTTGTAGAGTTTCCGCAAATTTTGCATTAGACGATATTTCAGCTTATAACGGTTACCGGTTATTCAAAACCTCACGGCATTTTTAGGACGATTTCATTTATAATCAGCAGATAAAGTTGGATTTAGCCTGTGCTTTTATCTTTTTATTCTTTCAACTCATCGGATGAAATCAGATTTAGGTCGTTAGAATCGGTATCATACATAATTTTACGATATATAAATTTAAATCAAAAGTGTTTTCCTTTTGGCAACATGTTCGTCAATTATTATTCGAAAATCGACAAAGTTTAATTTTACAGATATAACCTCAAAAAACCGTGCAATGGCATGCATGCTGTGCCAAGAAATCAAGAGCATCTTTTATAAAATTATACTTTTTTGTATCATTTAGTCATTTCTGTCAAAACTTCCTGTTGAAACCACCCTTGAAACCTTTAAGTCAATTACAAGGGCCAGTGCTTTAGTGTAAATGAACCGAATTCAATTTAAAATAGAATTTTCGGAATCACTTGAATGTGATAATTCGTTTTGAAAGGTTAAGAATCTTTTATGGTTTCATTTTAAGAATATTATATATAGCCTTGTTTACTGTTTATTAAATAATAATCAGATATATAATTGATGAGAATAACACGGTCATTATATATACATACAACAGGACACGATACTTAATTGATACTCTCAATTTTTCCAAGAATTCCAAATTATTTGGGTACAATTCTTTATTGGTGACTTTATATGGTCAACTGAAAGTATGATTTGACAAAAACCATGGTTTAGGAAAATGGCTGTCAATCGAATCCATATTCCCGAGCCACTTGGTGAAGATTATTGCCTTATGCTCAAATGTTTTGGCTGTAAGATGGTTGAAAAACCATTTCAATAGTGTTTGTGGAGCAGAAGTTATGCAAGGTTTTCTATTGTGGAGCATTTTTGTGTGGAGCGGGCATATTTCAAAGCTTGTGAGGTTTTGAAATTATTTTTGAGTGAACTTGGTACAGCATCATTATGCCCTTCAGATGCGATGAAAAAACGATTCAAAACCATCCAACCAATGTGGAGTAATAGGCAATAACTGGAATTTTGAGACATATATCTATCCAACCAGGGTGTGGAGTTGAGATAGAAACAAATGGTTTTCATCACAGCAAAATTCATTCTCTTGTCAATTTAAATCAATCATATTCGTTTATTAATTCCTACCAACCACTGTGGAGCAGGCATTTCAAAAGTCATGTCAAAAATCCATAATTTTAGACTTTTGTGGTTTTCAGATATGGTGCAAAAAAGTGGCTGTAAAAGTCACAGGAACATTAAAATTTGCCCCAAGTTATCTATTCAAGTAACGTATTCCTAGGCCAACCATGTGGAGTAATTTAAATCTCTAACTAATCCAACCATGTGGAGCAAGGCCTGTTTGAATCGGAAAGACTGCTCCACTACGGTTGGATTGATGTCTCGGATCCATATGAGACTCTAATAATATGGATACATGAATAAACATCCTCTTGGAGCAAGATTCAACACCAAAAGAGCTCCAACCAGTGTGGAGCTGACCTCCAAAATGATGCAAATATTAGTAAATCTAAAGTAAGTTTTACTCAATAGTATGTCACCATTAAATAAGTAATTTGCACATTCTTGTATTGAAAATTATGTTAATTTTATACTTTCTGTATAGTTAATTTATAGGCCAACCATGTGGAGCCAGTTTCGAGTTAACTTGATCCAACCACGTGGAGCAAGACCTGTTTGAATCAGAAAAACTGCTCCACTACGGTTGGATTGCTGTCAATATTTATATAAGACTATTATGATTTGGGCCCATGAATAGGCATCGTCTTGGAGCAACATTCAGCACCAAAGGAGCTCCAACCAGTGTGGAGCTGACCTCCAAAAGGACGCAAATATTAATAAATCTAAAAGTAAGTTTTACTCAAAAGTATGTCACCATTAAATAAGTAATTTGCATATTCTTGTATTGAAAAATATGTTTAATTTGTACTCTCTGTGTAGGTAATTGATAGACCAACTTCCTACTTCCCGTCCCTATATTTCGAACTGCACAGCTCCACATTGGTTGGGGTCATGGTAAGAGAATTAATTATACCTGGCATGAATATTTAATCGCTAGGAGTAGAATAAATTTTGATTCGTATACGATTTTATAAATAATTTTAACCGTCCCCTTTTTCAAAATGAACACGTATCTTGCTCCACATGGTTGGTAAAACGTAACTTGATGATTGAACGACTACAATGCACAATCATAATCCAGTTTCTGCGTTATATCTATTGCATAATACTATATAATATCATCCTAGTGGTACAGCTCCAGGACTCCAGATGCCCTCAATGATGACCTTATTGCTCCACACTGGTTGGGTTGTTACTGTCGAGGACGCACACGAGATATATTTCTTAAGTTCTGATACCTCCATCTCAAGATTTGTTGGAATATTGAAGACGGGATACTATTTAATTGCCATAACTAAAATAGCCCCATTTTAAAGCCATTGCTCCACATGGTTGGATAGAATTGTTAAGTAAAACTTACCTGGGAATCTTTTTAATGATGTTTTTCAACTCGAATTAAACCAAAAAATTGCTAATTCTCAGAATTTTAGTATCCCAAAATCATCCGTGTTAAAACGTGATTTCTGGTAAAAGTTTTTGCCTCCACATGGTTGGATGAACGTGGTACAACCTCCACATGCATTGGAATAGTTGTAGGTTGATATTTACAAACTTCTGATGTCGTTTCTCATAAATTTGTGTCTTATTTGAGTCCATGCAGCCCCAATAATAGTTTTTTACTATGAATGAGTTTCAAATAATCACCTACTCCACACTGGTTGGTCAATATATGATCATATATTTGCATATATAGTATTCTAGAGACTCGTATTGTTCCCTTACAAACAAAAATACGAGCTGATTTCAGAAAAATATGGTATTTTATGGCTCTGAAATCAGCCCAATTTTCATTGTTTTGCTCCACAATGGTTGGCTGTACGATCTTGTCCAACCAGGGTATTTCTAACTGTTTGGAGTATCATGCACATTCCATTTCATAGAATAACCCCAAGTTCGACAAAAAAGCTTCAAGTGACAAATGGAGAATGCTAGTTTATATTGGTGTGTATGCTCCACATTGGTTGGATTTGAAATTTAAGAATTATATAAAACAATAGACTAAAGTATTATAAGTAAAACCTCAAATTTTGAGATATATTAAGTAAAAAACGGCGGAGATATTTAACTTTCAGTCCATCTACCTCCAACCATGCTGAAAAACTGGTTGGAATTATGTCAAATCATACTTTCAGTTGACCATATACCAAGTCATGATTTTCAGTGAAGAGCCCGGGAAGTGTTTTTAACTTCCCATTATCACATTTTGTAAACTCCCCACGCACCCCAGTGGTAGGGTCTAGAATGCCGCGAGATAAGAAAAGAATTTCAAGTTATTCTATCACCGGAAGAACGTTTGATGAAATAAGAATGTGAAATATATTCTAATGTTGTAAAAATATATAAATTCGGCGCGTTCCCACACCTATAAACCTATAAAGACGTGCCGGATGCAATATTTATAAGTTTAAAAATTAACATTTCCCTGTTTTAGATTTTGCATTTTTTGATCAGTGCAGTTCAAGTCTAACAATGCATTTCATTGTACCTCAGAATGATCAGTTTATTATCCTTCCTCGCCTTATTCGCCTTGTGTAGTTCCTTTTGTAGTGGCCCCGCAGCAAGCATCCTTCATACTACCAACATTGACACCATCGTCTCAGCAACCATCTTAAATTACGATAGGTGAGTGACAACAGTGACACCATTATGTAAGCATTGACACCACAATCCAAACATTGACAACACAGTTCCAACATTGACACCATCGTCTCAGCAACCATCTTCAATTACGATAGGTGAGTGACAACGGTGAAACCACAATGCTAACATTGACACCACAATCCAAACATTGACACCACAATCCAAACTTTGAAGACACATTACAAACATTGGCACCATCGTCTCAGCAACCATCTTAAATTACGATAGGTGAGTGACAACATTGACACCACATCCAAACATTGACACCACAATTCAAACATTATACCTTAATACAAAGACTGACACCAGAATCTAAACATTGACACCATCGTCTCAGCAACCATCTTAAATTACGATAGGTAAGTGACAACGCTGACACGACGATGTAAACATTGACATCACATATCCAATATTAACACCACAATATAAACATTGACACCGCATAACAAACATTGACACCACAATCCTAACATTGACACCACAATTGAAGCATTGACACCACAATTGAAATATTACAAACATTGACAACAAAATACCTATAAACATTGACACCATCGTCTCAGCAGCCATCTTAAATTACGGTAGGTGAGTTACAAAAGTAACCATCTTAAAACCATAACGATTTTTCTCAAAATGAGTAAATTCCCTTTGAAAAAACGGTCGTAACCGTCGTAAGAAAGCATACCAAAAACCCTCTGCTGACCCCTGGTAAACCCCTTTCGACCCCTGGTGATACCCTAACTGACCCCCTTATGACTCCTTGATGACCCCCTACTGACGCCCTTCTGACCCCAACTTGTGTTTCAGAGGAGACGGGTTCACTGGGAACGTCACAGTGACAGTTAACTGCAGATTCATGTTTACTAACGAAATAGGGGATCAGATAACGATATTCGTATCTCCCTCCAGTGAGTAAAAACTAGTTAAAAAAGCGGTTAACATTAACTTCTAATTGTCTATTTAACATTATCCCCTTATTATCATTGACTCTATATTATGTTTCGGGCGAATTAAGTGTGGATTAAACTTTAGATTAATAGAAATAAACCTTCAAAATGTAAATGAAAAGTGCGCGATGCAATTAATAGTGTGAAATAACCCAACCACGCAAGTTCTAAGAAGTGTACAGAGCAATTAATAGTGGGGGGCCAGTTTGTCTTCTACCTTACCTCCACGAGTCGGAGAAACATTTTCTAGTGAGTCTCTCAGTTTACTTTATTGCTTTTTTTTGCATTACAGAAGTTGATTTGAATAAACTTAAATTACTTTATTCTTTGCAGTACAGAAGTCAAATTTAATTCTATCAGAATTTGATTTGAGTTACTTCACTCTTTGCAGTAAAAAAGTTGAATTTAATTCTATCAGAGTTTGGTTTAAATTACGTCACTTTTTGCAGTACAGACGTTAGTTCGCGGTACGACAGCTACGCGGCCGAATCAGACGTAGATTTAACAGCCTTGAGACAAGTCTCATACTCAGTTGGCATCATGCCAACCGGAAACTATTGCCCAGATGGTGAGTACTGAGTATAGATAATTCAACAGGGGCAGTTCAGACTGTACTTTGCGCGTCTATTGTGCGCGCGGCTTAAGTTTCTTGTGGCATATACACTTTTAAATAACATGTCTGTACATCGCGCAAAAGACGCGCGAACTGCAGTTCCAACTGTCATCGTAAAGCTATCTATTTATCATGTATCTAAATTGAACATAAATACTTTACTCAAGCCATTTGGATTGGCTGCACGATCTATTAATCACCTAGAATGGCCTTGCCTTTGAATCCATCGCATGTGTGTTTTGAATTTTGGGACATGAACGGGTCAAATCTCACCACTGCTTTACTATGGTTTGCAGAATAAAGTGTATAATTATATTCCACTATTCCAGAATCGGGTTATAATTTAGAAATTTATAGTTATCATAATTTGGGAGGAAAGTGGCTTAAATAACGTGGTGCGTGGTGCCGTTATTAGCATATTATGTGGTTTTATGTATTGATATGGGACTATTCGTGGCGACGGTCATTTTGTATGCAGCCTTGGCTAGACCCGAATCGAATGATATTCTTAATCAAATATTAATCTTAAGAAATTATAGTTTTCTCATGAAAATGTAATTCTGAAGAATTTGACCTCGGGCCTGCAAGAACCTTATTGATTTGGGTGAAAGTAGGCTATACTTTGCAAGCTTAGCTTATATTATGAGGTAGCCTAAAATAGGAAACTTGGTTTATAACCTCAGCAATTATTACCTACAAGGCAATTTAATGTGATTTTACGTCGATACTACAGACAGGAACTACCCAAATCAAGCGAAAACAAGCGGAACAACTCGAAACCACACCGAACCAATCCAAGAACCTCCCCGTTTCGGCTTGATTCGGGGAGGTTTTCGAGTTGGTTTCGGGCTGTTCCGCTTGTTTCGGTTTTTTTCGGCGAGTTCCTGCTTTTAGTATCTACGGAATCTTGATCATTGCGGGGAAGCGTATTGCCGACCCAAATACCCAGAAAAATAAAAACACACTGTCTAACCTGAATTTGGACTGTTTTCTGGCACCACTTAAACCACCACACATCTGTGCCTAAGTTGCAGTATGGTTTCACATCTGATTGTCTATCTCACCTGAAGATAACATCTGTGAATTCCAGCCAGATCGTTAAAATTTGGCAAATAATTTGGCAAATAAATAGGGATGAAATAGAGATAAAACAGAGTAATAACAGAACGTTAAAGTTGAAATTATTTTTCACTTTTCAGATTGTGTGACGGGTAGTGACTGGAGTGAGTGGACTGAATGCTCGGAATATTGCGGGGTGGGCTCAGTATACAGACACCTCCAAACCAACCGCAGAGTGGAAGGTAATTGTAAAAACTTAACCGCGTAGGGATGGTAACCGTAGGGATGGTTACCATAGGGATGGTTAGGGATGGAGAAGTGACTTAATATTTTGAAGTCATCGCTAAAGCCAGGGGGATTAACTTCGAGCTTTCTAAAGTGCAGAGGGGGATGAAGCATTGAAACATGCCCAAAAGTTATCAGTATGCAAGTTTATTGTCAATACTCATTATATTTACCTGATTTGTTGCAGCGGGAGGAAACAGGTGCCCCATCATTACGGAGTCAGCGCAGTGCAACATCAGACCATGCGATCCCATTGTGGACCCCCTCAACAACAGGGACAAAGAGGTGGGTGTCAGCTGCATATACTCATTCTCATCAGGCATACCTATTAAGATTAGTATATTAATAGTCATACTCTATAATCCTTAATAACTGCACCCTCCCAACACCAATGACTCGCTCTCCAGTTTCCATTCCCTAATAGTTACTTTGAACCCTTTTAAGTTTAAACTCCTAACAAGGTCACACCGCACCCTTTTCATTCCCAAAAACTGCACCCCTTAAAGTAATACCGCACCCTTTTCAATCCCAAAACCTGCACCCCTAAAAGTAATACCGCACCATTTTCATTCCCTACTGTACCCCTTCATTCCCTCATAGTAATACCGCACCCCTAAAAGTAATACTGAACCCCTTTCATTCTCTAATAGTAGAAGTACTGTACCCCTTCATTCCCTCATAGTAATACCAAACCCCCTCAGACGAACACGCACATGCTCGTAGGAAAGTGTCAGACTGTGGACATGATACCGCACGTGTTATGCACCAAACTCTGTGATCTAGGGTACGAGAATGTACCCTCCAACTGGACGGTTAGTAACCATTAACCAATTTACAGTAACTGCTGATGTAGCGCAGTTGATTAAGGTGTCGGAGTAGATTTTTAGATAAATTGAGAGGTCGCTGGTTCGATTCCCGGCCCTGCCAACCACATTGATGGTAATTAACATCTTCGAATTCTCAGATCAGTCCCGTTCGAGTTCTGTGTGACAGACACACGGTCAAGTTCAAAGCTGTCATGATCATCTCAGAGTGCACCTGTCAGAAAATCGAGTTCGACGAGTGGGACTTTGGCGATTTCGGCTTCGACTTTTTCAATACCGGGTAGGGTTGCACAATATATGCATGTTTTTTGTGTATGATTGCAATTCTTAACGCATAGCTGTATCGTATGTTGAGATGTGCTAAATTTTGACATAAATCCGTTAAATTTTCAAGATAGATATGTGCAAATTTTAGGGAAACTGACAAAAATCCTTTCCTTAAAACTCTCGAGGAAAACGTACGATTCAGCTATATCGAATATAAGGTTTAAGATTGTACATATTTAATAGGTTTAGTGCTGATCATGAAAAATTCCTTAGGTTTTGCTGTAAACTGAAGGATGGCATTAAATTAAAAATTTCGATCTTTGCTTTTTTCACTCCTACATCGGCCACTTCCCCATTTTGATTTTCACTACACCATGAATGAAATAAAGGGTAGTAAAAAGGGTGATAGAATGATTCTAGATATTTTCTGAGGCGCAAGCTAAGCCAGTTGGGGGCAATAAAAAACAGAAAAGACTTTTATGTTATTATTTTAAGTTTTTTACAGCCCTTTCCACTACCTTTGCTTCTTGTTGATGAGCAAACACATTGCAGTAGAGTCCAAGCGAATATTAGAAATTTTTGACAGAGAGACTTGTCTAGAACTTTGAATTTAGTTCGATTTAGGAGTGAATCGCTGACAATTTTTCAAATTATGGGAGCATGGGGAGTTTGATATTGATTGTACTGATTGTACAGAAGTTAAAGTTGTTAGCTAGGAAATATACGAGAATGAAATCGAATCAAAACCCCTTGAATGGACCCTATCTCTTATTGATCTCTCCAACAAGGTTCTAAGGATCCAGGATGGGGTACAAATTTTGATCTAAATCTTACAAATGCTTCATTACATAATATACATGCAGCTTTTGATAACTCGAGTATTCAGTTCTTGATAATAAGTAATTGAGATTACCATTTATGAAGTCCCAAACAGACAGGGGAGAGCAGAAACCACGCACATAATAAAATCGTTGTTTTTTTTAATATTCGAAGGGCTTATCCTATCGATGTTAAATCCAGAAAACTCCCTCCAGTCTATTTGGGATTGTTTTGAGTAGTATAGTACCCATAGTATTACTTGTTTATGCTTTTATGGCATTACTTGAGTCTGAGAATATTTGATCCGTTTCAAATTGATATTATCAATTTAATCTTTTTCATTTCATCCGGTAAATTATAAAGCTAGAATGCTGATAATTTTGATAAGCAATCGTTTATCAATATTTCTGGCTTTTTTAGTGAGTCCAATGATCAGGATGTTATTTAGGTAGTGATCCTGAGCTTGCTAACAAGTCATTTATGGCTTATATGGATACCTTTTTGGCCATGATTTAGATATATGATGGGACGTCGAACCCAATTGTGATAATGGCTCTCATTTCGAATTTCGGTAGAACACTAAGCTGTCGTGGAACTGAAACTTATAACGATAGCATTCAATTTGGACTTTTGCCAAAATTTTTTGGCATATTATTGAGAATTATATTTTTAATTAATCAGATTATATATGAGGTAATGGTGAATTGAGTGAGGTGAAAGTACTTAAAGCAGTACTGTAGTTTATCCAGAAGAATTGAGTTGAATATATTTGACTTTTTTATGACAATATAATAGTTTGGATATGTGATCAAATCATGTGATACAATCCACATGGCGTATGGGGATATGGGCATGTCCTGAAAAAATATAGTGTTTGAAACTCGAACTCGATAAACCCATGTGAGCGGGATTTATTAATGAACTTTACTTAGATGGGTAGCAAGAAGGCTAAGAGTAAGTTTAATAAATTCAAACATTCAGGGCGAAGCCAGAGTGGTTGGAATTACAATTTGTTAAATGCTCATTGATCCACATTAAAACCTAAGCAGATACATCAAAAATCAATGAGAAAAGTTTTGGTTATTCATTTGTAGCTTTTAATGAGTTCAGCTATCAGAATAATCATGAATTATCTGCATTTCCTTGAACTTGAGAGAGCAAATTTTATAAGTATAACTTTCAAGATTTGCGTATCACAAACTAAATAATTACCAATATTATAGCGTTATCTCTGTTGCTGCATAATAATGTTATGTATTAATTTGAATGACGTTATTATATAATTATGTTATTTGTTAATTTATTTCATCCGTTTGTTTTTGAATACAGAAATTGTTGTTTCAATTTTATCAAGATTGATCTAATTGAAATTAGGCGACTGATGCACAGCTATTATGTCACAGTGTAAATTGGGGACTGCAAAATGAATTATTACGTCAAATACCTTATTACAGGAAATATCGCCTACAGAAAAATGAGCCTACATGTCATTAAGCTACATGAAATTAAGCCCTTTTTTGAGGCCCTAGGGCTTAATTACATGTAGGCCTAATTGCATTCTTAAATACATGCAGCCAAATTATCAGTGTGGAGATATAAATTTCATGAGATAGAAATTTCAGCCTTGTCTTGTATGCAAATAATTAAGACTTTATGCGAATTAGGAATTTTTGGCTTTATTTGACACTTTGATAGTTTAAATTACTCTCCAATTACCACTTAACACAATTAATTACAATTGGGGAATTTTCAGAGACGATGATTACAATGACAAAATAACCAATAGAATAGATTATCACAGCATCATGAGAATCTTATCAGTTACATCAAATTAATGATCGAATATGTTTCCACAAAACACCACATAATAGCTGATTATCATTATGGCCTTGATTCTTGAAAACATTGGACGCTATGTAAATTCAGGTATGAAGGTTTGAAAGTATGATGGAGTGTCAAGAAGTGAGCTCCAAGATGTGTCTATTGCATTATTGATAGTCTTGGCAATACCAGTGGCTTTCCATCCGGCATCAATTCAAAGCTTAATCAGTACTGAATAATAAATAATTGAAAAAAATCAATGTTTTCAAACTTATTATGTTCAAATTTGCTTGAAAAATTAGTTCTCATGAAATTAAGAATACATGTCATTAAGGTGCATGAAATTAAGCCCTTTTTGAGACCTTAGGGCTTAATTATATGTAAACTTAATTTCCTGTAATAAGGTACTTAAAAACAGAACGAGAATCCGGCCTCAGACCCCCGTCCTCTCCATTATTTCATTATCGACGTCAAATGAAACAATATATGAGGGTCACCATATATGAGGGTCTTCACAAACTGTAATAGAAAATACACACAATCTCATAACATTGTATAATCAGTATCTTACACTTTAATATTACTCAACATATAATATATTACTATATATTCAACAAAATAATATATAATCACTATTTTTGATGAGGATGAATTCTATACATGGTCAAACAATGTCTGCAGGTACGCCAGTTGAATGTACTTACATCAGAATATAGTAGGTAACAATTTACAAGTTCTAAAATATCTAAAATCCATGTGCACATAAGATCACTATTGAACCTTTCTTATAGCAAAGGTTCAATAATCGGCAATCGCTTTAAATAATACAATTGTACCGTTCACAAACATAATTAATCATCAAATTAATCCACAAATGCGATTTATAATTGACTTAAAATTAATGTACGTTTTAATTTGAAACTTCTAATGCGAAAGTGTAGGAATTCGTGAGTTTGGACGTTAAAAAACTCGGTTTAAACTCAAATATTTAAAAATCTTAAGCCAAAAATCTTAATTCTTAAAGCAAGATGAAAATCCAAGTTTTACTTATGAAAATATGAAACATTTTAAAACTAAAATAATCTTCAATTGCAAATTTAAACATAAACGTATATTTTTGGCTTTGTCAGAATTGTTTTTGGCAAGATTTGGAACAACGACAAAAAAACCTTGTACTTTTCAAATTACCAATGCTGACCTTTGTACTTTTGTACAGGAAAATTCTATGAAAATGCATTATTATATTATTGTATTCTTAATTTTGTGAGTTCTTAATTTCTTCAAGTAAAGTAAAGCTTTTAAAAATCTCTCTTTTCCCTTCGCCGTGGATGCTTCATGAGGGTATCAGGTAAGGCTTCATGAGGGTATCAGGTAAGTATACTGTTGTCTTCAAAAGTAACACGTAAGTGTGGTGAGTTTAAGAATGAGAATCTTCTTGAAATTTCCGAGTCACAAGGCACCATGTAGGTTCAAATGATGTTGTGGAAATTTCAAAAGGCGGTTGCAGAACACGCAACACTACGTATCTCATGATTCATCTTGATTTCTGGGAAGTATGTACAAGAGATATCATAACATGTGAAAAAACGAATCCGTTTTTGGTCTTAGATCAGCCGGCTTTAGAACTTTTCAAGAAACATATGATTTATTAATCTGTCCTGTGATATTGTAACGATCAGTCCATGACCTGTAACGCGTTAACCATGACGTAACCAACAGGCAACATGGCATCACTAACACGCGTTACCATGACGAGTCACGCGTTACCATGACGAGTCACGCGTTACCATGACACCATGTGTCACGTGTTAAGGTTGTCGTGTAACGGGTTACCCACGACAGATCGGGTGTACGTGTGACTGTACTTCGACACAAAGTCCTCTTGAGACAACACTTTTCTGCGCCCGAATAAGTGAAGTTTTTTCTTTGGTTTGTGGGAGGAGGTTTTTGAGGAAGGTATGCAGGATAAACTCATTCCACGGCGTGGTGGGAAGGCGTCAGAGGGATGGGCAACCGCAACGGACTGAAATAAAACATCAAAGATGAAGGGAAAGAAACAGGGAAGGGCAAAGGAATGAAACAAAATTTAAATATATCACGCGTTACCCTGGATACTCATAATGACACGCGTTACCCTGGCAACTCACCATGTCACGCGTTACCAGACACGCGTTACTCCTAGCAACTCACCTCGTTACTGAGTGCTCGGCGAGGTGAGGATAGCTGCTCGCTTGATAACGACAGGGCGTGGTCGTGAGGCGGCTGGGCTGTGGGAGAAAGCTTTCGTGTCAGTTAGTGAGCAGTTCAACATCCAAACACAGGGCGTGCATGGTTTTTGGAGAAATGAGATTGAGGGTTATAGGTAAATGTCAAATTAGTTTTCTTCCTAATATCGTGAAGTTCTTAGGGAGTAAAATATAAAATAAAAACTGATAGTAACTTACTTTGGGCTCGCTCCACTTTATTACTTTGCTTTGGTGCAGGCACATCGTCTAATCTGCAAAATGCGAGTCTTTGGATTGAAATTTCCAATCAAGAGTCTCTTTTCAGTAAAATTTAAAGTTGTTGAAATATATTTTTCAGCCTATACACATTGTGTGGAAATATTGTGTAAAATGAAGTTCATTCGGAGCTCTGTCAACTGATTTTCCATAAAATCGTTCGGAGAATGGAGCACAGAACTCTCAACTCACTTGGTTTGAGAGGAGCCTTTAGTCCGGAGACTGAGTTTCAGGAATTCATCCTCTGGAGACGGTAGTTGGGGCGCTACACCCTGCTGCTGGTCGGATGTGTTGCCTGGCCAAGATCCACCAGAGTTGAAGTTAAACTGAAACATAGCGTTAATCTGCAGTTGTGTTGAGAAACACACTTTGTATAAACCAACAATTGACAGTAAAAGTCCGTAACGTGAGAGGTGATGGACTGACTATTTGCTTACCCGCAGAGTAACAAAGTCAGCAAAAACACTGCCCAATCAGTGCGCGAGTTTACCGTCAACTCGCGTGCTGATTGACCGATGTCTCAAACGGACCCTCAAACGAGTGGGTATTGGGTAAGCATATACTATACGCCGTGGATAGTTGCTATAAGTGGTGTGGAGAAAGATAATTTCTAAAGAATTACTCACGAATTGGGCTGAGAAAGTGGGATGAGTGTATCTGTTATTCGTGATTTCAAAAACACAAGGAAATGATTTCAAGTTGTTGAGAAAGAGCCACCAATCTGACCAAATGCAAACAGCGGGAATCAAATATGGATAGAAAGCGAAAATCAAATGAATGAATTTTAATTAATGAAACAGCATGAATCAATAACACATAATTAAGATTATTCTCATCTTGATAAATGATACACAAATACATGACACCAATCAAATGAAACACACACAACAAGAAACTTAAGATTATTGATTCCAATAATTTATAGTTTGTAGTTGGAGATTTCAGCACAAGACAGCTCAGCGAGAAAGCAAACGAAAAGCAACAGATAAGAAGCAACTAATAATTAATAAGGTAGCATACTTGGGTAAAATGAGTCTTCAGCCGATGACATTGATTCTACATATCATAAAAAAATGTGCTATTTACACAAATGAACAGGTATAGGCCGCACGAATAACTTACAAAATGCTATATAAGTCACGTCGGTATTGTCATTTGGGATGGTTTGAAGTATAACTTATGCATTGTAACAAAATTAAAAACGTGCCAAATCGCAAACACCAACGAGCACAATCACAATCAAAACACCACAGCAACGCGTTGGGGAACGGGCATCATGTTTGATCTCACGAAATTTCACCTCACGACACTTTATCTCGCAATATTTCAACTCCGAGCTAAGGTTGGGGTCTGGATATAATTAAGGGTCAGAAAGACGAAGTGTCCTGAGATGAAGTGTCGTTCTACCATTGCGTTCCCCGATTCCCTCAAATTTCTCTCACCACACATGAACGAAAACCACGCAATCACGAACCTCAGGGAAGGAATCCCCAATACTCTCAGACTTGTTGGCTCCATCAGACACCGGCATTTTACCGTCACCATGGTAACCCGCACCACCCTGGTAACCCGCTCCACCATGGTAACCCGCACCCTGGTAACCCGCTCCACTCTGGTAACTTGCACCAAACCCTCGCAGGAACGTGGTATCGGATTTGGTGCGCGTGTGCCCGCGCGCGGGTCGTGCGCGGCGGTGTTTGTGCGGGCTACCGGGAGTGGCCGAGGGAGGTGGTGGCAGGTACAGAATAGCCTGGGTCTCTGCTTCCTGAGACGTTTAATCCGTGTTACCGGGGTGCCCTGACTTTTTCCTGCGCGGCATATCACGCCGCGCGTTGTGCTTTTTGCCGTGCGCAAATAAGATTTTTTGCAGCGCCTGGTACTGGTAACGCGCAAATGTACTTTCCATTCTGAAAAAAAGCGTATAAGACACATCTGCGCGCCAAAAAAGCACAACGAGCGTCGTTATACGCCGCGTTCGAAAGAGTCGGAATACCACAGTAGCATCCAATTTTCAAAATTCCCCCTTCCTTACACCATACAACGATGTAACATTCTCCCACCTTTATATGACCTTGCTAACGTAAATCAAAACTTGTAGACAAATCAAAACTTGTAGACAAAAATTATTAATAATCAGTCCTCAAATTGACAAAAATCTTCAATTAATGCTACATATCAGCAACAAGACATGAAGACAATTATATTACTGCAGTTGCTGATTGAATAACATTTTACATTAACCGCCCATAGCTTTGCGACAGATCAAAGAGGTAGCACTATTAGCGATAGCTACAGTTATTAATGGGCATTGGGCAACGAACAATGAAATTGTGAACGAGGATGCGCAGCTGTCGTGAGCTCTGAGAATACCTTCTGAAATTTCCACACGAAATCCATTTGTACGTACGTGATACTAATTCAACAGTATGACACGTACATACATAGCGTGGCGCGACTCAGAAATTGCAGAATGATTCTCATTTCTCGCACTCGCAACCCCTTTATTGGCCATAATTTTCCCTAGCAAGTATAGCAACAAGATTACAATAGATTTCATTTATCTCCCCACGGTATAGCTACACCTACCTCGCTAAAAGGAGCTCCCATCTTCTCCGTGCTCCTGCTGCCTCCTCCTGTGACACCACTGACACCGGGTGTCACCTTGACACCACCTGTCAGCTCCCCCGAGCTGCTGCTCAGTCCACTATCACCATGGTAACCACTGCTTCCGCAAGGACCTCCACCAGACATCAGACCTTTGAAGAAGGTAGTGTCGGACTTAGCACGTGAGTGGCCACGTGCTTGAGCGCGCGTCTTGTGTAAGGGAGAGGAGGGTGGGGGAGGCAGGAAAACGATGGGAGACACGCGTGATTCCGGGACAGCTGTCACGCGTGATTCAGGGAGGGTCACGCGTGATTCCGGGACAGCTGTCACGCGTGATTCCGGGATGGGAACTTGTTGTCGGCTGTCCGGGAGTTTCTTTGGTTGCGATGTTTCCGGGGGTGTCTTTGCCGGGAGCGAGCGCTGGTGTGACACCTTTGATTTCTGGTGATAGGAGTCACGGGGTACTGGTGTTGTTTGTACAGTGTGTGTGAGTCTGTGTAAGTGTGTGAGTGCAACGCCCTCACACGGCTCGGGCGTTACGATTTCTCGTGAATAACAGCTCTTATTTGTGGAGTTTGTTGTGAATTGTTGTGCTCTGTGACCTTTTCAACGGATCGTTTGTGCTACTAGAAGGTTACTCAACACTTGAGAAAAAGCACGCAAAAAGTTATAGTAATGAAGAAGTTATTTAATGTCACGAAAAAAATCATAGCTTTTATCAAGCTTTAGTGCTTATTAAATGAAAAAGGACACGATGGAAAGGAAAAATCATTGTATCAATGGGACATGAGAAATCCACGAAAATGTTTGCATGAATGATGATTACAAACTACACATTGGATGCAACCACACTCATGGTTTGGAACTGTCTTTGAGTTCACGCTCATTTCAGTAAAATCTACAATAATTTTAACGTTCGTACAATGTAGCTATGTCATAATGATTGGAACGCAGCTGAGCACAGCTCAGTTTTCTCTTCAAATGCTTTTGCTACCAGGCCTTCTGAACTTTGAACACACGACATCATTCCTCGTTATTATGAGCTTAGCATGGGGCTTCCATTACGATTTAGATCAGAGTATCGCCGCGATACCCTGACGTATATCGTAATGAAGTGGCGATACTATCGCTCTATGTAGTTTACGAACGCCATGCATATGAATTATGATATATAAAGACGAAAAACCGCTTACCGTTGGTAGAGTAGAGACTGTAGCAGCACTGCTGCCCCAAGGGTCTTCAGAAACCTGAAAGAGAACGTGTGATATCTAATTTGTAGCTACCGTTCATCTATAATGAATGCTTGCATACATGTTTGTATTTGTGTGGTTCGCTGTAATTTAAAAAACAGATGATCAATAAAAGTCCTAAAACGCTTCAATATCTATCCCTGGAAGATTTGAACGGATGAAAAATAGATGGTATCCGCCATTGATACAAAAAGTCCTCAAATGTAGCAGTTTCGGACTTGAACCTGTCAAAACCACTCACCAATGAGGAGCTCTGAAGGCTGGCAGATCGCTGACCTTTCAGCTGATCGGAGGACTTAGGTCGTTCTGTTTGAGTACGAGGCTTCAACTCACTCCTCACCGCATCTACTGCTGCTGGGTCACGTGACGCTACCATTTGGTCACGTGACGTGAGAGAGTTGTCACTCGTTGCTATAGAAGCAGAATCACGCGTTGCCAGGCCAGTAGAATCACGCGTTGCCAAGGCGGCAGAGTCACGCGTTGCCAAGGCAGCAGAGTCAGGAGGTCCTATCAGTGGCAGGTTGTTGTCGATGGGTTGTTTGCTGCTTCCCCGGGGTCGAGTCCGGGACTTTATCTCGTCGTTTGGCGTGCTCTCGGAGGATCTGAAAGGTTTAGACCCCAACTAGTCGGCACGTACCGCGGTACGTACCACGGAAAATATCCTAACTAGTCAGCACATACGGCGGTACGTACCGATTGTGCGCGCGCATTTATTCCTAAATTTCTTGAGAAAAGGAGGTCAAGCCTGCAAAAAACAAGATTGTTTAGAACTGAAACAGTGCCGTGCATGATATCGTGTTGAAAACACTGTAACTCTGCGTGAGAAACAGGATGCGAAATTAATAAGCCTCAATCGTAATCTTTGTTAGTGATCTAACATCATCTTCTGTCAAAGTTCTGTCATTGCTGACGGTTCTGAATTCTACTTTTGGAGAGCACGCCCTCCCACAAATCACTCTGCTTATCAGCAAAGCTGTAATTTGTATGGAAATGATATTTGATACGCATACTCTGTTTCAGAAGTGTTCTATACTAAGGTTTGAACGTAAGGTTTGAACGTAATTCATAGCGATGGTTCATAAAACTTAGAATTATCAATCCGTCAAAATTAGCCAATGCACACTGTACAGTTATATTACAAATGCTTTTCCTTCATTTAGAAATAAGGAGTTTTTTTAATAGCTTTTTGTGTACTTTCGATTGATACAGTAGTAGTAGTAATAGTATAGAAGTAGTATAGTACAGTAGTATAGAAACTAAACACATTTATTTTGGGAAGTTCATTTCTAGAGATATCTATAAATAATCTTGTCTTGGTACGCATTTCCAGGAATCGTTTCTACCGAAGTTATATGCGGGCCGGTTTTTATTAAAAGTAATAAAGCTCATAATTCATGTAATATATGGATGCTGTGCAAGATGTCTCAGAAGCAATAAACGCAAACTGGGATTTATTAACTGGATATAATCAATTTGTGTTTCCAAATGACACATTCCCCATGATTTGGGTCTGGTGTTTCGTTTTGGGAATAACAATAATTCTGATTTGCACTTTTGCGACATTGCGACAAAAAGTAAACGGCTTTTTGAGAGGTTTGATAGCTTGATTTATGTCTCAAAAGTTTAAATTCCCCCTCCAACCTAGACCCCTAGAACCTTGTCTCCATGGCAACCCTCACATACTAATTCCTCTTCCAACTCCCTAGAATCCGGTTGTTTCCATGGCAACTCTCACGGGCATCCTCTACTCTGCCCTCTGCATGTTTCTGGGGAGTGTCACGTGCAATGCGATGGGGTTTGGGGCTGCGATAGTCTTCCTCTTCATCTACGAAATAGGTAGATGTCTACCATTCAAAACTCTGTTAAGTGTTAAAGTATTAAATTAAGGGACATCCAATTATCCAACATTTTGATTCTTTCGTTCTGAAGTTATAGTGTATAGAAAGTTAATTGCAAATTTACACTACAATTTCGATTTTAGTCGGTTTTTGACTTAAGTTCAGGTTCGGAAAGGACCCCCAGGGTAATTCTACCATCCTCCAGGTTCCATCGCTGGGCTGGAAACCTGCTGTGGTCTCCCGGGTCTGAAGTACGCAGTCTTCCTGCAGACCCTAGGTCTGGCTACCGTATCTCCCATTCTTCTCTGGAAAGCTAACGTGAGACGATCCCTGCGAGCTGATGCAGCTGTTGTCATGGTGCCGCTTAACTTGATGTGTGCCCCTGTTGGAGTGTATCTACAGAAGTTTATTGCTGTGCCCTACCTCAGGATTATCATAGGGGCGTCTACCCTCTTCTTAGCGGGGTGGCAGCTCTTCCAGATATACCGGGTCCTTAAAAGTAACAAGGTGAAGGGGGTGATGGAGAATGGGGCTGTTTCAGAATCTGTTTCACAGGATGATTACCATTCAAACACGACAGTCAACAGTGAGACGGGAGTTACTAGTTCAGTTGGAGATGGAATTGGACAATATCCGTTGGAAAAACGTCAAAATATCATTCTTTACAACTACACCGCGGATCTTGTCGGAGATGCAATAAATCCCAAAGATGCTCTTAATTCTACAGATTCAGAAGAAAATAAGGAGGTTGGCGATGTGGTGATTCGAACCAGCCAAACAGTGGAGTACGTTATAAAATGTGAGCCATACTACCCCTCTGAAGGAATGGAGGTTGAAGGTGATGAGAGCAGTATTAATTCTACCACAGACAGCTCACAAACACCACGTTCAAGCCAGGAGTCACTGACACCAGTGTCAAACAGAAAATCCCTGACACCAGAGTCAAACCAGGAAGCAATGATTATTGGAAACCCACTCACAGGACCTTTGTCACTTCAGCAAGTAGAACAAAAAAGCAGATCCCCAACACCCCAGGAGCCAGTAGCACCTCCACAGGAGAAAACCAATGACCCTCCCCAAACTTCCTTCAAAGAAGAGATAGTCCGCGGTATCTCCCGTCTTCGTTACGACTTGTGGCCTATCACCCCTCGCCTGATATTCATGGTTCTGGCTGCAGCAACAGGAGGGCTGCTCGGGGGTTTGGTGGGGGCCGGGGGGCCGCCCCTCTTCCTCTTCTTCTTCGTCTACGACTTCTCCAAGGAGCTGATACGCGCTATCGGGGGCGTGTTTGCGGTTACCACCAGTATCGCTCGTATCTCAACCTACCTCAGCACTACCCCAGAACTAGAAACTACAGGAGCAGACACGTGGTTTGTGGCTGGTGACGTGTGGTTGTGCGTTGCTGTGGCAACTGCAGCGTTATGTGGCAGTCCGGTAGGGGTGTATCTAAATCAGTACTTCAATAAGTGGGGTTTTAAGGTGGGGCTGTGTGTGTTGCTGATACTCAACGGGATTTCCATGATTACAACGGGTACTATTGCTTTGGTGAGCGACTGGTAGTACATGAAACGTTGAACAGGGAATCCAAACTGAGGGGCTCCGTGCAGGCCATTGCTATTGCGGCCAATTTGGTTGTATAGCAAGGATTTTAATTACAATGTCAGAGATGATATCAGAAAATCAGATGTAATATCGCATTGAATTATTGATCAGTGAAATTGTTTTTTTTCCACATATTATTTCTACTTTTTCTCATTTCTTTCTCTGGAACGCAGCGTAATCCGATATTATGTGACAGTGTAAGACCAGCTGTACAATGTACATGTACCGTTACAAGAAACTTCCATGAATGTATTTGGTTGTATATTCCTGAATACACTAAGAAACTCAGTACCTACTCAAGAGTCATGGTCTGAAGGGAACCAAAAACGCACTAAACCTCAATTGGTAAACTGTTTATTAGAACTATAAGTATAGAAGAGCAAAAGATTTAAAAGCTGGCATTGAATCGTACCTGCTGGACTGCGTATCTGCAGTTGAGACAGGTGACGGTACTTTTGATGAAGGAGCAGCTGCCACAGGGTTCCTACTACTCGATTGCTTGCTGTTCTTCTTGCTTTGCTTGTTGCCCTCCTGAACAAGTAGTTAGGTGTACCCAGAAAAAGCGGGTTACCCATCCTAAGTGCGTTTACAATCGGAGCTTTGGACGGTCCGAGTTAGGGGAAAGAGTGCGCGCGACGGGGGAAAAAAAGGGAAAACTTTATTAACATGGACCGCAGTGAAATTCGCCCAATAAAAAGAGGGTTATTGGCTTCATCAAGTTATGAATCCCTCGGTCAATTTGATGAGTTAGATATAGGTTCAGCCATATATTTAGGATAATTGGGCTTGCGCGCGCGTCCAAAAATCTTACCAAAATTTTAGGCCACGTATTTCTCTTGAGTTGTTTTGTCTATAAAAAAGAAAGTGAAAGTTTTGTCCGAACGAAATATTCTGACGCCGCGTTTTTTATTTTGGCTTCTAGGTTAGATGTTTTGTCCAAGAGTTAAAAGTTTCCAATAGCGTTTTCGATAAATATTTTTCAGTTTGATATTCTAGTACTCTATACTTGCTGTCACAAGAAGTAAAAAGATACCAGAGATTTTCCCTCCTATCCAATTCCAAGTGTTTTCCTATTACCACTCGGGAAGTCTGGGGTTGAATTGATATTGGGGAGAACGACGACGACGGAGACTTCTAAATCTCAAGATACGCGGGCAGAGCCCAATTGATTTCCACTCAACCAGCTGATCAAGAATGGACTGGCGGCTACCCGCAGTCGGAGGGGACGGATGCCGGAGGACGAGGCGGTGCCATACCGCAGGGGGGTGGTGCAGATCATCCGGGGCTTGGACAGCTTGGCGAACATCAAGGTGGTCGACCTCCAGGAGCCTCTGGCAGACCCGTCAAGCACCAGAACAACCCAAGGACGGTAAACTCTGGCTACCCAGAGAACAGAGACAGAGAGGCGGATGTGATCTGGCTACCCAGAAAACACAAGAGAGACTTAGAAGTGAGTGTGCTCTGGCTACCCAGAGTACACGAGAGAGGGAGAAGTGAACTCCCTTGATCCGGACTAATGGGGACAGGACTTTTGTATTTTGTAGTGGGATTTGTTTTTTATATTCTTTATATAAGTTGCAAGGTGCAAGCAAAGGCTTGCAAATTGTTTAGAGGGAGAGTGTAGAGTTAGATATAGGTTCAGCCATATATTTAGGATAATTGGGCTTGCGCGCGCGTCCAAAAATCTTACCCAAATTTTAGGCCACGTATTTCTCTTGAGTTGTTTTGTCTATAAAAAAGAAAGTGAAAGTTTTGTCCGAACGAAATATTTTGACGCCGCGTTTTTTATTTTGGCTTCTAGGTTAGATGTTTTGTCCAAGAGTTAAAAGTTTCCAATAGCGTTTTCGATAAATATTTTTCAGTTTGATATTCTAGTACTCTATACTTGCTGTCACAAGAAGTAAAAAGATACCAGAGATTTTCCTCCTATCCAATTCCAAGTGTTTTCCTATTTCCACTCGGGAAGTCTGGGGTTGAATTGATATTGGGGAGAACGACGACGACGGAGACTTCTAAATCTCAAGAAATTGATTGATCTGCTCACATATGCGTTTAATACTTTATTGGGCGTAGATGTCTCATGGGTGGTCAAATAGAAGTGTATCTGCTCAAAAAAATAAGCGCCTGAAACCACTGAACCAATGATATTCGCCAGTTTTCCTTTGTTTTCCTGTAAAATCCAAAAAACCCTATTTTTACCTCTCAAAACAGTGATCCAAGCGTGTATTCATTTCTGAGGCACCCAAAATCCGAAATCGAAAAGCTTTGGCGGATTGAGCTGAAAATTTGCACGCCATCCATGGACGACCTAAGAAAGACATACCATACTTCAGAATCCCATAATCAGCCATTTTCTGTCTGTTATGGGGGGTTAAAATCGCGTGTTTGGGCTTAAAAACTGCATTTTTTCGCCTCTTATTGGGCGTAGATGTCTCATGGGTGGTCAAATAGAAGTGTATCTGGTCATAAATTATGCGCCTGAAACCACTGAACCAATGATATGCGCCAATTTTCTTTGTTTTCCTGTAAAATCCAAAAAACCCTATTTTTACCTCTCAAAACAGTGATCCAGGACGTTCTTCATTTCTGAGGAACCCAAGATCCGAAATCGAAAAGCTTTGGTCGATTGAGCTGAAAATTTGCACGCCATCCATGGACGACCTAAGAAAGACATACCATACTTCAGAATCCCGAAATCAGCAATTTTTTGTCTGTTATGGGGGTTAAAATCGCGTTTTCGGCTAAAAACTGCCTTTTTCGCCCCTTATTGGGCGTAGATGTCTCATGGGTGGTCAAATAGAAGTGTATCTGGTCATAAATTATGCGCCTGAAACCACTGAACCAATGATATTCGCCAGTTTTCCTTTGTTTTCCTATAAAATCCAAAAAACCCTATTTTTCCTCTCAAAACAGTGATCCAGGACGTTCTTCATTTCTGAGGCACCCAAGATCCGAAATCGAAAAGCTTTGGCCGATTGAGCTGAAAATTTGCACGCCATCCATGGACGACCTAAGAAAGACATACCATACTTCAGAATCCCGAAATCAGCCATTTTCTGTCTGTTATGGGGGTTAAAATCGCGTTTTTCGGCTTAAAAACTGCCTTTTTTCGCCCCTTATTGGGCGTAGATGTCTCATGGGTGTTCAAATAGAAGTGTATCTGGTCATAAATTATGCGCCTGAAACCACTGAACCAATGATATTCGCCAGTTTTCCTTGGTTTTCCTGTAAAATCCAAAAAACCCTATTTTTACCTCACAAAACAGTGATCCAGGACGTTCTTTCATTTCTGAGGCACCCAAGATCCAACTTGATCCTTGAACGAAACAAATTGACGATTTGACGATATTATTGGAATAAACGCTTCATAATGATAGCAATCAATATTCTTCCTGGGTACATGAAGATACCCCTGAAGGCTGAATCCCTCTGTATCGAATCAAATTTTGAGAGGTTTAAACTGTCAGCTCGTATCACGTTAATAGAAATAAATCATATACTGATAGACAGGCCTGGTGAAGACTCATGGAATGTATTGTCTTTGCTTAGGTCATGACATACATATGTCATAACATACCTGTCCTGACATCAGGGGGCTGGCAAGCCCCCCGCGGCGGTTTGCGAGCCCGAGGGCCCGAAGGGCCCGAGGGCGAGCATTGGACGGCGGTCCTAACAGTGCGAGGGCCGAAGGCCTGACGTGAGCCTGAGGACCCTGAAGGGTCCGAGGGCGAGCATTGGACGGCGGACCTAATAGTGCGAGGGCCGAAGGCCTGAGCGCGAGCCTGAGGACCCGAAGGGTCCGAGGGCGAGCATTGACGGCTATTCTAACAGTACACGAGCCTCCGAGCATCGGGAGTGTTAATGTAACTTTGCTTGCCAGCCCTCAACTATATGTTTTCATGGATTACATATTTCACGTTGAAATTTGGGTAAGTTCGTTGCCGAAATTGCACTAAACTTTGAACATCGCATGTTTAGAGGTCAAAGGTAACTATCAAAATTTCAGATCAATCGGATGAAAAATGACCGAGTTATTACAACTTGAATATTGCCAAAATCGAGGGTGTTCTTGTTAAATTGGGTTACGACCATATATATACATACATAATACATATATATATACATATAGAGGTATATACATATACGAGAGATGACGCTTTAGTGCGAGAAGTATACCCTATTTAAACGGCGATATCTCGGGAAACATAAAAGATACAGAGCTCATCGACCCAGCGTTGGAAAGAAAAAAGATAGAACTTGCAGTTAGTGACCTTAAAAACTACTTTACTTCATGATAATGGCGTCATAATGACGTCACAAAACTAAGAATTTCAAATGTCGATTTTCCCAAAAATAGGCGTTTTTCAACGCAATTTTTCGGTATGAAGTTTTCGAGATTGAAAAAAATGCTCCTGTTAGCGCAGAAAGGAAATTTAATGTACTTTCCAAAGATGTGGTCAAAAAGTTCTGGGCTCTACTGCATCATTGAAATATTTGCGATTGTTCGAAGCACTTTGACACGAAAAAAATTCCAAAAACTGGCAAATCTTGTGAAGCTTGTGGAGAGAGAACGGCACCACCACAGAACTTCATCTTTGGATATGTTGTCGGTCATAGTCCCAACTGTGTAAATGAATGGGTCTCAGATAGCTCATCTAATTTTTTGACGTAATTGTGACGTCATCATTAATGCTACGTAACGCGAATTTTTACGCGTGATTTAACGCCAAATTTCAATATCTCGGCACAGAAAAAGGGTGATATTTTCCCAAAACCAAAAGTTTGGTTGTGATGGTCCGCGGCGGTTTTAAGGCGTTCTTTACTGTAAAACCCATGATATGAGAAAGAACGCGACGGTTAAAACTGCCGCAACGGCACTTTTTGATGCATTTAAGTTACGTGAATGCTGTATGTTTTATAAGTGACGTTTCAGCAGTTTTAACCGTCGCGTTCTTTCTCATATCATGGGTTTTACAGTAAAGAACGCCTTAAAACCACCGCGGACCATCACAACCAAATCCTTTTTGGTTTTGGGAAATGTATATATATGGTCGTAACCCAATTTAACAAGAACACCCTCGATTTCGGCAAAGTTCAAGTTGTAATAACTCGGCCATTTTTAATCCAATCGATCTGAAATTTTGGCAGTTGCACCTTTGGCCTCTAAACATGTGATGTTCAAATTTTAGTGCGATTTCGGAAACGGGAACTTACTCAAATTTCAACGTGAAATATGGCCAATCCATGAAAACATATAGTTGGGGGCTGGCAAGCAAAGTTACATAAACTCACTTCCGATGCTTGGAGGCTCGTGTACTGTTAGGATAGCCGTCCAATGCTCGCCCTCGGACCCTTCGGGTCCTCGGGCTCGCGCTCGGGCCTTCGGCCCTCGCACAATTAGGTTCGCCGTCCAATGCTCACCCTCGGACCCTTCGGGTCCTCGGGCTCGCAGCTCGGGCCTTCGGCCCTCGCACCGTTAGGTTCGCCGTCCAAAGCTCGCCCTCGGGCCCTTCGGGCCCTCGGGCTCGCAAACCGCCGCGGGGGGCTTGCCAGCCCCCTGATATTATATATTATATCACCCTGTGACACTCAAATCTCTAATTTATACCCCTGGCCAGTTTTCTTTTTACCGCGGGGGGTTACCGCCCTGGCCAGGGCGGGAATCACCCTGTGACACTCGTTCGTCTAATATATACCCTGGCCAGTCTTTTTCATTATTACCGCGGGGGGTTACCGCCCTGGCCAGGGCGGGAATATTATATCTTATATCACCCTGTGACACTCAAATCTCTAACTTATACCCCTGGCCAGTCTTTTTTATTACCGCGGGGGGTTACCGCCCTGGCCAGGGCGGGAATAATATCATATAATAAGATGATGATAATTTGGGACCCAATTTAAATCGATGAGATCTCAAGTTCCACAAATGGTAGAGACATGATCGAGGTCAGGTTTTGTAGATATAAGATAGGAAAATGTAATAGGCTATAAGAGAAGTTCTGGTGACGTCATTATGACGTCATTATGACGTCATCAACTTAGCGAAATTTTACTGCTTTTTTAGCGAAAATAGGTCGTTTTCGAGCGCATTTTTCACCAAGAAGGAATGGAGATAACTCGAAAATTTTGAAAAATCGTTAGTGGGGAATTTAAAGAGCTTTCAGAAAATCATATGGATTATTGGTATATCTCGATTTTTCATCGAGATATACGCGATTTTCTAAGGTGCGGTGAAAAATCGATGTCGAAAATTTAGGACAAAAGTTAAATGAGTGCAATGTCAAGAACTGCGACTTATCTTGAAATGAGACCGGTCAAAATATGTTGTACTAAGGCGGAATTTACTTATAGGCTATATTGGAAGTTGGTTTGAGCCTATTTGGGTGCTGTGATGACGTCATCAAAATCGCGTAAAACCACTAAAATAGCATATTTTGCGATAAAACGCTATTTTGCGCTACTTTGAACATCTCTAACTCAGAGAGTTTTCATCGGAATATGTTTTACCTCGATATTTTGCTTTCAGACCTCGAGATTTAGCTATAAAACGAGTTTCAAGGTGATCGGTCGAAATATGTCGTCATGCGAAGCCTCTAAAAATTGAGCCGCAAAATGGTTGAAATTACGTTAATGATGAAAAATTGTACTTTAGCCTTATTCTGTGATACGATGACGAACTAATGATGGTTTCCTCATGTCTTTCAGTGACTAAATGTGGGAAATATACGATGAAATAGTGAATCACGTGAGTTCACGTGGACGTTTTGTAGAAATTAGGGGATTTCAAGAAAATGATATTTACACGATTTTCGACTTGATTACGTTGAAATGAGTTCAAATACGACTAATGCACGAAATTAGATCTGGGTGCTACATTTCAGCACGTGAGTTCACGTGAACGATTTGTAGAAATTAGGGAATTGGTCAATTCTAGTAATTCCAAGTTAGAATAACGTTGTTTCGAACTGCGTGAGGTTTAGTTACATTGGTTCCAACCGAAAGAAATGGACTGACGTCACCAAATCAGCAGGGGGTTACTACGACAACCGTCTCGGTTTTGGAGAGTTATCATATAATAAGATGATGATAATTTGGGACCCAATTTAAATCGATGAGATCTCAAGTTCCACAAATGGTAGAGACATGATCGAGGTCAGGTTTTGTAGATATAAGATAGGAAAATGTAATAGGCTATAAGAGAAGTTCTGGTGACGTCATTATGACTTCATTATGACGTCATCAACTTAGCGAAATTTTACTGCTTTTTTAGCGAAAATAGGTCGTTTTCGAGCGCATTTTTCACCAAGAAGGAATGGAGATAACTCGAAAATTTTGAAAAATCGTTAGTGGGGAATTTAAAGAGCTTTCAGATAATCATATGGATTATTGGTATATCTCGATTTTTCATCGAGATATACGCGATTTTCTAAGGTGCGGTGAAAAATCGATGTCGAAATTTTAGGACAAAACTTTAATGAGTGAGATGTCAAGAACTACGACTTATCTTGAGATGAGATCGGCCAAAGTATGTTGTACTAAGGCGGAATTTCTTATAGGCTATATGGGAAGATGGTTTGAGCCTATTTGGGTGCTGTGATGACGTCATCAAAATCGCGTAAAACCACTAAAATAGTGTATTTTGCGATAAAATGCTATTTTGCGCTACTTTGAACATCTCTAACTGAGAGAGTTTTCATCGGAATATGTTTTACTTCGATATTTTGCTTTTAGACCTCGAGATTTAGCTATAAAACGAGTTTCAAGGTGATCGGTCGAAATATGTTGTCATGCGAAGCCTCTAAAAAATTGAGCCGCAAAATGGTTGAAATTACGTTAATGATGAAAAATTGTACTTTAGCCTTATTCTGTGTTACGATGACGAACTAATAATGGTTTCTTCATGTCTCGCAGTTACTAAATGTGGAAATATACGATGAAATAGTGAATCACGTGAGTTCACGTGGACGTTTTTGTAGAAATTAGGTGATTTAAATAAATTGATATTTACACGCGATTTTCGACTTGATAACGTTGAAATGGGTTCAAATACGACTAATGCACGAAGAATTAGATCTGGGTGCTACATTTCAGCACGTGAGTTCACGTGGACGATTTGTAGAAATTAGGAAATTGGTCAATTCTAGTAATTCTAAGTTAGAATAACGTTGTTTCGGAATGCGTGAGGTTTAGTTACGTTAGTTCCAACCGATGAAATGGACTGACGTCACCAAATCAGCAGGGGGTTACTACGACAACCGTCTCGGTTTTGGAGAGTATATAACGTGAGGAATGGGCGGATACTTACACTGGTTTTCCAATACGAAAGCGAATATAGAAGCCTTTAAATATAAAAATCCTTTCAACGAGAGGGCCTGAAATTGAATCAGCTTCGAAGTGACTGGAAATTTTAAATTAGATGGTGAAGAGTGGCTATGTATATTTAAATTTGCCTATAAGAAAGTATAAATAAAAACTCAACAAAATATGTATACAATGGTGTATCGTAATGGAGTGAGAGTTACTGGCACATGCGTGCGCGGCTCATATAACGACTAAAAAGTACATAAAACAAAAACAAGATATAATAACGTAATATGTATATATTACTGATGTATCGCAAGGGAGTGAGAGCATCGTCAGAAGTCAGATAGATAAATAAGAATCAGAAAATTCTAAAGTTTTAAATTTTTGGGCGTTAAAAAATTTAAAAAACAAAAAAATGGGTGTGATAATTTTTGGAAGGGGTGTGTTAACTGTCCCTTGAGGGGTTTGATAACTGTACAGTTATATTTGCTACACCCTTGGAAAAAATTAACACACCCCAAAATTTCGAAAATTTTAAGATCTTATGAAAGTTACTAATTGACCCTTAAAATCCATTTTTGAATCCGTTATATAACAAAATTATCGGAGCAAGAATTATCTAACGATCGTTATATAATGATAACTCTCACACCCTAATTAAGTAATTATTACCACGGGAGGGTGATAATGCTATGATAATACCCCGGCAGCATCGACAAGGTGCTAATTTGTAATAATAACTGTTTGCGCCATGTACAGTGAGAGTTTCGTACAGGGTTCGCTCCCCACCTTCTTAGATAGTTAGATGTATGAATTCAAGCCGCTCTTACCGAGTCTATCCTAATTAGATATAATAATAATTAGATATAATAATAATTAGATATAATAATAATTAGATATAATAATAATTAGATATAATAATAATTAGATATAATAATAATTAGATATAATAATAATTAGATATAATAATAATTAGATATAATAATAATAAGATATAATAATAATTAGATATAATAATAATTAGATAATAATAATTAGATATAATAATTAGATATAATAATAATTAGATATAATAATAATTAGATATAATAATAATTAGATATAATAATAATTAGATATAATAATAATTAGATATAATAATTAGATATAATAATAATTAGATATAATAATAATTAGATATAATAATTAGATATAATAATAATTAGATATAATAATAATTAGATATAATAATAATTAGATATAATAATAATTAGATATAATAATAATTAGATATAATAATAATTAGATATAATAATAATTAGATATAATAATAATTAGATATAATAATAATTAGATATAATAATAATTAGATATAATAATAATTAGATATAATAATAATTAGATATAATAATAATTAGATATAATAATAATTAGATATAATAATAATTAGATATAATAATAATAATATACTCCACTTAATTGAAGGGCTTCAAGTAGAGGTGAAATCTGCTAAAGAAAAGATCGCTGAGTTGGAAAGAGCCCCGTCGGAAAGCTCAATGTCAAGCACCGTTGACATTTCTGCTGAGATAACTGAGCAGCTGCAGGTTAGTTAATGACAGCGCTTTCACAGTGCCCTTTTCCTATAATTACCGGACTCAAGTTCAGGGGCCTTGTTTTGTGATATGCGCATGGAACTATGAATCAGTTCGACGTTTTCATTTCGCCAGTCGCCACTTTAACCCCTGGTTATGACGTCATCAACTCATCACATTCACTCCTGATAATAAATTCATCAACTCCCACTCTTACCCCCTGGTAATGACGTCATCAACTCCCCACTCTTACGCCTGATAATGACGTCATCAATTCTCCACTCTAACACCTGATAATGACGTCATCAACTCTCCACTCCAACCCCTGATAATACTTCACTTTATCAGCTTGCTGAAAGCCAGCTGAACACAGTGAAAGCTGAGTACGAGGCCTCCAGAGAAGAGTGCACAACTCTCAGAAAAAAGGTGTGTTTTAACAGTAACTAATGAGCTTAAATGAGGTACAGTCAGGCACAAGGTGTTTTTCCCGTTTTTATAAATCGCATGTTGAAAGACGTTCTGACTTCTGACCACGGGTATGAGATAGAGAATTTGGTGTCACAGGGGTAACCCCCCCCGTAATGAGAAAATAAAGAGTCGTTCTTGAATCGCACGGGGGCGGTGGCAATGGGGAAAAATGGGGAAATGGGGAATTTTTCAGTTGGGAAAAGCTAAATTCCCCATGAAAAAAGTCCCCATTTTTCCCCATTTTTCCCCATTTTTCCCCATCGTGAGATTTGAGAATTTAACTGTCTCACAAGTTAGGCTGCGACAAAAAGTCTCGGAAAACTGGCTTATAAGCGATTTCTAAGAAATGTAAAATCATCAATGCATCCATCTTTCACTCATTTTAATCTAATTTCATGATATGATATGATCCTCCCGTGGTTGAAGATGTGACGGAAACTTCGTAATTCGCACCTAAAACAAACAAAAAGGTTTTGGATTTCAGCTTTGCGACGAAGGACATGAGGTACATACATGTCAAGTTGAGTTCTACCGTAACGGAATCAATTGTGACCGTGTGTAAATTTGTTTATCTAGTAACTGTTGTTGTGTGGGCCCTCCAAATGACATTCTTTTTATACTGTGAATGTGAATCGTTGATCCTGGATCGAACCTCCGTGTGTATGAGTTTGTACTTGTAATTTGTTATTATTTATATCGATAAATGATAAGAGAAACAATCACCTGTGACTCATTGACGCCTATCTTTTATATAATTCTGTAAGGGTTCGAAAGTTATGTATGTCTGTGCGGGCGCACAGTTTAAATTTCAGCTTGCCAAGAAGCAATATCAAGAGAAACGAAGGCAAACGGAAGACGCTATCAAGAGAAATGAATAACAAATGGGAGGAATTAAGCGCCGTTGCCATGGAAACCAATTTTTACGCACGTGCAGATTTTGGTCAGTTCTACGCGAGAGCTTTCCATTACGCTTCTACTGTAAAATGTTTGATACTAAATTAAATACTGTGCTGTCGTTTTTTGGCGTTATCTTTGCTTCAAATTTAAGATCACAAGAGTCAAGACGGAGAAAGCTTGAATAACGGAGGATATACCTGATGGGTTGTTTTCATGTAGGTAACTGTGCCAGAGGTAGGTTGATAATTAAAGCTGGGTCGGTGATAACTGTAGCTATAAAATTGATTATTGATTAAGAGCATTTCAAGGCTTACAGATTGGTGCAACTTAAGCGAGTCGAATATAGGTTTAGCAGAATATAGAGACAGTTCCTCGCCTGAACCAATGGAACCGAAACTTTCCAATATCAGTGGGATTTAAAATATTTGTGATAATCGAAATAATCTTGCAATCAAAACGGACCGAAACTAAGATGGTTTCGCACGACTGAAAATAACCAAAGGGATACTTTTCACTCTGCTCCTTCATAAAAGAATTGATTGGAATTTTTTGCCGCTGCAAAAAGTATTCAATCATTTTGATTGGTTTAAAATTTGTGGGAGGGGTGCTGCGTAGCCGAGTGAGATGCTTTCCCCAGCGGGCCTTATTCCCCAGCGGGCCTGCTAGTTTAGTAATAATTTGCGTTAAGTATGATAGGGTGCATTACTGCATTTGATTGTTGAAGAATTTGCTGCATGGTTCGAATACCGTAACAACAAA
Source organism: Beroe forskalii (assembly GCA_011033025.1). Classification (NCBI taxonomy): domain Eukaryota; kingdom Metazoa; phylum Ctenophora; class Nuda; order Beroida; family Beroidae; genus Beroe; species Beroe forskalii. The sequence goes on along the minus strand of WFMF01000089.1, from coordinate 339,532 downwards.
AGCTTAGCACTTCATTGAGAGGAGAGCTTTCTATATGTTGATCAATAATATTTATAAGTTTAAATGTTTTGTGCTGAAAGAGCAAGAGATAGTTCATATATATATATCAATATTTATTCGGATGCGTATGATCAGCGCATACTTTCGCTGCTCGCGCAGTGCGCGCTGCGCATTCAACTTCAAGCTGGCTGATGCAAACGAAATATCTCAGAATTCCTCCGCCTCGCCCTCCTATTTTCTTGTTTTGCGTTTACAATTTGATCGGTCCGTAGCAGTTCTGCAAATCCCGGGGGGTGGGGGTATATAAATATATCCCCAATAATTATGCCCCATGCCCCGAATATTCCATCCCCTCCAAAGGTTATTGCCCATTTTGAACATTTCCTTCCAAAAATTTACTCATTCCCTCACTTTTGACTCCCTATAGGGGCTACAAATACAATATTGTAATTTGTACATTACGGGGTATGTTGAGGCTGATTAGCAGTCGTTTGACTGCCTGACAGCTAGCAAATGCAATAGCTAATTAGATTTTCTGTCTGTGTCACATGACTCAAATTTCCAGTACCAGCCAATCACCAAACTTCTAAACATTGAACAACTTACAGACTTCACATGGAAACGTATCTATGTTGTACCATTAATTTCATTGCTAGTTAAAACAAGTTGCTTTGGTATTTTTTTGCCTATCGTCTTTTACCATTAGCAGGCTGAGTGGGTCAGGGGAATTAATCAAGAAACTGCCTTGATGTAATTATGACTATCCCTGACGTGTTGTGACCCAAAATACAGATTTGCAGCACGACCGTCGTAGGGAGCAAGTTGAAAACGTTATTAAATCGTATGAGAAAATCTCAAGTCAGGAGCTTTCGAAAAACATACGATTATTGTCGTCCGTGGGTCGTCAGTGACAACTGTTTCATATTTTATTCATAGTTTGTCAAATTTAAAACTCGCCGTTCTATTCAATAATTGATGTGACTCTGCACGTTCCTTCTATACCCTGTTACATTAATTGTTAAGACGCAATTTAGTCTCTAATTCCCTAATGTGAAGTACAAAAGAAATCATGCCAAAAACTGCTGTCTGCAACAAGTGGAGGTGTGGATTTTGCAAGAGAAAGATGACTACGGACGTCGCTAATTGTATCCATTGTGGGGCCAGCAAATCTCGTGGGGAGTCTTTAATTGTGCTGCGGGGCGATTGGACGTGCAGCTCTTGTGGAATTTCCAACTTCGCTCGTAGAATCCAATGCTTCAAGTGTCAACTTCCCCGTGATATGCACCTAAAAGGTTAGAATTACAACCTTATATGAATCGATGTAAAGCCACCTGATTCTCATTGCTATAATTGAACCATATTACATTTGGTTTTATAATCGAAAAATCGATCGACAATTGCTCGTCAATTTCCTTGAGTGTATAGAACAATTAATCTTACTGAAATTTCAGCAGGATCATTTGCAGATAAGTGTCTGGAGGATAGAGAGGATAAAACTGAAAACGAAGAAAGGGATCTACCAGTATCAAACCAGGTTGGTAATTATAAAATATAGATATACTATAGAATGTAGATATGGTCAACTGAAAGTATGATTTGACAAAAACCATGGTTTAGGAAAATGGCTGTCAATCGAATCCATATTCCCGAGCCACTTGGTGAAGATTATTGCCTTATGCTCAAATGTTTTGGCTGTAAGATGGTTGAAAAACCATTTCAATAGTGTTTGTGGAGCAGAAGTTATGCAAGGTTTTCTATTGTGGAGCATTTTTGTGTGGAGCGGGCATATTTCAAAGCTTGTGTGAGGTTTTGAAATTATTTTTGAGTGAACTTGGTACAGCATCATTATGCCCTTCAGATGCGATGAAAAAACGATTCAAAACCATCCAACCAATGTGGAGTAATAGGCAATAACTGGAATTTTGAGACATATATCTATCCAACCAGGGTGTGGAGTTGAGATAGAAACAAATGGTTTTCATCACAGCAAAATTCATTCTCTTGTCAATTTAAATCAATCATATTCGTTTATTAATTCCTACCAACCACTGTGGAGCAGGCATTTCAAAAAGTCATGTCAAAAATCCATAATTTTAGACTTTTGTGGTTTTCAGATATGGTGCAAAAAAGTGGCTGTAAAAAGTCACAGGAACATTAAAATTTGCCCCAAGTTATCTATTCAAGTAACGTATTCCTAGGCCAACCATGTGGAGTAATTTAAATCTCTAACTAATCCAACCATGTGGAGCAAGGCCTGTTTGAATCGGAAAGACTGCTCCACTACGGTTGGATTGATGTCTCGGATCCATATGAGACTCTAATAATATGGATACATGAATAAACATCCTCTTGGAGCAAGATTCAACACCAAAAGAGCTCCAACCAGTGTGGAGCTGACCTCCAAAATGATGCAAATATTAGTAAATCTAAAAGTAAGTTTTACTCAATAGTATGTCACCATTAAATAAGTAATTTGCACATTCTTGTATTGAAAATTATGTTAATTTTATACTTTCTGTATAGTTAATTTATAGGCCAACCATGTGGAGCCAGTTTCGAGTTAACTTGATCCAACCACGTGGAGCAAGACCTGGCATGAATATTTTAAAATCGCTAGGAGTAGAATAAATTTTGATTCGTATACGATTTTATAAATAATTTTAACCGTCCCCTTTTTCAAAATGAACACGTATCTTGCTCCATGGTTGGTAAACGTAACTTGATGATTGAACGACTACAATGCACAATCATAATCCAGTTTCTGCGTTATATCTATTGCATAATACTATATATCATCCTAGTGGTACAGCCCAGGACTCCAGATGCCTCAATGATGACCTTATTGCTCCACACTGGTTGGGTTGTTACTGTCGAGGACGCACAGGAGATATATTTCTTAAGTTCTGATACCTCCATCTCAAGATAAGGGTTTTTCGTCCATAACTCGAAAACGAAAGGAGGTACGGCTTTGAAACTATGCTCTACCCCCATAATGTGCTCATTCTGCATACCCTAGTGTACTTGTTGAGTTCTGTACGACCTTCAGTTTTCATTTATTACAAGGGGCATTTTTGGTCATATGCGTAGGGATAAAAAGTGGGTTTCGTCCATAACTCAAAACGAAAGGGGTACGACTTTAAAACTATGCTCCGCCCCCTAATGTGCTCATTTTGCATATTTTGGTGCAAAGATTGGCTTCGTATCTCAATCAGAGGCTGAGATATTGCCAATCAAAGTTTTTGCCCTATTTAGGAAGAAAAGGTCCAAAAGGGGTTTCCAACTCAGAAGTTGGAGTGTTTTTTTCTGGTGAATCTATGACCCATAAGCGACCGAAAACGTTCTCAGACCTACTATACTATTTACTTCACACTGGGTTACAGTTCGGGGCACATACAGCCCTTACTAATAGTACGTATAAAGGTATAATATGTTCATTTCGCATCGTGAAGGACGAAGAGCTCTTAATTACCTACAACATCTATTAGCCAATTTTGAGGGTACTTGTAGGCGTGCAATAATAAGTAATATTGCACCTCATTATTAATACACTTAGAGCATGGCAATGGTCATGACGCTAATAAATATTGCACTCGGCTTCGCCTCGTAATAATTTGGTATTGTCGCACTCGGCCTGCTCCTCGTGCGACAATACAAATTATTGCACTCGGCTACGCCTCGTGCAATAATTTCTATTAGCGCATTCCCAGCCATGCTCTAAGCGTATATTACACGAACGTGCGACGAATTCGTCCAGAATCTAAGTTCCGCAGAATCTAAGACTAAGCCAGACCCTGTAGAGTAGGCGATACTCCACCTTGTGCAAGTTTTACAGACGTTTCACGTACTTTTTATGAAAAAAGTTTATAAAATATGGTATTCCTATGAAACCTCCCTATTATGGAAGTGAAAGTCAGTAGTCGCATAATCTTAATGCATATCTTCAGTTAATTTCATGATTTATTCAGATCCATTCATCTCATGCGTTTGTATTAAAATGTACGCAAAGTGATAACATTGTTGATGATAAAATTTTGATATTGAATGTACAGTACAAAGCAATCAGATATTACTCCAATAGTTGATATTCCTTTTCAAGTTTTTATTATTTCTTCCTTTCCGACTGGATTCTATCTTGTTTAATCGCTATTTAAAAAACTATAAAAATTCTTCGATACTTCAAGTAAACTGACAATTCTATTGCAAAGTTACTGGTTAACAACAAAAAATACATGCATGAATAATATGTATGCCGGAATAAATATTGGTGATAACTTAATTCTTTAATTCATGACATTTACAATCTTGTTATTGGATCGATTAGAAAGTGTGTTGGCTGGACGTTTAGCACCCGACTTGTTTTCATCAGGGACACGAACCTCCATGTGACAGCACTTATAGGACGTAAAATGTCATCAAAACCCCAATTTAGAAGTGCCTGGAAGTACGGTAATATCATTACCAGTCATAACAGAATTTAACATATTGTGTGAGACATCGCTCATACTTCTTTGTACGCCATGATGAGATAATTCATTCAATGTACTATCAAGTTCAGAAATTCATAACTTCATATATGTTACCACTAGAAGGCCCGTTGGGCCTTTTAGGTCACAGGACACCAGACTCGTTCAATAACGGCCACAGAGAACCACCTTACCAGCATTTAATAAAGATTAATTATTTTACCTTGATAAGAAATTAAATTCACTGAATTTTCTGTATATCAGACTGAATGCAGTCTGAGAAATTTGCAGTTACCGTTAGGAGCTCCAGTCACCATATCTGTAGTGGACCAGTGGTGGTATTTTGACTGGGAGCAACGTAAGTTGGACGTTTTTCAAAGAGTTAAACTGTCGTGAAACTTGAAAGTAACGTAATTTGGATTGAAAATCTTGAAAAAAAAATATTTTAATTATTTCTTCAAATGGAGCCTAAAGTACGCAATTTTTTGTTACTGGGGGTAGGGGTACAACTCAACGAACTTGGGAAATATCCACAAAGGCTTTGCAAATTGCACTGAAGGATGAAAATTTATCAGAAAAGCAAAAACGGTTGAATCTCCCAGTAAGTACATAATATGACTCGATAGGTACACTAAACTCCTTCGTGTGTTTTGCCAGACAGCAATATCCTGATGCGGGAAAGGTTTATACTGGCCTCAAAGCGGATCATTGATTGATTTCACCGTACCTACTTCAGAGTTTTTAAATTCTGAGAAAGTTAGAACTGATAACAACTACACAGATCAATATTCAAGAACTGTACTATATAGCAGTATAGCGTGTATTCATTTCACTTTTTTTAAATTGCTATTATCATAATGTTTGGCAAATATTGCTCTTTTCTTGCATACAACTGATTGAAATTTATAGTTCAAACAAGTTCAAACAAAAGATAAGTGATGGGATCATGTTGGTGTGATGGGATCATGTTGGTGTTCAGAGTTGGAGAAAACTCATGCAGATTGATGTCTTGAAGAACTTCTTCTTTATGATTTGAACATTTAAAGATTTAACTAAAACCCTCATCAATTAAGCGATGCACTAGTGTTGGCTCCTGCATGAAAGTAATGCAATCTAGCAATAATTAGAGTTATACAGGAGTGTTTTATACTAGCCTGCTTCTGTAACTAACAGAATTGAGCCGCATCGTTATGAGGTTCTGAGGCTTTCAGAACGATGATAAGTCCTACAGGGCTATTATCAACGTATCAACTATTTCCAATTTTCAATTTTCATAATTTATTAACAGGACTTCATGGCAGTATAGCATATGAGTGGCAACCTTAAACCACTTTTAGAAAGTCTTAATGATATCCTCACTATTGGAGCCAGTGATGCCTTGACACCAGTGCTAGATTTGAAAAGCTGTGTGGCAAATCTCAGTGATCATGAAATTGGTTAGCCTGAATCTATATAATTGAGTCTTTATATCCTAGTCATACCTTCATACATTAATTATTGCATTTTCTTGACTTAAAAGTATTCTAGGGGGGATTATAATAATAATCAGCTTTATATATTGACTCATTACCTCAAGCATTTGACATTCGATATCCATTCAGTTGTTGGTGCTTCCTACATCTTTGATTCTGATAAAGGCATTTTACATTTTTTGGAGAAATGTGCACACTTCAAAGGCAAGGTAAGACAATGTTCAATGTTTCGGTATGATGCGATGCATAAAAGCACAAAGTTCCTATTTCCACTAGGTCTCTACCATCCACTTCTATGCTTGTTATAAAATGACCTGTGCTGGATTGAATGACTCTTATCTAGCTCTAATTCTTGAGATGTTGGGCTCTAGTGTTTGGAAAACCTAACTCATAAATGCAGTTTACACGCTAACCTTGGCACTTGGCAGCTATTGGTAGTCTGCCTCTGTCAATTCTTACCATGGTGTCTCAGCCTTTAGAGGCGCAGTGTATTATGCCTTGCTTAGGTACTTTTCAAAGGCATGTTGCAGTGAAAGTACTTTGCATGCTGTCATGCGCCGCAAAAAAGTACCAGGCACGGCATTATATATCCTGCCTCGAAAGGTTGAACACCAGGGTAAGACTATCGATATGCAAGGATGTATTTCGAAATTACTCTCAGGAATGGCCAAAGATTTGTGCTGAACTACTCACTATGATACGTGAATTAGTTGAAAGGAAGTCATTGCAAGAGAAAAACCTGTTATTAATCATTGTAAGTTTTGGTGAAATTTCCCAAAAATATGAGTTATCTCGTAGGAGAGGTTGATAATGTCAATTCTTGGTTAATCATTATATCAATTGTATAATCAAAAAGTAAGTCACTAGGTTTCTAGGTCAACCAATCATTTGTATTTATTAAGTATTATAAATTTGTGTCTTGTCACTGATGGTGAAGCATAACCACACACGCAAAACAATTTACCAACCCAATTTTTCAGGATCAAAGTGTGTCACTATTCACAAAAATTGAAACGAAAGCCAATATCATACTCGTTGTGAATTTGCTGAAAGTAGTAAGTAGATGTATCTATATATTTGAATTGAATTTTGAGCAGATAGTTATTTTGATGAGAAGCTTATTATGAGATTATAAATGACAGTAGTTTCTTTTATCGACACATTAACTTGTTTATGATGATTCAATTGAAGTGTCACTTATTGAATGAACAGTGGGTACCAAGTATTGGTAGTCAGTCTGTTTCAGTGTATCACGAAGCTTCATGAAACGGGATCTGGGTGTGAGAATATCATCGACATCGCTGACATGATGTACAGATCACTCTCTAACAGGCAGCGATCATCACTGACAGGTTTGATAACAAAGCTGTAAAGTAGGGAGTCAGCCATGAAGTCCCCTAAGTTTCATTAGCCAATTTTGAGGGTACTTGTAGGCGTGCAATAATAAGTAGTATTGCACTCCTCACATTGGCTAATACACTAAGAGCATGGCAAATGGTCATGACGCTAATAAAATTATTGCACTCGGCTTCGCCTCGTCCAATAATTTGGTATTGTCGCACTCGGCCTGCTCCTCGTGCGACATTACAAATTATTGCACTCGGCTACGCCTCGTGCAATAATTTATATTAGGTCAACTGAAAGTATGATTTGACATAATTCCAACCAGTTTTTCAGCATGGTTGGAGGTAGATGGACTGAAAGTTAAATATCTCCGCCGTTTTTTACTTAATATATCTCAAAATTTGAGGTTTTACTTATAATACTTTAGTCTATTGTTTTATATAATTCTTAAATTTCAAATCCAACCAATGTGGAGCATACACACCAATATAAACTAGCATTCTCCATTTGTCACTTGAAGCTTTTTGTCGAACTTGGGGTTATTCTATGAAATGGAATGTGTACATGATACTCCAAACAGTTAGAAATACCCTGGTTGGACAAGATCGTACAGCCAACCATTGTGGAGCAAAACAATGAAAAATTGGGCTGATTTCAGAGCCATAAAATACCATATTTTTTCTGAAATCAGCTCGTATTTTTGTTTGTAAGGGAACAATACGAGTCTCTAGAATACTATATATGCAAATATATGATCATATATTGACCAACCAGTGTGGAGTAGGTGATTATTTGAAACTCATTCATAGTAAAAAACTATTATTGGGGCTGCATGGACTCAAATAAGACACAAATTTATGAGAAACGACATCAGAAGTTTGTAAATATCAACCTACAACTATTCCAATGCATGTGGAGGTTGTACCACGTTCATCCAACCATGTGGAGGCAAAACTTTTACCAGAAATCATGTTTTAACACGGATGATTTTGGGATACTAAAATTCTGAGAATTAGCAATTTTTGGTTTAATTCGAGTTGAAAAACATCATTAAAGATTCCCAGGTAAGTTTTACTTAACAATTCTATCCAACCATGTGGAGCAATGGCTTTAAAATGGGGCTATTTTAGTTATGGCAATTAAATAGTATCCCGTCTTCAATATTCCAACAAATCTTGAGATGGAGGTATCAGAACTTAAGAAATATATCTCGTGTGCGTCCTCGACAGTAACAACCCAACCAGTGTGGAGCAATAAGGTCATCATTGAGGGCATCTGGAGTCCTGGAGCTGTACCACTAGGATGATATATAGTATTATGCAATAGATATAAAGCAGAACCTGGATTATGATTGTGCATTGTAGTCGTTCAATCATCAAGTTACGTTTTACCAACCATGTGGAGCAAGATACGTGTTCATTTTGAAAAAGGGGACGGTTAAAATTATTTATAAAATCGGTCTTGCAAACAGGTCTTGCTCCACGTGGTTGGATCAAGTTAACTCGAAACTGGCTCCACATGGTTGGCCTATAAATTAACTATACAGAAAGTATAAAATTAACATAATTTTCAATACAAGAATGTGCAAATTACTTATTTAATGGTGACATACTATTGAGTAAAACTTACTTTTAGATTTACTAATATTTGCATCATTTTGGAGGTCAGCTCCACACTGGTTGGAGCTCTTTGGTGTTGAATCTTGCTCCAAGAGGATGTTTATTCATGTATCCATATTATTAGAGTCTCATATGGATCCGAGACATCAATCCAACCGTAGTGGAGCAGTCTTTCCGATTCAAACAGGCCTTGCTCCACATGGTTGGATTAGTTAGAGATTTAAATTACTCCACATGGTTGGCCTAGGAATACGTTACTTGAATAGATAACTTGGGGCAAATTTTAATGTTCCTGTGACTTTTTACAGCCACTTTTTTGCACCATATCTGAAAACCACAAAAGTCTAAAACTATGGATTTTTGACATGACTTTTTGAAATGCCTGCTCCACAGTGGTTGGTAGGAATTAATAAACGAATATGATTGATTTAAATTGACAAGAGAATGAATTTTGCAGTGATGAAAACCATTTGTTTCTATCTCAACTCCACACCCTGGTTGGATAGATATATGTCTCAAAATTCCAGTTATTGCCTATTACTCCACATTGGTTGGATGGTTTTGAATCGTTTTTTCATCGCATCTGAAGGGCATAATGATGCTGTACCAAGTTCACTCAAAAATAATTTCAAAACCTCACACAAGCTTTGAAATATGCCCGCTCCACACAAAAATGCTCCACAATAGAAAACCTTGCATAACTTCTGCTCCACAAACACTATTGAAATGGTTTTTCAACCATCTTACAGCCAAAACATTTGAGCATAAGGCAATAATCTTCACTAAGTGGCTCGGGAATATGGATTCGATTGACAGCCATTTTCCTAAACCATGGTTTTTGTCAAATCATACTTTCAGTTGACCATTAGCGCATTCCCAGCCATGCTCTAAGCGTATATTCATGGATTATCTGTTAATCGAACATTTTATTTGTTATTGAATGATTCAGTATTATTAATTGTTCAGGAAAAATCACCTGAACGGCAACGCTGAGTACTTACGAACGAACCTATTATCCAATTTCAGTTACAGATGCAATTTGCAATTTCATGCAAAAATCTATGACTGTTGCCACGAGCTTGTTTGATAATGATCGTGTGACCAAATGGCTTAACTTCTACATGAACAATTTACGGACAGAGATGAGTTTTATTGCGATGGCCAATGGTGATTATTAAAGTTGTAAACTTCGTGACTCCATTTGGCAGATAATTTAAAATTTTCTGTCAGACAGTAACTTCATTGTCGACATGTCGTCTTTATTTCAATTTGAAAATAGCACTGGTTTTTAGCACAAGCACGGGTAAAATTACACAGATATTCAAAAATTAATGTCTGGTTCATTATATAATACTATAATAGTTGGTAGCATAATTTAATTGTTTACCCAGATGAAAATGAAAGCCGTGAAGAAGAAGGTCCCTGAGCTACAGATAATCGCTGCCAGTTTCACAGGGATTGATGGTGTTCTCTCGGCGTTTCCTCACCTTGTTCCAGATGCAACTCTGGCTGAGGTGTTCCAGCTACTTGTCTCATGTTGCAATCCTAATGTATGTATCTATTACGTTTCTATTCCGTATCTATTAAGCAATGTATGTATCTATTACAGTATTACGTATATCTGAAGAATGTATTAGAATTGCCAAAAAGCTAAAACTGTGCTAACGATTCTATACGACTAATTTTAATTCAACTAACGCCAACGCTGCTTCATATGAAATTATGTAGTTTTAAAGTAATGACTTGCAATAAACCTCATCAATCTCGTAGGTTGAAGCACACAGACATGCCATGCAATTGTCTGTCCTGAACATCCTTGCCGGGCACACTTCCAAGTTCTCTGAGCATCTCTACAAAGAGAACATCAAGCTCCTCAACTTCCTTGTTGGGATGCTCAACACCAAGAATGCCGGGCTACGTAACTCTGTCTGTAAAGGTCTCTCGGCTTTGGTTCTAGAGGTACTTTGTGTTTGATAGATATGGGTTATTGAAGCTTTGCACCGCCGACCACCGTACTAGTAAAATGGGATTCTTACTAAATTGTTGCATGATTCCACTATTTAGATATGAATTCAAATACTATGTGCTCTAAATTGTCCCAATGAGAAATCCTTGCTATTTCACCTGTCAATCACTAAATGACTAACATACCAGTTACAACATCATATTAAAACCTCACTCCTCCTCCTCTTCCCAGATGAGCAAAGAGATGACACGGAATGAGGAGGAAGGAGCAGGGTTATTCCAGCACTATCTCTCCGTCCTCATTCCCCTCCTCCAAACCCCGCACCGGAGGCAGATATCTGCTGTAATGCAGTGCCTCGGACACCTGGCTCTGCCCTGTAAACACCTCCTGGGAGAGGAGAAACTCACCCAACTCTTCAAGAAGATCTTGTCAGCGGGTGAGAGGGAGATGATACTCCGGTAACCACTACATTCTACAAATGATGCTGCCATGCATAAACTTACTTAGATCCTGTTTTATCTCGAAAATTTCATTTTAAGTAAGTCAGTAGCTTAGATAGCTAGATTTATTCGAGTAGGGCTTATGATCAGATAACAGTTTACGTTTTGGCCGTTTCTCAGGTGAGAGGGTTTATGGGGGTAGTGCTACAGAGAGTGATGCTGACTACAGTTCTCTCTTACCCACTGTGATCACTGCTCTAGCAGACACAGTTTCCTGCATTGATACCATGTCATCTGACATGAGACTGCAACTTGCTGCTCCGATAGTGTCTCTCATTGAGGTAACATGTGGCAAAATAGTGACTTAGAGGAGTATAGCCCGGCAATAAACAAATAATTTATTCTTCTTCCATATGGCGAAGAAAATCTCAACTTTTCTTAATTTCTTTTGGATCATGAATGAAGCCATGACCAAACTTAAAATGTGCACCATCAGTTATCGGTCAGCTATCAAGGTAACATTCTTACCGATCCTGTGCAGGTTTATCCTGAGTTGCACCAGCGAGTACAGAGGATTTGTTTCAGCCCAATTCAGTACCTGTTGGGTGCAGTCCACTCTGACAAAGACACCTTCCAGTGGCTGCTCAATGAGATCTCCTACCAGGTCTGTAGGTATTGTTTATACTGCAGTTAGTAATTATTACCGCGGTCAGATAAAAAATGCAATGCAAAACAATATCTTGATTTTTAGCTGATTTCAGTTTTCAATGCCCCCTTCTACCTACTGTATTCAGAATACAATTTGCTATTTGATTATTTGACTAAGATGCTTTATGATTTCCGCATCCCTATCACCTCTTTTGACAGGGTTTGTTACGGTGCTCGAGTAACAGTGATTCAACTGAGTATGCAGGGCTTTGGAGTGACCTGCTGAACAAATACTCTGATCAGATTCAGGAGTTGGATGTGAAGAGGGAGATCCATGTGTCTGTCTTTGACACTTTAATCAATAGGTACCAATGCAGCCAAATGCCAATAGAGTTACCCGAATTGCTAATACTGTAGCTGTCGTGTCAAGGAGTACACCCTTGAAGGTACCAATTGGTATTGGTGCATCGTTATGAACCTACCTTAGGAGGTCTATTAATAAAGGTTGTAATTTGGGGATTTTTCGAAAAAATCACCATATTTTCAACCTACCAAAATTTTGCCCGCCACAATTTCGATTTAATTCAACCTGCTTTTCGAAATTTCTTGCACAATTTCGTTTCAGAAGTTTTCAGATAGTAACAGATAATTTAGTCAAAGTCAAATGGTTAAAACAAAATTCAAAAATTTAGAACAGTAATGAAGCAGAGGCTCAGGAAGACGATCGAATTCGATTTGTAATATTAGAATTAATTTATTTTTCCATTGTTTTCCGGTATCTTTGTCAGCAAAAAAGTTAGAAAATCACCCAATTTTATTTGGTGGGTGAAATTTGGGGATTTTTGAAAAAAATCCCCATATTTTCAACCTACCAAAATTTCAAACACCGCAATTTCGACCCATATAAATAGACCTCCTAAGGTATATAATTTGGTATTTTTTTGGTCATGGCTCATCGTACTAACCTATTTCTCCCAGTTTCCTGGTAATATTTGAGAAGTTGGACATCAGTCCCATCGAGGAAGAGGAGGAGGAGGATAAGATGGAGGTTACATCTACAGCTGGTGATGGGACAGCTCCACAGAAGAAGGACGTTGATATCTACAGGAATCTGTGTACTTTACTTACCGATATCATCGGAAATGTTGATGACGACAGGTAATTTTCAACTATATTAATTGTTAATAACGCATAGGTATAAAATTAGGAGAATGATATTTTGTAACCAAGCATCATGTAAAATTGATTGTAATATCCCTGGAGGAGCTGGCGATTAGATAAATTATTCCTAGTTCAAGATGTATTGATCAAAAGATCAAACATAATTTAAATTTTCATTTCAATGAATATTGCTCTTCGAAGCAATACGAAAGCCCCCTTGTCAGGCTAGAAAAGTGGGTATCACCACTGCTGGACACGTGTATCAAGGCTAGTTCTACCCGTCCTGAGTTGGAGTGTTCCTACTGGCTGCTGAACGCCCTCATTGCCTACTGTGACACCAGCGAGTACTTCTCTTGCCCTGATCACAGGGTAGGCGTGTATAGTGTATAATATTTGTACTTGGTCTGTACATTGTATGTGGGGGGCTAAATTGTTTGTATTAGTGTATTCTGCAAGATTAAGCGTAGTGCCACTAAAGCACTAAAGCACTAAATCACATGAAACCCCTGAATTGTATAGCACCCTCTTCATTATGTAACTCGCGAAATGAACACTTTGCCCGACACTATTCACATCGTTTATACGTTTTCAGGAGGCTGCAGGAGTAAAGCTGGCTAGGTTCGGTGGTGCCCTTATTGACCGGCTAGACAGACTGACAGAGAACACACGAATAGCCAGCATCTCCATGCTACTGTCCTACCCCGTGTCCCTGCTACTGGACACTGTCGATATGTTCGTGTTAGCACTCAAGGAGGCACTCACCAGGGGCATCGGGTTCGTTAATTTGGGAGGTGTTGAAGTGGATAACTTGCTGGGAATTGGTCACAGATATTATGGTAATTGACGGTAAGGATCTCCTAGATACTCCTTATCTCGGGTGTCTTGAAGTAGGAGTACGGGGTGTAGAGTGCATGTGGAGGATACTAAGAAGTGGAAATAGAGCTCTCCTATCCGACCATTACCAGGAAATATTGCCCCTTCTTAACCCCTATCTCAACTCCAAAGCTGACACAACTGACCGGTTTGTAGTTACAATTTATAAATTCGTCGTCTTATCAGCTTTTCCGGGTAGTTTCGCGAATCGCACATTCTAACTAAGTTGCATGACGCATATCCTGAAATGCGGAGTCGCAGGTTCGACGAGTCGTCTGTAAGTATAAAGTAAGCTCATACTGTAAGTCATATCACCCAATCCTCTAGATGCGAGGTTTCCCTGTACAGTCTACAGTGCAGTATCGTGCTCCTCTGTGGGTCTCTCGGAGGCTCAGCTAACATACACCTGATCACTCCCGAATATCCTGAGATATCATGGTCCAGTGAACCTGTCCTCGATGTTTCACTACCTCTGGGATCCTCACAACTCAACTTGTGTCTAGGTTTGTTTTGGAAGTTGGTCAAATACCTATGAGAGAACTCACCGGTCACTTAATAATGCTATAATGGTCGGTAAATTCAAAATTGTCATTAAACTGGGACTTGACGAAGCAAAACTTTTGAGCGGGCCGACTTTTGAAAATATACAAATATGGCCTTTCAAAGTTGGCTCTTGTCCCAAAAATTTTCACTTCTGAGGCCTAAATTAAAAATTGGTCCGCTCAAAAGTTTTGTTTTATGCCCTAGAACTCAATCACCAAGTTTCAAGGGGTTTCCTTAATCACGGTGGAAGCGTGCACTGTAATCACAGGCGAACTCATAATTTGATATATTTATATCTTCGGCTAGGACTGTAATATATTTTGATGCAGTAAAAATGACTGGTGGGTGGTATTCTCCTCTATCAGAAACACCAAAAACCCCGAAATCCGACCTCGGACCCCCCGGCTCCCTTAATAACAGTTTAACGTTTGATTGACTGGATACAGAAGTATTGATTGTTTATTGTTAGGTATTAACCGGCTCTTGATTAATTCTTACGCGGCCGTTTATTGTTAAAAAAACTGCAAGTGACCGACAATTACTGTAAGTAGGTATTTGCCATACTATTTTATTTTACTTTCATAATTCAAAAGCAAACGAAATGAATAAGATTTATTTTCAATAAATATTTTGGTAATGTTATTCAATTTTCCCATTTATTATTAAGTATTTAATAATGAAATCGTAAAATAATCTGACTCAAGAAATTGTAGATATATCAATTATTTATTAATGAAGTTACATATCATCGATGAACCCCTCAATAAATTCTCAATAATTAACTCAATAATTTAAAATTTCACATATTATTTTAGTGATGACCCAAAATCAACAAAATCAGTAATATAATTTGTAGATGGAGCGTATATGATTTGATCAATGGCTAAGTGATCTTGTCAGTGAATTGTAACATGGTCAGACTTTGTCTTATTCATCTACTCTCTGATAGTCTCCTCTGGTCTCTGATAGTCCCCTTTGGTCTCCAAAGTCTCCTCTTATGTCTGGTCTCCGATAGTGTCCTCTAATGTCCAATCTCTCTGGTGGGACACCCCACAAAGCAGCAATGTGGGGGTATCACCTCGTTCTTCATGACAACGCTGTGTTCCCTCACCACGGTGTCGTGCCCAACATCAGCACCATACATCAACATGGTCCCACCCCCTACTGTAGCTCTCTTCCTTACATATAGTGGTGCTTTCTTCAGAATCCTGTCCTCAAAAGTGTGCGCTTGGAAGTGGCAGCTGACAGTTGTGTCGTCCTCAAAGTGGAGCAGATCAGGGTCAGTTATTTGGGAAAACTTTGTGCCATGGAGGTAGACGTTCTCTCCAATGGAAACCCCAAAAAGTCTGAGGATTCCATTGAGTATCTGAGTGCCATTGAACATGCCAAGGACAGGTTGAGCCCAAGCCCCCCAGATGACGTAGAGGAAGTCCCACCTGCTGCACCAACAGGACCAAAGTGGATGTATCCCAGCCCCCATCCTTCCTATCAGGAACCACTTCAACACCAGGACCAGCAGTGGCAGGAAGAAGAGTGATGCCACTGTGGCTGCTGGGACCATGATGTATTGGAAAGTGGTGGTATCCTGAACATCCTTCTGAGATATGAGGAAGTAGTACCAAGCAGCCAGGACCCCAGTAGGTGGGATGGTGATGGTAAACCGGAGGAGTTCCCAGAACAACCTACTGATGTACCGGATGGTGGAGGGGTTGTGGGTCACTGAGCGACCTGCTGCAACCACCTCTCTGCGGGGCAGCTCGAAAAGGGGGTTCCCAAACCAGGAGGATCCGGAATATATCTTCTTATCATCTGCAACTGAGGACACCCCGATTAGGATATCCGAGGGAAGGTGAGAGCCAGGCGGTATGATGGAATGGTTACCAAGGAAGGTTCCTTTTCCTAGTTTTATCCTCTCCATGATGACGTAATCACCGGCAAACCGGGGGCCACCCAGATAGATCACATCAGCAAAGAACGTTTCGTCATCAATGGTGATAAGCTCGGGAATCACTTCAAAGATCGAACTGATCTCGCAATTCCGACCAACTTTCATGCCAGCCCACCTCAGCCACGTAGGCCAGAAGATGGTGCCACTCAAGAAAAGTCCTGCGGAGGACACAATCCTGTCCTTGAGGCAGATGTGCATGAAGTCCCTGCTCCTGCGATGGTACACCCCCTCAGCAACCCCGCCCAACATGTGTAAGATTACTATCTGGAGCAGCAGAGACAGCAAGACCCCACCAACTAGCAGAGCACATTTTATGGTGATGAGTAGTGGTAGACTTATTTCAGAGAGGTAAAACCCTGAACCCTCCATGTACTGATCTACCTGGAATGCTATGAGTATCGGATTGGTCACCAAGTTGATTAGAGTATTGAGGGCTAAAAATTGTATTCCATATCCGTAGGGTGACATCACTTTGCAAAGTTTTCTTTTCACATCAGCTGGCTGGATGGGACTAGTCATGCCTGGAACTCCAGATACCTGTACAGATGGTGGAATAACAGTACCTGATGCTACCAGTGACGAGTACGTTACCACAGAATTCCTCCCTATTTCTGTATCACAACAGACGTGAGCTTTGGTTTGCAAGTGCACGTTTTCTCTGATATTCACTGCCCCCAAGTGAAGGTGGTGTCTTTCTGCTTTGATGGTAGCAACAGTAGCATCTCGTCCTATCACCACGTTATCCTCAATGTGTAACAAGTCCCAACCCCCGTCTTCTGCAACGAGAGCTGTGTGGATATAGACATTATTCCCTATCTTAGCACCCAGGGCACGTAGAATAGCATTGTGGAACTGAGTGCCAGAAACGAACTTCCACGGTATGACTGATGTAATGGTCATCAGTATCCAGTGTCGCAGATAGAACCAACCCCAAACGGGATAGATTCCAGCTTTGTACTTCCCAATGAGGACCCACTTAGCAACCACTGCCAAGGTAACTGTTATGGGGATCCATAAGAGTGATACCAAGATGAGACTGCACACGACTTCCAGAGTGCTGTTAGAGGACGTGAAACTAGAAAGTGTGAGACTGGACGTGTACAATAGCACTGATATCCATAAAATCTGAGCAAGTGTTACGATCATGGGGCAACTTTGCAATGGGAGGGTCTTTTGGGTCACTTCTTTCTCAGGTATTTTCATGCTGCAAATCTTCGCTAAGTTACCTATGGTCCTCTGATTGTAAATGTCTCTGACTGCTAGTTTTGCTGTGCTTGTCTGTTTACGAAGATCTGATATGACCATTGCTGCTGTCAGCGAATCCCCGCCAAGCTCAAAAAAATCGTCGGTTCGCGCTGGATTTCGCCCTAAGTTCAGGTTAGATCTGAATGCTCGAGTAATGATTTGCTCCACATTGGATGATGCTGGTGGATCAGCAACTTCGTCTGGCTCACTACCATTGACTTGACTGATGTACATGTTTTGGAGTGCGGTGGTATTGAGTTTGCCACTGGTGGTTGTAGGGAAGGAGTGAACAGCTACAATGTCTGATGGTACCATGTAGTGGGGTAACTGGTTACTCATGCAATTCTTTACTGATGGTATGTCAAGCATGCTGTCAGTGTACCGCAGTATTACAAAAGCCACTATCTTCTGAACACTACCATGCTTTACAACAGTGCAGACAGCCTCGCTTATCTGAGGAACGTACTTCTTTAGGAAATCCTCTATTGAAGACAGCTCAATGCGATATCCTCTTAGCTTGACTTGTGAGTCTATCCGCCCGAAATAGAGCATGTCCCCGTTCTCATTCACTCCCACCAGATCTCCTGTCCTGTAAATCCTACCATAAGTGGCATGTTCAACGAATTTAGTGGCAGTCAGGTCAGGTCGGTTTAGATAGCCTCGGGACACATTGAGTCCACTGATACAAAGCTCACCCTTCTCTCCCGACTTTACTGGCATGAGATTTTCGTCAAGTATGTGTGCTGTGTTGTTCGCAAGGACCTTTCCGATGGTAACTGGTTGGTTTTGCCTGAGTTCTCCCACAGAAACCACTACAGAACACTCTGTTGGACCATACCCGTTCACCAGTCTCCTGCCATAGGACCACGTTCTCACCAGATCTGGAGTCATTTCCTCCCCTCCCACATACAGGATCTTGAGGTATGGAAGCGAGGCAGAGGCTTCGGGACCCATGCTCCTCAGCAGAGTTGGGGGTGGGGTCAAGACATTAATCTGCTCTTTCTGTAACCAATGTGACAAATCGGGACCCAGTCGTACGGTTTCATCATCTACAACTACTAAGGTGCCTCCCTTGGCAAATGCCAAGTACACTTCCTCGACAGATGAATCGTATGCCCCAGAAGACATTTGGGCAATCCTCCAACCCATGGAAATTTCAGGAAAGAAAATCCTGTGATTATAAAGCAAGTTGCAAATGTTCCGATGTTCTATCAGAACACCCTTTGGCTTTCCTGTCGTACCAGACGTGTAGATTACATACGCCAGCCGGTTTTCAGGCACTACTGGGAAGTCTTCTTGAGTGAGCTTCTTATTCACTGAATAGGCTTTGACATCTTCGTATACCATTACTGGGATGTTCAAGTCTTTCATGCATGATTTTAACCTCTTCTTCGAATGGCTGTCGGTTATGATTACGGTAGGTTTAGCATCGTTCAGAATGTAACTCACCCTCTCATCCGGAAAGGCTGTATCGAGACAGGTGTAAGCACCTCCGGCCTTATTGATGGCTATCTGGGCGACATAAATCTTCTCTGACGACCTTTTCATGAAGATAGCTCCGACAGACTCAGTTCCGAAGAAGGGGCAGATAGCACCGGCCAGTGTCACCACATCTTGGTAGAGCTGCTCGTACGTGATCCTGCTTCTGACTGTCGACCTCTCCTCGAACCATTCGATAGCAGTTACTTTGGGGTATCTCCTGACGGTGTCCTCAAAATGTCCGTGAAGAACAGAGGGTCTAGCGAACGCCATGTACCTGCTCAAACAGAATAGATTAGTATGGTTATGTTTAAGTGTTTAGCAATTCAAAATCATAATGAATGAGCATAATAAGATAATTATTTATCTTCTAACCACAGTAGGTACAGAATTGCTGTACCTTGATCCGTTCATGTTATCTTCTAACCACAGTAGGTACAGAATTGCTGTACCTTGATCAGTTCATGTCAGTTAGGTTAGTGAAAGGTAGAAGAGAAGATCTTGCTAAAATGAACAAGTAAGTAATAAATGGTACTGCAAATAATTTAAATAGTTAAGGCCAGTAAAGTCACATAAAGGTGTTCACAGGCTGAAACGGGTCATCAGTCGGGCAAGGGTGATTGTGCAGTACATAGTGTACTGCATGCGATTTGATATGATATACAGCCATACAGCAAAGCTACAATTCAATTATCTGTAATCCGGTGCAATCATGCATATGTACCTTTTATCTACTTATCTAACTAGATAAAGATTTATCAGCAAATAGCTAAGTAGGACTGGTCTGACAGTTGACGGGCTTATCATCAGAAAAACAAGTAGTTCTAATACGGAGATCCTTCTTTATATCAACCTGACGATAATGGAGCAGTGCCAATTTTAATTAATCACACGACACTGTTTTATCTAGTAATAGGGTAAAAGTTCGCCGTCTAAAAGTTGAGTTTCATCTTCTGTTTCAATGATAATGAAAGAAGTATTGTTAACCAAAGTTGAAATTTTAATTGAAATTCCTTGAGATTCCTCGACACGTGATGACTGATATAGACTATCATCCAGTGCAAACTTTTTTCTTGGGGTAGATATGAGTCATTGTCTTTCTTCTGACGTGTTTTAATTAATCCACTTTGAAGCAGTCAGAAACGAACATGGTGAATAGACGTATAGTTAAAAAGAAGCCAAGGAATGGGAACTATAGTTTAATTATATTGCTTTGTCAAACTTCCGAGTCTCCCTGTGCTGGAGACAAAAAGACTTTCTTGGAAAGTAGCATCTTATCATGTTTCCATTAACCTAAATTTAGATTTATTATAGTAGCAACAAACAAACAATGAAAGAATTGCTGCGCCCTTTCATCACAACAGTTATTAACTAGGATCTAGGTATAAGGTATGTGATTGTAGCGTTATTAAATAATAACCACTGGAAAAACCAAAAAGTCTCGTAAGTTTAATTTCATATCGAAACTGATGGGGTCTCAAGACTATTGACTATGTATAATTTTCAAAAATTTTAAAAATCTGGAAAAAGCTATAAAATCCATTATGTTGCTATAGTTTCTGATTATCATTCCTCCATCTGTAGCTTGTGATGTGAATCCAGCATCCAGGATGTTAAGAACGTGAATATATCGCCAAAAAGTACGACGTATTTGCCTCTGAAGAAAAGTACTCGTATTTTTCTCACAATACGTGACTTAGGAATTTCAACATGGATTCTGAATAGGGTTTGTTAAATACGTGAAAAAGTACGCTCGCATGCGCTGCCAAATAAATTAAAACGATGGTATCGTAAAATTTAGAGTTCTCGCTCGACCTATACTTGACAATACGGCTCATTTGAAGTTTAAACCCTGATTTGGGAGTGAGGGAACAAAGGGAAACGATTTTCTTGCGTGGTAGCAACTAAATTCTCAATCGTGTATAAGCTTCAACTTAGAGAGGTGTGTGTTTAGGTTCCCTTTGAAAGCGAGAAACTAAGGAACAAAAGGGAAAGGTAGACAGTAGACTCCAAGAGGCTAAAATGGGAAGGCAATTACCTTAATGAGCTACTGGAGTAATCGGGAGGGTATGTAAAAAGAAGAAAAGATCAGAACTGACACTTGGATTAGCGAGAACTTGTGAACAAAAGGGAAAGAGAGGCTGCTAAAGTAGGACCTAACATCAGGAGATCATATCAAAATTGCTTCGGACTGGCATGTTATCAAAGTTACAATGATCCACAACTAGGGACAACTGTAACAATTTCATTTAGTTTGATGATATGATAAACGATCATAATAATCTCTCACTTTGAGAGTTGTGCAGATACCCTCGAGAAGATGAAGTCGAAGTGGTTGCACAGCGTTAAAAGGGAGAAGGTATATAAAATGACGTATCGTAATGGTTACCTACGCTTTCTCTGAAGTCTGAAGTCAAGTATAGTTATTAACTCGAGGGGGTACTATATAGTAAGATAAAGGGTACAAGTGAGGGTTGAGGTAGGAAAAGGGACTGTCAGGTAAAATACTGCTACAAAATAAATAGTAAGATTTAAGAAGTACACAATCAACTGACTCTTAAGATCAGAGAACGAGTAGTCACTGAACAAGGAAAGCAAGAAACCAGAAGCCCCTAGATCGACGTGGAGCCGACCTATAAAGTCTCTGCGCGTCACATGTCACGGACACGTGCCGCGCCTAAGCGTGGGATCAAGGTAAACAAACTCCTAGGGTAATCCACTCAATCCACGAAGGAATGTTAATGGAACCAACTAGGCCACGTAACTAGGATAATCTTTCGCAGTCATCTAATCAGGATATAGCCCTACGGGTAACGAGGTTGATTAACACGGTTAGACACCGAGCTAAGTGGTATCAGCCTCATTATCGGAAGGTCTATAGCCCCAATCAGTTAAACTAATATAACGGAAGAGAGGGATAGATGACTGATAGAATCAAGGTGTCCCGTACACGGGGAATATGCGAGGAAAATAAGAAGGTACGAATGTACATGAGTACAACACAAGGGACCCGAGAACCTTCGGAAAGTGTGGTAGGATGTTATTATCATAAACTGCTAAGAACGGGAATGGTCTTAACTTTTGTTCTAGCAAAAGCTGCGAGCGATTAAGCGAGCCAGGTCCTGCATTTAAATGGTGACCGTTTTAGAGCATTCCTTCCATTAATCTGCTAAGCTTTTCCAAAATATCTGAAAAATAATCTATGATATTCTTAAATGTCTCCGTTTCTAAAAAAATGTTATTCTTACTATGGATCATTATTAATGTAGGAACCGAAATCTTAATAATAGCGCATAATAGAGTAATAGTATCCCATTGAAACGTGGTCTGTTGTACAGCACCATAGGAGGTGTATTTTTTCGGAAAAATCCCCATTTTTTCACACACCATGACAGTTAAAAATGAGTTCATTATCATATTATGTTAATTAGAAAGTAAGAAGAGTAATGACTTGAGAAAGATCCTCAAATTTCACCCTCCTAAGGTATAATGCAAATAAAAAATAAAATAAAAGATATGATCCTGATTTAAATGAACGGTTTATGGTCACTATATTGCTGTTAATAAGTTTTATTTAATATTCGTCCTTTCGCCCCATTTTGGCATCCTGGAACAGCTAAGTTTCCCTTATGTTCCCTTTACAAACTACCACAATCTAATCAATCCATTTTAAATCATTCCCAGTTTTGTTCAAGAAATCTCTTTCCCAACTTCAAACAATAGAATCGCTCATATTGCGGGCCCGTGGATTTCACAAATTTGCATCCAATCCACGGAATCATCTTTTATGTCTAGAAATTATCAAGAAAAACGAAGACTAAAGGTGCTTATTGGTGCCGTTGCTATGGATACTGGTTTACTGCTCGTGCATTCTACGCAAAATGAGTGGATTGCAAAAAAATACTGAGCTTCGCGCTCAGTGCTGTGTGAGAGGAGGAGCTCCAGGGAATTCATTTTATATTAAAGATTGTACTCCTTTGAAACCTCCCTAAGGGTAAAGCTTGAAACTGAAAGTAAAGTCAGTTGTCATGCAGTTTAAGTTCGGTTAAATTCAGTTATGTTCAGTTAAATTCATTATTAAATTCAGTTACGTTTCGTTAAATTCATAATTTTTTCATGTGACAGCACTTATTTGACCTAAAATATTATCAAAACCCCAATTTGAAGAGTGCTTGGAAGTGCCTTTATATTATTATCAGTCATAAGTCATAACAGAATTTACCATGCGTGAGAATGTATTAATCGTTTGCATCGCTCTTATTTCTTTGTACGCCATGGTGAGATAATTCATTCGATGTACTATCATGTTCAGAAATTCATAACTTCGCATGTATTACCGTGCACATTCATGATTTTATTACGGTCTTTATATTTAGATTCAATAAATTCAATTGCGCATATGTAATTTGAGACGTGGTAACATTTGATATTCCTTTAAAGCGGTAAGAATGTATTCCTGAATTTCAGTTCTTGTGTCTGCTTTGTATTAGTTTGTATTACTTTGAGGTTTCTTCATTTTTTGTTGCCTTACTACGGTAATGGTATATAGGTATATAGTTGATGATATTGCAGCACTCTGCACTTGTTTGCTTATAATTTGCTAGGTTACTGTGTACACTGTACAGTGCATCTATATCTCGCTTATTCGCTAACCCCCAATCCCCCACTGAGCATGTTGTTCCTGGAGCCCCTGTGGGTGCATGCCTCTGTATCCTACCTGGTAGCGTGTGCCAGACACCGACTGCCCCTCCCTGACAACACCTGGAGTAACTCCTACCTGACTGCGATCCTGGTCCTGATATCCGGGGTCTTCACTCCGGTGGAGAACTGGGTCCTACACCAGCACACCGCCTGGGAGACGACCTTTACCACCAGGACTATCTCTGGGAACCCTGCCCTGGCTCTAGCGCCCCTTCTCCACCTGGCCACGGCCCTCATCAGCTACCGGGTGAGTGTCTACCAGCTGGCTACCCACGGTGTGGGGGCTGTCGTCAAGTCCTCCATGTGGACCTTCTCCGTCTTCTTCGTGACCCAAGGCATGTTCTACGACACACTCATGTACTCCGGAACCTACGAGGAATTCCACGCGGGGGAGCCCAAGGATTTCTTCTCCTTCTTCTACACGGACCAGTTCCGTGACGCGTACCTGGTCTTCTTCGCCGTGTTCGGACCTGCTTTTTACTACCTCTGTGTCTCGTGGAACAGCGGCGCTACCAAGGCAGACAAGTGCTCCTTCATCAAGAGTCTGGTGAGGGAGGCGGTGGTTCACGGAGCTGTGTTTGGTGCTGGGTACCTGGTGCTATGTGCGTCAGGGGTGCTGCCCCCGCAGTATGAGGTGGAGAGGGCTGGCTACTTCCTAGGGATGCACTTCGTGTTCCACCTTCTCCTCATCCTACCGCTCTGCTTGTCTTCCACCAAGCAGAACCAGGAGTAAGAGGGACTTAAGCAGAACCAGGAGTAAGAACCAGGAGTAAGAGGGACTCAGGAAGAACCACAGGGGACTCAGGATGTGGATTATTGGAACACTGGTTTATAGATGCACTGGTACTGACATGATGTATAATGATTTCTTACTTAGTCAATACTTAGTGTGTTGTTTTCATGAATGGTTAGATTATGAAAAGAAACAATAACCAAGTTGTTGATTCATAATGGTTTCGATTTTGCTGTCAAAGATGATGAAGTTATATTATGTGAATTCATTTTGAATTTTATGTAGGTGTAATTCATTGAATGTAACTTTTGGTTTCAAATTCAGTGACCCTCTGAATTTTCATCTTTTTTTCTTTTTAGTGAACATTTCAAAGGATATTTTACCTTCAAATATTTGATTTTGTATAATTTTATTTAAAAAAGATACCATTATTTTTCTGTTTTGCTGAACAAATTTACTCGAATACTTTCTGAGTATTGCCCTCTGTAGATAGTTACATCCAATACAATACAGTAACTGTAATAAAAAATAACTGAATAAGCATAATATGGGTTTTGGGGCTATTCCTCTTAGACGTCCGTCGACGCTAATTTGAAGGATCGATGAGTTTTAAATTGGGTTGTGGCAAATATCGCAAACCAATGAATGAGATCATAATATATAGCTCACTTCATTTCGAGCGGGGATGTTTCATCAAAATTAAATGGTCATTATTTTGAACTTTAGAAACCCATCGCGTTATTTGAAATGATACTGGATACACGTAAATAATAAGACACATGTTAAAATAACACTCGTTTAATTAACTAATTCAAATAAGCTAATGAATATCTGATGAAATCGGGGGTTGAATGCCATTCTGTTTTGATATGCCCTGAACATTGCGTATCCTATCGTCTGTTCTGATATTGATACACCCCAAGCATTGCGTATCCTAACCTCTGGAACACATGTGTTCGTGTCTGCAAACTCCATCACTGCACTCCACGGTGCCTCCAGGGCAAACTGCGCCACCACACTTGCCACACGTCTTCGGACATATGATATTCACGAGCATAAATCTCATCCTCTCCCCGAAAGAAAGGAAAAAGGTACAGTCGTTGTCACAGCACCCATATGGTTTCAAGTAGTTTATGCAGTAATCCTCATCCGTATCAGCACATATGGTTGGTTTGTTCTCTTCTATTGGACGGTACTCTGTGGCAGGGTCAGGTCCACTGTCACTGACACCTGTTGCTGTTAGTACGGGGTAGCGAGAGCTGGTGTAGAGCTTGCAGTTGTGGTGATATCGAGCTAGTCTGGCGAACCCCTTGTCTCCCCAGTTACTACCCCAGGAGTTCTTGATGAGGATGTAGCTGGTGGAGTACCCCACCATGGCAACCCCATGGTTCACATCATCAGATGGCTGACATGTGGTGTCTTTCATGATGGATCCGTCGTACTGATGGAACTTGTCTGTCGCAACCAGAGCTGATGTGACAGCGCCGCTTTGCAGTGCCTGAAGATGGCGTTCTTCACTTTTACCCACGTATCTGAGCCCGGTTATCTTCATAGCTACCATCCCATCCGGTGTTCCAGCTGATCTACAAGTCTTGTCCTTTCCCTCATAGGGTCGGTCTCTGGCAGCTGCCAACCTCCCGCCATTCCTCTTGGACCATCTGAAAGCCCCTACTATTGTGCCCCCATCGCACCCATTGTAACTCCTGTCTGACTCGTAGACACAGTCCAAGTACTCCTGCTCAGAGAAGCGACGTAGGATGCCCGAGCCTTCCTTGTACCGAGTCTCTACAGACGCCACTGTGCTGAACGCCCAGCAGGAGCCACAGCTGCCCTGATCCTGTACTCGGGTAACTGATCCGGAGTTAGTCCACAGCACTCGGTAAGGCAGACTTTCTGAAGGTGCTCCTAGTCGTGGGGCATCCTCTTCCCACATCATATCCTCCTCTTCTTTATTAAATTTGGTGAGGTTCAGTCCGTGGTATGTCTTCTTCTCTCCCTCACTCATCACAGAGAACTTGTTGACTCCGTAGTGTCCCGTATCTTGTTTATCCTCGTTGTAGTCAGCCACATGACGAGCTGATGCCAGGAAGAGGCGGTATCTCCGACTGTTCTCTGCCACTCCGAACTGTAGATGGTTCGTCTCCTTGAACTGAGAGTAGAGTCTAAGGGAAGCTTGAGGGGACCTCAGTACAGCTCTAAGAGGGTCTTCTGCACTTGCTAGCGCGATCAGAATAAAACACAGAAACAACATCGTGAATTTGTTAGGCGGATGAGTCAGACATGAGTTGCTGACTTTGAGCGTGATTTTATTGGAAAATAACTGGTTGCCAGGTGTTTTAGGTACTCAACCTGTGGCTCATGGGCCGTGGCTGCTGGGTAGCTGTCACTAGATTCACCTTTCCTTCGTCACGATGAATCATGTCGGTTCGTCTAACAAATCCGAAATTTCACAATGAAACAATGGACAACAGCCAATAGTCCTGTGATTTACCTCCAGTGAAGAAGATTCCAGAAATTATTTACTGGTGAAATCGTACGTCTATTGGTCTATTGCGAGATTGACTGTTCTCTCCATAATATTAATTCTTTCTGCAAATTATTCTGGGAGTTAGGACCGAGACAACAATGGATGGTTAGGTGCGATTCATGATGAGGCGTGACATTCTCCGAGCTCAGGCAATGATTTTCGAATCACGTTTATTCGAATCACGTTCGAAACTGTTGATTCACAGCTAATTTGAAGGAATTTCCAATTCACTAATAACTTCTGGTTAAACTATTCTACAGTATTCGAAGGTGAAACTGTATATTCATGCATGTATATTCATTGCATGTATACTGTACCCGTTAACCAATGTTGTATTTGATAAAGGTTTTGAGTTTTGACTCGAAGTAGTGATTTTTTGACAAACAATCCGCCTAAAAGCAGTTGGAGAAGTTTCAAGTTACTCGTTTTGTTTCAGATGAGATGGTACGGGAGGTGGTGGGACTGTGCAAGACGTCAACTGACACCCAAACCCGAGCCAGTGCGTGTGAGCTGCTACATGCTCTCTTCATGATATCAGTAGCTACTGAGCAACAAACTCCTAACAAAGTCAAGGTATTGTTTATAGCAAGAGGTCTGAGCTTCATCAGAACATCTCGACATGTCTATTATGTTTCTTGAGAGGCATCCTAATATCGCAGACTATCGCAAGTCGCAACCTGAGTGGACATCGCCAAATATTTTCGCGATGTTGAACAGCTAAATTAGAACAAATTCCTCTACAGCTTACAGGCTCGGTCAACTGTTTTGATATGTCAAATGACGATAATAACCACTTGTGCTGTTCCCCAGGTACTCTACGACCACACCCTTCCAGTCCTCCTTGAGTTAGGGAGCGACAGCAACACGGTAGTGAGACAGATCTTCAGGGAACTCGCGTTTCAAGTCATTCACTGGCAGACCAGCCGGGCACAAGACAGCTTCATTCTTCAGCACATCATGGTAGGTCTAACTTCATGAAAAAACAGTGTTTTAACGATTTACAACCGCCAACACGCGAGAAAAGTGGGAATTTGTTTTGTGATTCTATGATAGACCCCCTTCTGAATTCTATTCTGTCGTCCGACTTCGGTCGGGCATATACTAAAATTGGAACGATACAGAGAAGATTAGCATGGCCCCTGCGCAAGGATGACACGCAAATTCGTGAAGCGTTCCAAATTTTTTCCTGCCAAAGATATGCATATGATGCATCTTTATTTTGGCCATTGAGGCCGTAAAAATTAAATAAATTGAAAATATTCACATTATTAATTTTCATATCGACGCAGATTACTGGCTGTTCGAGTCCCGGTGTGGCATAAAATTCGCATGATAGATAACTTTTTCCATTCAATCGAAGAACTTACACTCGGCATAAAGTGATAATTTGTCCAGTTTGTTACAATTACAACTGAGTTTTATTTGTTAATTTATTGCCTTTTTTAAACTAACTACTTACGCTGTGTGACACATATTTTGCCACACATATACGGCACGCGCAAGTACAATAAACTATTTGATACAGCGCAGGAAACGCGCTAATGCGCGCGCAAATACCACATGTTTTGCCGCCAAAACAAACTTTGCCCAAAACTAATTTGCTTTTTTCCATAACAAATAAATCACTGTCAAAATTTTAGAACGGGATACAACAGTCGTCTAACATGGAACTACGAGAATTCTGTGGCGAGTGCATTCAGGAATTCTTTAAATGGAGCATTAAACACAGTTCCGACGTGATGTCGCCAGCTATCAAGTTTGTGGCTTTTGGACTTTTCAAGGTTTAGAGATTTAGCTGTAATTCATTCTCATCGAGTTTACCGCGGTTTTCTCACTTTATTCACTTGGAAGTTTTTTTTTTCTTCAACGAAAGCAGCGTCTGTACAAGTTATTTTAGCAATGAGGTCCCTACCTCGCAGTTAACTACAGGTTAATATAAAACCTTGAGTCTCGTTTCAGGAATGTATTCAAGAGTTTGCTGTACTGTGCAGAACACCCTACATTGTCCAAACAACACGCTGTAGCCACGGCATTCAATGCTTTCTACCGAACTTTCAGGTAAAGCCAGCTCATTGATAAGGTATACTGAAATATTGCATTACTTAAAGGATACAAATGTTTATTTCCTTCTTTTCACACTAACACTCAATTCCTCGTTAATTTGGATCTTCCCACCCTAACACACATTCCTTCTCTCTCCAGAGAGAAGAAGTGTTGGTGTCCGACTACACTCTGACACTACTCGGGGCCATGTTACACAGCTACACTACCAAATACAGTTCCACAGTGGAACAGTCCATCAGACATCTCACTCGTATTGTTGCTACCAAGTATGAGGTGTTCATCAAGCCTTCCAAAACGAGGATTTCCTCAAGGTATTTCACTTCGTATTAAAAGTGTTTTTGGAAGGAGTACAATTGCTTTGAGACTTCGTCACCACTTTAAACCATGGTTATAACGTCAAGGAGAGGGTCAAATGGACCTTCTCACTGAGTCAGGGTCTGATTTAGAGTTCTGGGTTAAGTTGTTAGCGTAATGGGGAATGGTTAAGGAACCAGTTAGGGTGATGGTCTGATTAACGGTCTGGGCAATAGTTATAAGGTAAAGATTAGTGCACGAACTGTCAAGTTTCAGAGTTACAGAGAAAGTTCTGAATCTTAGACAGGCGAATAAATGTTTCATAGTTTACTCGTTTCTCTCAAAGAACTGCAAGAACTGAACGTTCACAGGATTGGAAGCAGTGGGACGTTGTTGGAGCTCACAAAACACGTGTTTACACTGACACACTCCCAACACGGCCATGTCAGGGACATTGCACGGGAAATATACCTGAGGCTGTACCACCTCAATCCCGGTTAGTTGAGAAGATGGAAATATGAAGTGGCCGAAACTTGTCAAAAACCTGAATCGGTTCATGTTGAGACTGGAGTTTTATTTTTGGTATCGGCTGTAACGCTCTCATTAGTCATCAATGTTGCCACGCTTGAACGGCTAAGATATATCTCTTCCTCGCCTGCTGTGTTTACAAGGTTTGACCGTGTTACAGGCAATAATTGACTTGCATTTAACCATTGATTCTATCTTCATCCTCCATGGCAGGTTGTTCAAGTCACCATGTTCTGTTGGATAAGTTTGGCAAGGACGTGTTCCCTGTTTTAACTCGCAGCCCAACAGAGCAGCTCCCATCATCTAATAACTCCAGCGATCAGTCACCCAACAAATCTGCTGTTCTGTGTGGTGTCCTCTCGTGGATTTGGTGGCTGGCTGATAACAACATCGCCTCTAACAGTAGTAAAATGATAGGTTAGTTTACTAAGTTCATTTTCCGGGACTAAGGACTCTATCGTAAGCTTTTATCGATAAAGCGAATGTGCATCACAAACAAGTATTTTCCTGTTTCATACGATTTATATTCCCGCAGAAACTCTGGATGTTTCTCCGCTCATCACCCACCACATGGCATCATCCCCTGACACCCTTCTCCTACTCCACGTGTGTGTGTTCCCTGAGCTGCGGTGTCAGGTGGTGTCACCTGACACCCTCACCTCCCTCCTCCTGGAACCTGGCTCACAACACCTTACTCCGGAGTGCGGTGTCACGGTACCGCAGTACAGCGAGCTGTGTACTAGGATCGTGTCACGCATTGATAAGTCACGTGATGCAGAGCTGGTGGAATACCTCCGTGCAACTGTACTCAGCATGAGGTATACAGATGATGGATTCTGACGTTAAAAAGCTTACACGTGAAAAACGATAACTTGGAAAGCTTACAAAAATAGAGCTGTATTGATTTTGCACCACTACTAAACTGTATTGCCCAATGAAAACAAACCTGTAACAAATTTTTCATGACACTTGATTACCTCATCACATTCGCCTTCTGATACAGCTGTATCCCCAGTGATGCCGGACTGCTGTTGGACGCCCCAACCCATGTCCTAAGAAACATCCGTGAAATGCAATGGGGAAAGCTGCTATTGGACATGGAGCTATCAATAGAGAAGCTGGATGTAGTGCCCCTATCGCAGTGTCTTCTGCACAAAACACGATACGTAGCACTGATTAACCTCTACCTCTCTTCAATCACTGAACCCAGGTATGCCAGGTAACAATGTCGGTTTGGACTGATGAAATTTTATGAAATTGAGAAAAATGTTAGTACATGGGTTCTGGGAGGTAATTGGTGCTCAAGGCAGCTGATCTTGCATTGATCTAAGAAGAATTTGGAAATTTTCTGTAAATCAGCTGCATAAAGGTCTTACGTAAATTCATTTCAGGCATTTCAATCCGAGCTCGGTTCGCATCGGTTATGTTTCAGATTTTGATGATAAGGTATCAGTTGATTCTCACAGCTAAAAACGACCACATTAGCGCATATCGACATCTTGTAATATCCAAATTGCCTAATGCCTATAAATAGGCTCCCATGGGTTCCAGTTCAGGATTCGTTTAATCACACAAAACTCTGGAGTCTTTTCCCTGTGTTTCAGAGGCTTTGAGTTACTGATTACTAATAACTATAGCTTTTGTTCGTGACGGCTTTTGTTCATGACAGCTTTTGTTCATGAGAGCCATGTGTTAATGCATCTGAGGTCATGTCACGATTAATATCATGCCACGTTTTACAGTACCTATTTAATATGCCCACTACACATCTGATCTCTCACGTATTGTGACAGTCACATTTCAATAATAATACCGTGACCTTTTAGACAGAGTGGGCTCGATTATTATAGCCCATATAATTCTAGCAAACACATTATTATACGCGTGTTCGAATTGTCCTCAAATAGTGTTGTGGGAGGCATTTAATTCATGATCTATTGAACATGCTTAAGTGCTTGTCACGGAGACCAGGTCTAAAGCAAGAGCACGCTTGACGGTTAATGATTGAATTTCGATAAGCATTCAAGAACAGAATAGGGTATTTAACTGGTGATGGCTGATGGAACTGGCTGTCGACTATAAGATACTTAGATTCATCAAGAAGCGTGTTCTAGACAATAACCACCAATTCAAATGAATACCACTGAAAATGTTGTAAGGTTAGCTGAAATGCTTTGAGTACCATCGGTGGTTAAAGCGTGTTGAGCGTGTTAAGAAAATTCTGAATAAGGTCAGTTGGGGTTTTAATTTTGATGGGAATTGGAATAGTAATTTTTTAGGGAGAAGCCAGAAGGTCTCACCATCTATTTGTAATTTATAAATTTTATTCAAATGGCTTCCTTTATTGCTAAAATTATTTTCAGGTGCGTTTTGGATGCATTTCACAATCTGAGGTCCCTCAATCCATGTCTGGCATCTACGATCAAGGACAGCCTGGAAGTGGATCTCAAAAATGCGGAGGTAAGTACTTGGTAATTTTCCTGAGCAACGATTTTGTAAAGATTCTATTATACTACAAAATCTCAAAAATATCTATTGCCGTGATAGCGTCATCACCCTGTCTCGCATTCCGAATATTCTTGAATATACCTGGAGCCTAGAACAATGCGTTTCATTGTAAATGGATATTTTCCCTAGGTTCTGGATTACGTTATTTCAATCGAAGACTCCGTCAAGAAACTTACTCTAACCAGAGACGTACTCCACTTCATACGATATACCCCCAACCTGTAAGTACTTAAATAGAAACTTATTGAACTAACCTAAATTCTCAACCTTCCCTAGTCTCCAGCTACTGGTACACTTTTTCAATAGTTACCCAATATTACGGCAATTTTGTACACTTCTACAGTCCTACCCACGTGCAACTATCTTTGGTATACTCGGACAGGGCCTTAGCTCTCGCCACTCTGTCAAAAATCAAAGAGGTTGCCGACTGTGTTCTTCGTTTTCATGGGATATAGACACTACATAGTTACTACGCTCAATGTTTGTTAAACGTAAAATCAGCATATTCTCACATAGATCATCGCGTTCAGCAATACTTTTATAAGATTATACACTCATATTATATAACAAACGAAAAAGAAAGAAAGAAAAAAGCATTATAATAATTTTATTCATACCTATTTTAAGATTTTTAAGTATTTTTATGTAAACGGGCTTTTTGTCAGGACTCAGGAGACCCGTCGGAATAAGTTTAGTCTGACCCATCCTTCTATATAAGTTTGTTGAATAAGTTTGTTTGATTTATAGTCCAAGAAGAAAAAATGGTATATCAGATATTGTTCCGAGGTTCCTTTGGACTGGTTATAAGGGTTATAACATAAACTACTAAACTAGAGTATGCAGAGCGCCAGAGCACATAAGGCAAAAACCGTATTTTTACAACACTTTGCCCGATGCGATGTGTTTTACAAAAATAGAAAATGCTTCCACTGCGAAAGATGTTTGAGAGAGCTTTGTGTTTTCATTGCCCGCAGATCTGTTAAGTACATCGCACGGTGCATAACGGTGCTAGCTAAAAGGTAGGTGGTACTGGTAAGATTGGTATGGGCGGTTCAGCTGATGTAAGGTTTGATAAGTGGTTATTGTCAGCAAAAGATACATTTCTAAACGCATAACAGCTAGATATCCAGCTAGATGATGGTTTCTATCAAGCATTCGTCACTGGTCTTCTCCTCCCGTAGCCGGGGCTTCCCGTTGTTCGTGATTTTCACTATTTTGGGCTTCTTGGATTGTTTGTACCGCTTGATTCTGCAGCTGCCGGGCCCTATGAGTCTGTTGATGGACAGGACGCTCCGCACGTACTTGTTGAGGGTTGTTCCCCGGAGGCAGAGGACGAGGGGAGTGATGAGGGAGTTGAGGTAGAGCAGCGGGTAGCTCGTGAAGCAGTGCACGAGGCCCAGCGCCGCGGTGAACGGCTTATTCCTCGTGCTGAGACACGTTACGAAGTACGCACTGCAGCAGATCACCGAGGTGATCGTCAGGATAACGATCGTCTGTGTCATACGTTGGTTGGTCTGCGTTACTCGTGGTTTCTTCTTGAGCACGAGGTGGTAGGTCTGGTAGACCGTGCTCGCCAGGCACACGAGGATGGGCAGGCCGTACGGCAGGACCAGGTTGATGAACATCATGACAATCTCGACTTTGAAGTAGTCGCACGGTGACGGAGCAATTCTCGTCCGGCACAGGATACTGAAAACCATGGCGCCCCCTGGTCGAGGAAACACCACCATGTCCTTCACCACCATAATAGTGTGATTAGCCGTGCCGTACCGGCGTATGGCGGGCGGGTAGAGGAACAGCTGCGAGAGGAGGAGTTCCGACACGACCACCACCAACCAGAAAGCCGGCACGAGGAATAGCACCGCCACAACAAGTCTCCGGTTGAGCCGGTAGAAGCGGAAGCGGATATTAACGCTCCGGACGATGGTCAACATGACGGAGTACACGACGGAGGTGTGGAGAGCCACCTGCCCCAGGGTGTAGAAGACGGGGCCCGTGTACCCCAGACTCTCCGGTACCACACTGAAGAGCACGAGGCTGAGCCCCTGGAGCAGGGCAGCCGCCCCCACCACCCAGTCAGAGCAGGAGAGCGAGAGGTAGACCAGGTGCATCACGTTAGTCCGGGACCTCCCTTTGAAGAACCACCCGGTGAAGGTGTTCAGCGTGATGGCACCACCCCCGATCAGGATGTTGAGGGCTGGTAACACTGCCAGGAATACCATGTGAGACATGATGCCGTTATACGTGTCCACTAGAGACGACATGTCTGGCAGGGGAGCGGGTTAGAGAAATTCAAATGGAATGTTACCTGCTTTGGACGATTAAAATAATATTAAGTTTAGTGGTCAAGAAGAATATGTGTTTAAAGCATAATATCAATGTTAAATTCTATGGTTTCACATGCTATGGAAAACCAGAGTCACATCATATTTATTTTATTAATGAGACATAATGACGTATTAATGAGACATAGTTGCCGTATATGCTACAAATGTTGTTTATCAACGGCATATAAATAACGTTTCAAATTGGATTAAAACCCTACCTACAACTCTTACTTATGCTCATAAAGCCAACTATAGCATCAGCTAATGCATGATAAGAGAAAATCGTGACTTGACGATGACCTTATTAATTATCGCTGAAATAGATTATCAAATCGAGAACAATGAACATTGAACACGAGATTTATTAGGATATAGATTGTGACCTATGTTTAGTCAAATGAAAAATAACTCCTTCCTCCTATAAATAATCAAATCATACTGCCACATAATGAGGCCAAATAACAGCTGCTCGAGAAAATCGAGAGTAATTTCTGGTATGGCTGAGAAAATGTTGACAGTATACCGTATTATTAGAAATCAAGCTACCATTAAATTAAGCGCTCAGACCTCAAGAAGGGCCTGACAATGATTACATATTATGTATGGTTAGGTAATTCACGGTTTAAAAAGGGCCTAACTTCAATTAGCTTCATGACATGAATGCTAATTTTTCTGTAAGCGTGATTTCCTGTTATAAGGTAGGTGCTGACAGTAACTAAAATCCAGATACCATCGAACCAGAAAGAAGCCAAGCAAAGCCTCCGATTTATAGTCAGGAGAAGTAAAATACTTAAATCTTTCAACCGAAGATTCGCTCTCAATAACCTAAGCAGATATATTCTTCCTCGTATGTATGCCTGTTCTGGTACGAGCTTCACGGGTTTATCTACCGGAGTGGCTGCATTATTCATTGCAATAGGCTGGACACGGAGTAGCTAATCGGTACAATTAATGTGCATAATAGACTTCAAATTGACTATTCAGAGGGGGAGACCGTTAAACGGCGTTACATCGACACACAACCACATGATCCACCAATAAATAAAACATTTAGCATTAATGTAATATAATTATGCTTGATGTTCGAGACGTGCATTTTTAGTTGATATATTATAGCCTTTATGGGATGCGGGGGTTATTAATCGCTAAACGGTCCTCGAGGGAGTTGCCCGAGAAGATAATCGGAGTTCAATTCGAGACCGTCGAGGATTTAACGGGCGATTATCAACACCTGAAGAAATTGAATCGATGAAGAGTATATAACAACGGATTGTGTGGTTATAAAGCCAGTTGACGTCCGCTTGAAAGTTTTAAAATATAATGGCATCCTGCGTGAGATTGAGAATTATACCCCTCCCATGCTTGTTTTAACGACCGTGTAAGTTTGGTTATACGGTCTCCATTGAATTACAGTGCAAAGAAGCTCAAAATGAAATTTAATTTTATAAAGGAGCACTCAAAAATCTACTTAAGCGTTGAATCCGGACGAGGGTCGTCAGACCCGAGTGGGAAGAAATACTGTTGTTTGGCCGTAGAATAGTCAGTCCCAGCTGTTTCGGTCGGGTATAATCCGGTTCCATGATCTCAGCTGTGACCGTATACCTACGATAATGAACTCGGCACGCCTCGTTCATTATTCATCTTACAGTCTCGGCTGTCGCCTCGACCATGTAAGTTGCGGTATACGGTCACCACTTCGACATGTAACCGCTTATTATACCCTCCCAAGTTTGATTTAGCGACCGTGTAAGTTTGGCTATACGGTTCCATTGAATAACAGTGCAAAAAAGCTTAAAATGAAACTTGATTTTATAAAGGAGCACCTGCAAATCTACTTAAGCGTTGAATCCGTACGAGGGTCGTCAGACCCGAGTGGGAAGAAATGCTGTTGTTTGGCTGTAGAAAAGTCGGTCCCAGCTGTTTCTGGTCGGGGTATAATCTGAAATTCCATGATTCAGCTGTGACCGTATACCTACGATAATGAACTCGGCACGCTCGTTCATTATCCACTCTTACACAGTCTCGGCTGTCGCCTCGACCATGTAAGTTGCGGTATACGGTCACCACTTCGACATGTAACCGCTTATTATAAAGCCCTTCTGTGACAATACAGAAATTAAATTTCTAGGGAATAAGGAAGCAGTTGCCTTTTTTATTATTTTTTCCTGTTCCCAATCGCGTTTTTGTTTTACAAAAAGGCATTGAGAATAGGTTAGCAGAGATCGTGTATTTTGGGGGTTGTGTGTATACTACCTTTACGCGTACTGTTAAATCTGAAATAGGTGCTGCGCGCGACCGTGTGTCGTCGTGGTGGTGGTGGTGGTGGTGGTGGTTGGTACATTTTCATGCATCCAACTGCTCCTTTATAATATCACTCGCGTCAGAGTAGCTTGGTGTAGTGGCATCCTTGCATTGTGGGCTGCAGCTAGCTAACTGGGCTGCTTAATAGGTATTCGAGTTCAATGCTCTGTTCATTCTGATGTTGAAATAAATTCTTTTTCAAAAATTCTACAATTATTTAATTAATCACAAAAATCAAAACAAATATCAATTTTCACGGAATCAATCAAATAATTGATTGGATTTTAATCACACAGTCATTTGGCCATGTTTAAGTAGCGGGAAATTCGGCCAATTTACAAGGGGCAGTATTTGTGCAATCAGTTACGAATGATCTAAAGAATTGACTTGAGAAAAGTAAAACACGAGAGTTTTTTCGGTTCATGATTGATAATAATGATATATCTGAATCTTTTATCTTGGTCAGTGATCATACTGAGTGTTTCAATCTTGAAATTATCAAGGCGGGGCACAATCATATCGAACATTGCAATGGTTTGATATCTGCAATGCAACACAAAAGAAAATTTGACGCGTAACGAAAATAGTTAAGAAACTCTGAACGGCGCGCAACTAAAACAAATCTTCAAAGAGTTCTATGAAATGGTGGGAACGCGCGCGCGAACATTTGGCACGTGAAACGAAATCGCCCACGTGATATTTAGATCTGCGCGCGTTAATTCAAACTTGTGGAAGGAAATGTATTACCTTATTACATGAAATTAAGAAGGCAGTTTATTAAGAAACTGGGCAAAAAAGTTTCTTAATAAACTGCTTCTTAATTTCATGGTTCTTTAATTTTATGTAGATTAATTTTATGTACCTTAATTTCATGACTCTTAATTTAATGTTATATTATTTCTACATTAATATTAGAAAATTCGTATTTCGAAAGCCATGAAAGACTCGAAGGACACCTCAGTTGACTTACTCTTAGATCCCTTTTCCGGGTTGAGCACGTAATTTGATAATTTGACTAACTTATAGGTATAAAGCAGTTTCATTGAAATTTTATTATATTTAGTGCTCGTCATTCATTAATCTCATGTTGATGTATTTCAATTATTGCTTACTGTAATAGCTCGTCTGAGGAAAAATTCTGAGTAAAAAATATTCTCATTCTATGGAACTATAAAAGTTTCTTAATTTATTCTAGATCCAAAAAAGTTTCTTAATTAATTTTCAGCCTTAAAAAAGTTTCTTAATTTGCTGCTTTCTTATTTTCCTGACGATTAATTAGTTGCTTACTAAATTTGTTACAATAAGGTATATAGCGTCCGTGCATAACAAGGAATATTTATGAAATTTATTCAATGATGTTAGTATTGTGATGTGACTATGTGACACTTGAAGTTGATAGAAGAAGCGTTTATCACGGAAAATTATTTCAGATAAATCTTAAGTTTATTAAATAAACCTGTCAGTAAATAAGCAGAAAAAGGTCGTAGATCAAATGACGGCGTGTTTTCATACCAAGCCCCAGGGAACAGGAAATTAAGCGCCTGCATACGGGAACAACGGGCTCAAGAAATAAGCCCGCAGGCGCAATTCTTGTTCATAAAATAAAAACACAGTACAAAGTTTCAGTGATTCGATCATGTCGTCACCTTCAAATCAAAAGGTCTCAGACCTGGACCCACAAGGTGCACGGGTGCAGCTGTACGAGCAATGGCGTCTTCACGGAGTCTGGAGCTAACGACATGACCCTGGAGGTTAACGGAGTGGTGGATTCTGATGCGCAGATCGAGGGTACTGTCTCGGGAGGATTCGATGATTTGCAGGGGAAGGTTCCAAGCGTTATTGAGGACAAGAAGTAAGGAAGTGGGGAATACTTCGAACTTGGCAGTTAAAAGATGTGTTTAAATTTTGATTTTGGATGTCTTCGGTTAAAATTTATGGACAAAGAACTTTGATAGAATTTTGAGATTTTTAAGAAGCAGGCCTAGTAAATACAACTCGTGTGAAACTGTAAATTATCTCAATTTGGGGCGGTGTATTCTTCAGAGTATCATATAGTTACAATATTTACTGCATTAAATGTACATAATAACATTATTTTGGTTTAATTTGAGATAATAGCATTAATGATCGTCAATTCAAAGTAAGAAAAAAGCAGCCAAATTGATCTTCTGGCAGCTTTTAATGCGAAACCTTGAAAATTTTCGCCTGTCACGCTCAGAATGGACAGTAGGGATTCTTGATTGAAAATTTTAATATGACTCGGATATGATTGTTTTTTGCGAGCAATTAAGTGGGCCACAGATAACAGAGAAAAGTTTATTTGGTTGGAAAAATGTGGTGACTACCGGGAAGAAAAATACTTTTGAAGTGGTCAAGACCACCTTTGGTCTGGAGGAGCAAACCGTTTAGGGTTCATGATATATGTGTTCATGGTTTGCATATGATAACCTTATTTTCTTCTTACTTCTTCAGCGACATGTGCCGCTCATGTACTCCTACTTTTTACCTTAGGGTCCTCAAAGTCTCGTATATTCCATATGTTTGGATCTTCTACGCATCGGGGGTATACATTCAGCGATGGTAGCCACACCCTTAGTATTAGAAGGATTAATCTTGGCCCGGGAACGGATGTATAAGGTGGCTACCGTCAGAGGTTGGGGATTATCTTGTCCAAGACTGCCCCGAAAGGCAGTGTGGTGGTGCCTGAGCCCTGGCTGTGTATATCCAGAGAGTTTTTAGAGTGCAACAGCCAGGACGAGGGCGGGTATGGGTGATGGACCACACTCCATTGGTTTTCGGGGCACGTTTTTTAATTAAAACGTCAGTGAGACTGTGAGACACGCAATGCTGTTATGATCATGTACAACTACATTTCATGTTCACTTCTACATTTCATAATCATATCCATTTCATAATCATATCCATGTGTAAGATGTGTACATATGTATATGAATACATATCATGTACTCATATACACATGTAATCATGTACTCATGTGTACAATTCATGTACATGACGTGTATAGTTAATTTACATGAGTACAGTTCATGTACATGTACAATTCTTCCCCAGGAAGATGCGCGTCAGAAGAAGAGTAAGAGTATGGTGAGACAACACATATTCGGGGACAACAAGCCCAAACCCTCCAGTGTGTCGAACACCAACAAGCGACAGAACGTGAAAACCGCCAAAGTCAAGGTCCCTGTCGAGCCTGGGGCTGGGAGAAAGGCAACCAAAACAACTGTTTGGCGTGACCCAGGTTACCACTTACCTTGGTTGAAATTGACTTTTTTCTTAAATTCATCTGTCATGAAATATGTAGGAGCTTATAATGAAG
Source organism: Beroe forskalii (assembly GCA_011033025.1). NCBI lineage: Eukaryota > Metazoa > Ctenophora > Nuda > Beroida > Beroidae > Beroe > Beroe forskalii. Next base: position 299,011 of record WFMF01000089.1, on the reverse strand, counting down.
TTTTCTATGCTTTTTACCTATTTTATGATTGAGTGAAGAAGAGTTTCATAAAGCTAGAAGTCCTCAATGATCCTCTCTTACAGGAGTAGAGACGGAGGGGAGCAGGTACCCTCCCAAACGGGACGCTGAGGACTACGCCGGGGACTTCGCTCCGGACTTCTTCAACAGCACCGGACAGCTCCACAACCCGGTAATAGTAACATTCCTGATAACTGCGTGGTTAACATGAGATATTCTTGATCCCAGTGGTTAACCAGTCACCAATCCATTGTCAGGGATCAGCTTTATTGGTTATTATCGTACCTGGTTAACCTTAAATTCTCACATTATTTCTGTTCTATCCCCCGGATCCCCACAATTTGGACGAATGGGGAGATCTGACCCCTTCATTAGGAGCAGATCCCATCATGGGAGCAACCCTGCAGCAGGAAATGGGTTACCAGGACAGAGGGCACCAGGACAGAGGGCACCAAGAAAGGGGGTACCAGGAAAGGGGATACCAGGATATGAACCATCCGGACAGGGGATATCAGGGGTATCAAGAACACAAATCCCCACCGAATGTTGGCAACCAGTGGATCAAGTGAGTGGAGTAAAATTATCAATGATATCTCATATCTGTTTAGCTGTTTTTTTATACAACCTACAGATTGCTGTCTTGTATCTTTCGGCTTATTCTCACGTTTTCCCCCTTGATATCTACATTCTACAGTCGACTGTATTGAAATTAACACGATCTAAACCATGTTTACTTCAACTATCTGAGCGGTAGTCCTGAGAAACGTGCCCAGAAACCGCCTGTATCCTACAACTACGGAGACAGATCAGCAGGTCCCCAGTACTACCAGGACCAGCGAGCCCAGCCCCAGTACCACTCGCCCCCCAAGAACAAAGCCTCCCAGGAACTCCTGGAACAACTCCACGGCAGCCCACGGAACAACGGTCGCAACAAGAACAGGTCACACGACTCCATCGACCCCTACCTGCAAGGACCCCCACGGAGAGATTACCCCAGTGAGCTGCAGAACGGGGCAGGCTCTAGCGATATCTACTACAGGGAGGAGGCCCGGGGAAGGGGTAAAAACAACCCCCATCATCAGCAGGAGATGGGGTACCAGCCCCCAGAGGCGCACAACAAAGCACTCAGATTGCACCACAACAAGAGAGGGTCCCCTTCAAAACAATCCGCTCCTAACAGCTTCATAGGAGGACCAGGTTACCCCCCGCACCCTGCCTATCATAGCCCCCGACACGGCCCCAACCAACCCCCAAACTTCGAGGCTCTGCAGCGTAATCCCGCGAGGGGTCGGGCAAACAGGAAAGCGTGGAACTAACCCCTCCTTATTTGCAGTTTGTTCTTACAATGTTTGGTGGCACGATATACCCCCTGAAAATCACTGTTGGAAGGCCTTGTTTGGTCGTATCTACTGGTAATACTGATCCTGTCATATTCCCAGTCCGCTGTGTTAAAATTGACTTATTAAAAGGACTATTCTACAGCACCTACCTGTGTCTAATCAAACTCTGAGCAGGTTCCATTGCCTTTGTAAAAACTCTAATATTTCCATTATAATAAATTTTCACCCTATATTCAACCTAACCCTATGTGTGGGTGAAAATGCTCACCAAAGCCTGAAGCGGTTTTAAGGGGTGAGGGGCTGAGGAGAGAATGCCAAATCCTTCCGATCAATTGGCTTCCAGTTTTGGGAGAATGCCAAATCTTATATATCTTCCAGTTTGAAAGGAGGCAACTACTTTATGGATTCAATTTCGTTTTAAGCTTATCAATATCTTCAAGAGATATATCCAGTACATACATAGTAAGATTTAGTCTGTAAGATATGGATATGATGTAACCCTACCCTTGTGCACAACACACAGACTTTCGGAAAGTCTATGACAAAATCTAAAACTTCGGTTACTGGTTATAAGTCTCCCGCTAGCCTTCATTGTCTATCTCTGTGAATTTGATAATGAAGTCACTGACTAAACAACCATGCTTCTGTGCATCCATATTCCGTTGTTCGGTTACCGTCAGGAATCAGGATTTGATTTGTTTAGGTTCAGGATATAATTGGAATCCTGAGCTGACGCCCAGGCGTTACGCAGCATAGTTTTATGTTGGTCAGAAAACCGAGGCTAAAGTTAGCCTTAGGTTAAGGTTATGGTATGTCGAGAGTTAGGGTTTAGGTTAAATAGGGTTAAGGGTTTAATACTAATAGGTTGTAAAATAATCGTCAATATCAACATGGAAGGCAATAGATATCGTCGTGCACAAGAGGTATTAACGAGTATTAAAATTTGAACTTCATAGAAAGGGATCGTTCACTCATTAAACGTAATCAGCTGACAGTTCAATGTCGCACAATTAACAGCAACATAGTGGCATTATCGGCAAGCAATTGAAAACACAACGATATGTAATTCAGTGAAAGGTCCTTCTTGCAAGTTCATTTCCAAATCCAATGCTGACGTTTTTATTTGAATGGATCTCGACGATATTTGAACTGGCGAAATTTTAATTAAAAGGTGTGTAATTTGTGTTAATTCATTCATAATAATATTTTCGGGTGTTGTATTTGAAAATAAAAATCATACTTATCTCCCAACGTGGAAAGATATTATTTTCACAGTTCTCAACGGAAAGATGAACGATGAATTTTGAGTAAAACTTAGCGATCGTAATTCACATATTACGTAATCAATTTTTGATCATTTTTGATCATCACCCCTCTCTATTTCACCATCACTTAGAGTTAGTAGCACATGTGTCGTGATTTCGAGAATTTAGAATCATTCTGAGTCATGTGGAGCCATTTTGAGGCCGGGGCAGTGATATACTGTCTAAAAATCAGTGATATCAATTTGATTTGAAGCTTCGCACAAATGACAGTCTGAGTCATGTTGAAATTTCAGTTGTTCGCCGAACTTCAACTAGTACTACTAGTTTAAGTTGTGAAGTTTTCCGAGTGGCGTCATTGTCAAATATAATGACGGCTCTCGAGTGATATAGGAGACCAGTCACACTTTAAAAACCACTCTGTTTGATTGATAACGTAATATGTGAACGGTCCCTCATTATAAGATAAACAGCTCTTGTACCATATACCGCTTGCACTTCAGTCTTCGCACTTCAATAATGTAGTTTTCATTGAATTTACTTTACTTTTAGAGGGCCATTAATGATGAGGGCCATTCATGATGATTGACATTTTGCTTAACACGTATACGGACTGGTATGTCTCTATCATCGATAGAACGTCAGAACGAGGATCAAGCAACGGGTCGCTAATAGGGCATTGGCTAAGTTATCCGTATCGGTCGTTGTCAGTCCTATCCAATCACTAGACCTGAGTGAATCTGCATCAAATATATCTGTATCTCCTGTTTTAGTGACAAAGAACCTTGGATTCTATTTTTGATCATGAAGCAGCAGTAAATGGAGGATCAGATTAATCATATTTTTCAGATATGCTACCTGAACCTCAGGAATATAAAGCGCATTGGGCAAGACTTACATGACCTCAAAGTGCAGCTTGTTCATGCACACATTTTATCAATGATAGACTATTGTAATTCATCCTATGCTGTAGTAACAGAAAAATACACTCCAAACTTCAAAAAAGATACAGAACAATGCTGTGAGGTTCCATCTTCAACCTTAGTGGTAAAAGAAAATGGACCCCAATCAGTCCTTATTTGAGGGAACTTCATTTTTCTGCCAGTAGCTTATATAGAGTGAAATTCAAAACTGCTCTCATAGTTTTCAAATGTATCAATAATTTAGCACCTAAATATTTATGTGATCTTTTATCATTAAGAAACACTAAGAGAATAAGTGTCAGGTTAGATGATGACTTTTTCTGCTGAGAATTCCCTCTAAATCTAATTTTTCAAGGACTGAAGGAGCATTTGTTATAATGGACCAAGAATTTGGAATAGTTTGCCTTACTCCTAAGAAGTATACCTGATATTTCAGAGTTTAAAATTCGTTTTGAAAACACTATTTTGAATTGGCTTTTAATGGTGTTTCGTGGATTTTGAAACTTTGGCTTTCTTAACACGTCAGATATTATCCTCAGTGATTGTGACTCTATAGTAATCATAGTCTTCAGTTAAATTTAGGTCACGCTTAAATGGCTAAAATATTTCCCTCTCAGATATTTATTTGACAATGTCTAAGCGTGTAAGAAATGATTTAATTTATTCATTTATTTATACTTTTAACTGATGAGTGCACACATATAATGGCATATGATGGTTTACTGCATGTGTCACATATGCATTAAACCATCAAACCTGACATCTTTGTTTAATCTTGAATGTCACTATGTCAGTGATGTCAGTGACATGTACTACAGATGGAGAGCAGGGATATGGGAGTGAAGCCCCAAGAAGTTAGAGAAAAAATATTTCTAGCAGAGATAATATTTTAATCTCATAATTACAAATTGAAACACATCGATCTAAGTCTTTACTAATAGTTTCATGGGTATAAATACCCAATCGTCAGAAGACAAAGTTCAATAATGACAATGACGAAATAATCCAGATCTGCTCCTTTATAAATAAAATACACCTGAAAAATCTGCATTAATGAATTAAATTACGGATATGAACGAAAATGTATGAAAATTATGCGAAAATTTATACAATAATTACAAAATTATGAATTTATTTTCACGAAATTAAGTTAAAGTGAGACATTGTCGGCTCATAAAACCGAGACTATATTTCACTAAAACTTAAATCGTAAAACGTAAAATTCATAAATTTAGTAAAAATTGAAAAATTATAAAATTGAAAAATTATAAAATTGAAAAATTATAACGCTCGTTCTAATAAAAATTTCCGTTTATGTCTACATTTTGAGATGAATTCAGTTTTCTTGTTTAAAAGATTGTGAGTGTCCTTTAATTTTATGATTTGGAGTTTCTCGCTCAGGCAGAGGTCACAGTTAAACCTTCCGTTCTGATAAGGTCTAGCAAACTGCAAGATTTCCCATTTCAGCTGAGGGGTTTAACTGTGACCTCTGCCTGAGCGATAAACTCCAAATCATAAAATTAAAGGACACTCACAATCTTTTAAACAAGAAAACTGAATTCATCTCAAAATGTAGACATAAACGGAAATTTTTATTAGAACGAGCGTTATAATTTTTCAATTTTATAATTTTTCAATTTTATAATTTTTCAATTTTTACTAAATTTATGAATTTTACGTTTTACGATTTAAGTTTTAGTGAAATATAGTCTCGGTTTTATGAGCCGACAATGTCTCACTTTAACTTAATTTCGTGAAAATAAATTCATAATTTTGTAATTATTGTATAAATTTTCGCATAATTTTCATACATTTTCGTTCATATCCGTAATTTAATTCATTAATGCAGATTTTTCAGGTGTATTTTATTTATAAAGGAGCAGATCTGGATTATTTCGTCATTGTCATTATTGAACTTTGTCTTCTGACGATTGGGTATTTATACCCATGAAACTATTAGTAAAGACTTAGATCGATGTGTTTCAATTTGTATTTTGCTCGCTCCTAGAGCTTGAGCACTCTGTGTATTTAAACTTCAACACACTCGTAATCTCATAATTAGAAATTCTTCTAACATATCGCAATCCTTCCTTGATTTTTTACTCCCCAACCACCTTCTGTTCAAATAACACAGAATCCTTGAAATTGGGGAAACCTACTCCTACCTTATATGGCCCAAAATCCTCGTCCACTCTATTAACTAAGTGACTAGTGAGGGATCGGTTGATGTTATGTGCTGAACTATTTGCCCTAACCAGGACCCTGGTTACGCGCACCCCTGGTTAGGGGAACTGAACTATAATCAAAAATGCATGGACAAAAATTGGAATAACAGTGGTGTGTCGAACTCCCATTTGCGCGCTTTATCATCATGCGCGGCGTTATCGAGCGCGGCTCACAGACTGCTTATGAAATGCATTCTTTAGCCCGCATTTCCCCTCATCAGGGTCCTGGTAAGGGCAAAGCCCGAATAGGTGTGGCTCGGCCTACGCGCGCCGCGCTTCCTTCTGAAGAAGCGCGCAAAAACGGGATTCGATTATAGGTGTTTAGCTTAGCAATGACGTGCAGTGAGCCGCACACGATAACGCCGCGCATGAAAAAGGGTATGTGTCCCATATAACTCTTGTCAGACGTTGTCTGACGTTGTCAGACGTTGTCTGACGTTGTCTGACGTTGTCTGACGTTGTCTGACGTTGTCTGACGTTGTCAGACGTTGTCAGACGTTGTCTGACCATTATTTCGGCGGACGCGCGCGCTTCGCGCGCCCGCCGAAGGCGAAGGGGTCAGACAACGTCTGACAATATAACTCTGGCTGAGTGACGTCACAGACCTAAAGGTCAATTTTTCTGTATCCTAAACCTAACCATGTAGATGGATTTCACCCATCCCTAGCGCGCAACACTCTGAAATTTGGAGGGTCGCGGGAAAAAATGGCGCGCGGCGGAGGGTAGGGTAAAATCCTACTACTAACCATGACCCTAACCAAAACCCTAACCTTTATCCTAACCCTAACCCTAACAAATCCTGACCCTAATCGTGACCCTAACCCTAGTCCTTAAAGCGCTAGGTGCGCTTAACTATATTTTTCTGACTGACGTCACTATCATAGATAATGAAGAGCCAGGAGTTATACGGGACACTAGCCTGAAAAAGCCGCACACGTAGGAGTTCGACACACCCGTCGACTCTGCTTAGCTGTCAAACTGATCCTTTGATCAAATACTTTCGTATATCAGTTATCATGTTTGGATGAATCTCCTTCAGGTATAAACAGGCCTAGGCAAACTTAAAGGACGATCGTTTTTTGACAATGCTATCTACAATTTAATAATTTATAACATCTTTATTCTTTTCATGAAAGTTTTAGTTGTTGGTTGATATGGAAACTTTAGTTGCAGAGCGCTCTGCAACTAAAGTTTCCATATCAACCAACAACTAAAACTTTCATGAAAAGAATAAAGATGTTATAAATTATTAAATTGTAGATAGCATTGTCAAAAAACGATCGTCCTTTAAAAACACTTCATCATCAAGTTCCACGCGCGTGGAACTTGATGATGAAGTGTTTTTACTTGTTTTATCTTGTCCAATTGTGTTACTTGTTTACAGCTGAATATAAGCTTGCCTTAAAAACAGTGCTCCTAAATTTCAATTTATTATAATTTTTGTTATTATGGTTTGATGTGATTAATTGTTGCAGTAAATCACAAAATTCTTAATAATGGAATAGGAATGCAATGCTCAATCATGGAATGTTTTTACACATCATGTACTACTATTTATGAATAGTGACACAGTGTTTGTATATTAAGAAGCAATCTTATATATAACTAGCAGGCCCGTTGGGCCTGCTAGAATAATATATAAATGATGGACCTGCTAGAATAATATATAAATGGATACATAGCTCCGGCGGCGCCCGGCGCGCCACCTCGTTCGCAAATTTTGAAAAAGAACGGAATATTAAACCTTATGTAGCAATCCAATTAACATAAACGAAATAATGAATTTTATGAAGGAGCAGAGTGCAAAGTAGTTCGGTCAAACTTAGTCGATCTAAACCATGTGTGTTTTGTTCTGTGTTGATTGCAAGATGATGTTGATTCTGATAACTGATAGTGATTCTCATACTGACTTACTGTCATTGGACAACTTTGTTTTGATCACATTGATCCAGGCCAGGAATGGTCTTTGTAATCTGCTAATTTATCCGACTCGGTTAAATAGAACTTTTGTAAACCTTAAATTGATCTTTACGGCTAATTTAAAAATTACATTTATGCCGACCGTGCATTGATTATCGGCCGACCTCTACCGCAGTTCTTTTTGAAAACCATCTATCTGGATTATCCTCCTTTATTCGAGTTATGTCCATCTTGAGATCTTGAATTTGAAGTAAAAAGAATGTTCAAAAACTGCAGCACAACATTTAACAGTAGTAGCGTAATAGAAAGCACTCTCAAAGAACTGATTATCATCTGCACGTGCGAAAATTGGTTTCCTATAGCAACGGCCTCATTTCTCCCTTTTGCCTTTGATTCTCTTGATATTTACTTGGCAAGCTCAAATTTAATGGTGTGCGCCCGGCACAGACAAACATTATTCACGTGTGAATTTACTTTTATATATAAGACTAGCAGGCCCGGTGGGCCCATGTTAGCAATTACTCTCGGCTTACGCCCCGCCTGCTCGCAAATTCCCCAGAAAGTTACCAACTCCTTGCCCTAACCAGTAGCCCTATTCTCCTGGGCGCGCCGTCGTTCCTCGCCGCGCGACGTAAGCATCTGGTTAGATGATTAGGTGAAACCAAAAGTAAGCAGAATGAAGTAAGTAAAAAGATAGGTTGATAGGAACTGAATTTGCCGGTGAATGTTGATGTCAAAGGAGCAAACGACGAAGGTTCCGACGCGCTCGTGGTTAGGCATTAGGGAATACTAACGCATTGTTTGAGTCAAACTTTGACTGGTCTTACCGTGAATTATGATTTTTCCTTAATTTGTTTACTGAATAAAGCTGCGTAAATAATGGAAATAAATTAAAAACTAATTTCAGGCCTTGCCTGGTGCGCGCTCAGACTAAGCGTAAAATCAAATTCATAATTTTACGCCGCGCATTTTGTCTTCTAAGTTCCTTACTCTATCTGAAATAACTTTGCGACGCGCGCAGAGTTTCTGCGTTGCGCGCAAGATTGAAATGCGCCGTCGTCGCTGCTTTTTGACGCTTTGTTCATTTCGTTAGTTCAACAATCCACAGTCCACTTACTTTTTACGTGAAGTGTTCTGAATCGAAATTGTGAACTTCTCATTAATTTTGAAACACGCCGCACGTAGGAACATCGTTCGATGCGAATTTATTTCATCTGTTGAACTCTACTGTTTAGATATTTTTTGTAATAAATTCCTACTTTCCAAAACTTCCGTTAACTGTCGTTCAAAATATTCCTACATGCCTCATGAACTACAAATTTAAAAACATCAACATTTTAAAGCAACATCTCGACAGTTCAAATCACTAACGTAATATTAACACTGCTTTACGAACTACTTTATGTTGCACGTGCGCAAATATCCAATCTCCATAGCAACGGCACCTCTTTTCTCCCGTTTACATTCGTTTCTCTTGATAATTTCTTGGCAAGCTCAAATTTAATTCGGTGCGGAAGCACAAACAAACATTATTCACGTGCTCTTACGAAATTATAATTAAGATTTGGTAAGAGCACGTGAATTATGTTTGTCTGTGCGGGCGCACAGTTTAAATTTGAGCTTGCCAAGAAAATATCCACTTATCAAGAGAAACGAACCGGGAAAATGTGCTTATTAGTGCCGTTGCCATGGTTACTGGAAACTACACGTGCAGGTTATGATCAGTTGTATGCGAGTGCTTTCTGATACGTTGCTAACTGCTGCGTTGTGGTTTTTGTTAATTTTACGTCTTCTACATCTAAAATTACTAAAGATCTGAAGATAGAGAATGGGTATGGCTAGCATCGGGGAGGCTATAGGCGATAGAATTCCCTTTATGGATCAGTGGCAATGGTCGGTCAATTTATTAAATCGATGATTAAAATGATTTCAACTAAATAATGTAAATCGAGCAATTATTGAAAGAAATTTAAGATTAACCAAAGCAAAATCAAATTGAGCAAATTGGGCATGGCATATATTATTGCGAATTTGGGAATCTTGGCGTAAATCAAATTCAATGCGCAATTCAACGTTCAGTATGCATGCACGGTTCTCAGATCGCAGTTAAATTATCTTCGTCATACGATTGCAATAAGACAAAACTGGTATCACTAAAAGTGACAAACGGATTATTGTAAATTTTGCTCCTTCATAAACTTTTTCATATTTCAAAAGTTGCAGCTGGCGTGAATGTTTTAATTGTTTCAATTCTTCAATGCGGTAAGAATAGAAAAATTGTCTTGATAACTTGAATTGTAATTTTGGAATTCTGCGAGGGAGGCGGGGCGTAGCCCCGCCGAGTGAGCTACGTTTTAGCAGGCCCAACGGGCCTGCTAGTTAATTAATAAAATTATGGGGGGGGATTATGAATCTGTGTATTCATCCCGAAAGCTGAGGTAGGTATTGGACTGAAGATTCCTGCGCACCAATCATCTAGGTGTGACTCATTTGGATTTGGCTGTTCTTACATAGTATTTCTCAAGGAATCGTGTCAAAGTTCAAGTCCAAAGTTGGAGAAAAGTCTTGCAGATCGATGTGTTTTTAAAGGATTTATTCTTAAATTGTTGTTATATATGTTTATTCATTTTATTGTAAAAATAATATTTGAATCATGAATGAATGAAAATAATGTTGTGAAAATGGCTTAAGTTTTGCAATCATTTTATTCAACTAAATAATCATGCAGAACATTGTTCCTGATATTTTGAACCTACCAGTCAGGGACCATTACCTTACAATAAATAACTTCCTATGTATAATGAATACAGAATGAGACAGTTATCGTATCTGAGTCATTATCGTATCTGAGTATTTGCATGCGTTGCTCTTGTTATCTCTTGTAGATAATTAATAATAGCCGCTACTGTATTGAGCTACAACCTGTATACAACAAACAACATGCAAGATACACCCGTACAAGATCAAGGAAATGTACAAGACCGGGCTGTGGGAGGCGGTCAGCCCACCGCCTCTTCTTCTTCACCCCTCCCACAACCCACCTCTCCAGACGGTACGTGCTGTAGAGTAGGCTGTAGTACCCAGACGAGAATATCCAGTCCGCCTGACTCCAATTTCATCACTTTCTCGGCGCAAACTTGTCTCGAACTCCTCCCACTACTTACTAATGAGCAAATTGAGTTCGAAGTCAAATACCATAATGATGTATTATGTAGGGATTTAGACTTTAATTGTGATCAGGACTTCATAGATATGAAAGCCGTGAAACTTAACGCTCTGAAAAACTCTGCATATATCAGTCTTGGCCTTGAATTTAAAGAAATATTTCACGGCTGTGAAAATTTCTCATATCTCACACATGAACTCTCGAGGTCGATCAGCGAAGCCCAGAAGTTCATTGATGATCTGAAGCGTCCCGTGGCCAGGCCGGAGATCCCCAGCGTCGTGGAGAAACGGAGCAGCGTCGTGGAGAAACGGAGCAGTGTCGTGGAGAAACGGAGCAGTGAGTGCGACCTCTTACCACCGGTATGTTTGTTGGAGCTTAATGTGGGTGATGGCTTGTCTGTTCAGAACTTCACGGAGTGTATTGAGTTCCGCTCCATCTCCAAGCGCCGCGTCGCTCACTTCGGCCCCTCTGAATACAGCTACGGCGGCATCAGGCATGACGCAGCAGAGTACCCTAGCTGTGAAGCTCTTGACACGGTGATGTCACGTGTCAGGGAGCACACCGGAGATCAGAGTTTCAACAAGGAGGGGTGGAGCTGCACAGTCACCCATTACCCGGACTCCACATCTCACATACCCATGCACTCTGATGATGAGGACTGTATCATCCCTGGTAGTGTTATTGTCACTGTTAGTATAGGTGCAGCTAGGACTGTCACGTTCCAGAACATCATTGGCCCCATCCAGCCTCCAAAACACATCCCATTGCAGCATGGCAGTGTGCACCTCATGTCACATGCCTCACAGTTCCAATGGCAGCACGGTGTACTTCCCTCTTCTGATCAGGAGTGTGGTCCGCGGATATCACTGACTTTCAGGAGGCTGCGGCCCCAGGAGCGACCCCTCATTCCACCCATCAGTAGGCCCGATCCGGAGCATGATTCCACCCCCATCAACACGCATCAGTCCCATAGTCCTAAGAGAGTGCTCCTTTTGTCAGACTCAATACACATCTCATTCCCCACACACCTGTTCGACCCTAATAACACGATATGTATCAAAAAGCGACTTCCTAACTTCTGTCTCAGTGACATACATAATTTTGAAAGTGAATTCGCGTACACAGACTATGTATTTTTATCATGCGGGGTCAACGACTTAAGCCGATACAAGTGGAGTGCTAGGAAACTAAGTAACTATTTCTGTGAGCTGATGGGTAAATACGCTAGGCTGTTCCCCAATACTCGTTTCATTTTTAACTCAGTACTACTAACAGATTTTGAGTGGTTAAATAATGAAATTGACATTTTAAATTACAACTTATTCCAGGCATCACTCACAGCTGACTCTAATATTTGGTTTTTTGACTCTCACCACATAGCTAAGGTATACTCGGTAACATCAGGCATGAGGGTTTTAGAGCGTGGGAGCAGACGTGCTAACGGGGTGCACATCACGTACGGTGTCACCCACGAGATCCGGGAAGTGATCAGACGCTGCCTGGATTCCCTGTGTTGTGGCAGCGAAGCTGTCACAACACAATCCTGGCCGCTGAGGGATCACTTCCGGGATTTTCTTGCCTAAGCTAACAATCCAACGGCGACTACTCAATAGGGAATTACTTTGCGCATAATTCAACAGGCCTATTAAAAATAGTTTTTTGAACAATGTAGGTGTTTATGTATTATGTATTGTGCTTGTTGCAGTGGCGGCTATAATCTGTGATAATAAAAGTTCTCTTCTCAATTTAAACTTCAAATCTATTGATATAGCAGAGTACGATAATTCCCAACAGAAATTTAATACTTCTAACCAGTTGTAGTAACATATAACCATATAGGCCAGGGCAGCTCTTGGTTTGACCACATAACTTCATTGTTATCGATAACCGAGTTCAGTATACTGGTCTATATCTTATTATATTTTATCTTACCGATTTGTACCCGACTTATATTTACCGAAGAGTGAAATTAGCATGACAGTGAGGAGAGTCAAATGTGAGAAGTGCGATCAGAAAATCCCCAAAAATCAACCTAAACTTAGATGTTCTATATGTAGCGCTTTCAAACACCTTAAATGTGAAAAACTAACTAAAAGTGACGCCAATAACATACTACACCTGAAACTAGACTGGACATGCAATGATTGCATTAGTAGTATACTACCTGTTAACGGATGTTCAGCACCGAAACGAGCACAACGAGATAAGTCGACGGTAAAAAAAGTAAAAGTGAAATGTGCGAGTTGTAGTGGATATTCATACTCACCCAGGAATATTCGGACTTGCACGTTTTGTGACGGTCAAGTCCATGCGAAATGCTGGAACAATGATCTCGGATGCACTTCGTGTTGCGAGAGCATGATTCCAGGATTTCGAGCAAGATCTTATGAGATAATAGGAGATCCGTACTATAGAAATTGCGAAACGTATAACCCATATGCTAGCAATCATTATACACAGCTAATTGGTGACGCGATTGAAAATGACAGTGAATCAACCTGCTTCGATGCAGTTTCTGAAATATTAGTAAATTGTAAGTATAAGAAGCCTAATTTTAACTCTACTGATGAAGTACGTGACAACGAACTAAACATACTGTCATTAAACATACAGACTCTCGCCAATAAAATAGCACACTTCAAAGAAAATAACGCTTATTATGATCAATTTGATGTCCTTGCTTTCAATGAAACAAACTGTATCGTAGAAAAAATGCCTAACAGTTACGGTGACTTAATGCTAGATAATTTCCATAAACCGCTTGTGAAACGTCCCATAAGATGCAGTGGAAAGGGTGGGGGCCTGGCTATTTACGTAAATAAGCGACTGTGCGAAGAAGAGGACATTATAGAATTTGAACCGTACAGTGAGGAAGATAATAACAGTGGGGAATTTCAATTTATAAAACTTAAGAATTGTTATGGGCGTCAGAAAACGGTTATAATAGGTAATGTCTATCGTTCGCCAGCAACATCAAACAAGCCTGAAAAATTTAATGCCTTTTTTGATAAAATACTGCAGAAGTTAAACACAAATAGATATGCAAACAAAATGAAGTTCATAGCAGGTGATTTTAATCTAGACCTAATCGCACACGACTACAATGTCGACTGCCAAAATTTGATAGATAACGCGCATAATAGCGGCTTTGTACAGCTAGTGTCACGCCCTACACGTTTAACAGAAAACTCTGCGACTTTAATAGACCATGTGTACACAAACAGTATTGATAGCACACTGAGCTGTAATATAGTAACTCTTGACATTTCAGACCACCTTGCAGTTCATACACGAATCACGCTAGGAAGTAGCACTGCTGAGTCACGTAGAATGAGTATTAAACGTAACATAGAGAAAGTAGAGCAAAGAGTATTTAATGCTGCAAACGATACGAAATTTAAAGAGCTGATAAGTGAGGAGACTTGGGAGGAAGCATTAAATGAAAACTTAGACGCGCAGTCATCGTACAATAAGTTTAATGAAATATACACGAAACATTACAACACAGCATACCCACTCCGATCAGAACACATCCGACGACGAAATGAGCGAAGCAATCCTAAACCATGGATTTTGCCATGGCTAGAAGACGCGTGTGCTAGAAAAAACGATCTTTACCATGCCTTTGTTAATAAACCAAGTCCTGAAAGCAAGGCTAAATATGATAAAATGACCGCATTCTGTACAAAGCATGTAGATCTAGCCAAATGTAAATACCATAAGACGTATTTCGAGGAATATCATGATAACTCACGAAAACAATGGCAAATGATAAATAAGTTGCTAAATAGAAAAGGTAAAGGTGATACCATGATAACCAAGCTTATAGGACCACAAGGAAATGTCGTTTCCAACCAAAACGAAATTTCCAATAACTTCAATGACTATTTCTGCAATATAGCCTCTGACCTTAAGAAAAAATCTGTTCCTCCAGAATCGCCTCAGTCTGGTACAGACAGTGGTTTCCTTAAATGCCCCGTTAGTAAGACAATACATCTCAACGATGCCGACGCGAGCGAGATACATAGTATCATCAAAAACTTTAAGAATAAAGCCACGCGCGACACGAAAATTAGCTCACTCAAGATAGCAAACGAGTTCTATACCTTCACAGACGCTTTGGCAGGCGTAGTCAACAAATCGTTTCGTGAAGGTATCTTTCCTGATGAGCTAAAAATAGCGAGGGTGACGCCTATTTATAAGGAAGGATCTAAATCGGACGTTAGCAACTACAGGCCAATCTCATTACTAAGCTCATTTTCCAAAATTTATGAAAAATTAATGCACGTTCGACTCATGGAATTTCTAGATTCTAACAGCTCCCTATTTGAGATGCAATATGGTTTCAGACCGGGTAGGTCATGTGAGCATGCTCTGTTAAAAGCCCAAGACACGCTTCTAAATTCTTTGAATAATAGGCAAATATCAATTTTACTACTTATAGACTTCTCGAAAGCCTTTGATATGGTTGACCATAATATCCTTCTGAGAAAACTGTCCCACTATGGAATAAGAGGCCCGGCCCATGACTGGTTGAAGTCATATCTAAGTCATAGAAAACAGTTTGTATGTGTAAACAACATCGAATCGACCATGGGGGACATAACCTTCGGGGTGCCTCAGGGGTCAATTCTAGGTCCCTTACTGTTTATTATCTATATTAATGACATCCCAGAAATATCAGCGATGGCTAAGTTTATACTTTACGCAGACGATGCAAATATAATAGTGACAGCTGATAGCATAGAAGATGCATATAGTGAGCTTCTTAGACTAGTCGATCAACTAATTCGATGGGTGCACCTAAATGGCCTTGCACTCAATCTCAAGAAAACTAAGTACATGATATTTTCTCGGAGTAAAATAAGCTTACCTGAGCCCTTAATAATTTCAAAAATACCTATAGATAGAATGACAGAAACACGGTTTTTAGGAGTTATAGTGGATGAATCTCTGAATTGGTCACGACACGTCAAAACAATTTTATCAAAAATGTCGAGATACATAGGAATAATGTACAAGATTAAAAAACTCCTGCCTCTAAAAGCGCGCTTACAGATCTATCACAGTTTTGTGCAATCCCACATAAATTTTTGTTCTCTGGTGTGGGGTTTCAGCTGTAAATCAAATATTGAGGCAATTTTCTGTAAACAAAAGAAAGGCATGCGCGCCGTAATTCCCGGGTTCATAAAATATTTTTATAAGGATGGAATAACTCCAGGGCATACTAAGGAATATTTCAATGAATATAAGATCCTAACGGTACATAATATTGTAGCTCTTAATGCTATATTGATAATGCATAAGATACGCTATTACCCTGCCCTGGCTCCGAAGTCGATAATAGAAACTATCTCTGACGACAGTCCCGAAATAGGATCCAACCATGAAGACTGCGGTACGTGGCTTAACTTGTATAACACAACCACCTACCGCAACTCTTTGTTTTTTAAGGGTCCCATGCTATACTCTACCCTTAAATTAGTTAATGACCTTGCTAAAGAAAAACATGTATATGTAAGATCTTTCAGGAACAGATTAAAGGCTGCTATATTGGACTGCCAAAATACCGGGGAATCTTCCATATGGGATACGAGTAATTTTGTACTTTATGATTATAAGGGTCTGCGGTCTGTAGCATCAAAACGAAACACCATTAAAGTTAATTACACTCAGTTTTTTGATTAACTATTACACTACAACTGGCAGTAAAATCTAGAAATTGTCTCACTAACAGAAATAGTCTCGCAAGAATTATGGGTATTACACGAGTAACCCTGAAGGATCCTTATCTCTGGGGTCAAAAATTGCCAACTTAGTTAGTACAGCAAGAGCCATTTGTTAGTTTGTATAATCTACCTTTAATTTATACAATTTTTGTCGTCAGCGAACTGCACGCACAGATAATACAGGTCTAGGTCATAGGAAGAAAACGGATTAAGAAATAAGGCTTAGGCAAGTCAAAATAAGCTGTAAGTTTCCAAATTTAAATTTTAAATTTTAAATTTTGTATAACAGAGTGTTTGATTGTGTGTGTATTGAATCAGAGTATCAGTATTATATTCCATATATTTTGATTTATATTATCACTTTTCTGCCCGTAAAAGCGGCAAGCCTCCACGGAGGTTTTCAATCAGACTTAGACGCATGAATAAAGTTTGCTGATATCATAATATTATTGTAGTGTATGTTTCACTAGGTCCCA
Source organism: Beroe forskalii (assembly GCA_011033025.1). NCBI lineage: Eukaryota > Metazoa > Ctenophora > Nuda > Beroida > Beroidae > Beroe > Beroe forskalii. Next base: position 281,952 of record WFMF01000089.1, on the reverse strand, counting down.
ATGGGGATTATTAGAAGGTTGATTTGCATAATTAACTTAGTACATGCTGTTGGTCATGATAGAACTTTCATAATTTTCTTGCTTACTGTTTTTTAAAAGGGTTGTTTGGTTTTTGTATGTTTATGGTATTTTAGATTAGGTTTTCATTTAGATTTTTGCTAGTATAATGTACCTTGGGCTCACAAATAGGAGCTATTAGATAAATTAATTAATTATTAATAAATAACCAAAACATGTAAGTGTGCTCATCAGTCAATAAGACCTCGTCAATAGGGTAGTAAAAAGGGTTGTGATGCAAACCTTAGACAGTTTTTCACATCAGTTTGTTATCTATTTCGGGTCTTTAGAGTGCTGCAAATCTTATAAAAGAGTCTTTAATCATGGTTCTGGGGTTTATTCCCTGATAAACTCCCTTTTAACCACTATAACCCTACCTCGTCAATAGGGTAGTAAAAAGGGGTATTAAAAAGGATCTGAAGCCCAAGTTTAGAAAGTTTTCCATTTCAGGAAAAACTGTTTTATATCTTTCTTGAGTGCTGGAACCACAATAAATCCAATGAAGTCCCTTAAAAAGCATTATTTTGGGTTTTAACAACCCTATTTACTACCTCTGATATTTACTAATAGACACAGATAGCAATAAAGTTGATCGGCATACAGTTTATTGGTATTACTAACTTTTCTACAGATATCATTTTGAAAGTCACTCAATAACTCATTTATTTGGGCACCAATGTGTGCACTTGCAGGCGAAGAACACTTTGCACCTAGTATTGAGTACAGAAATTAATGATGAAGTTTGAAGCTTGATTCAGCATGAAAGTAAAATCATTATATTTTATTGATGTGTTGAACTTGATTGCTTTTAGCATTGACTGAGGGGGACCCCATAGTAAAACACTAAGAATGCAAAAATGGATTCAAATCAGATCTACTTTGCACTGCTGGTTTACTGCCAGTTTCGAGAGTACAACATTGAAAATGATTATATTATTTCTCGTCTTCAGAAAACTCCATTTGGTGATAAGCACCTTCCTCAAATTGATATTATTATTATTGATATTATTGATATTATTGATATTATTATTATTGATATTATTTTTAATATTTTTATTGATATTATTATTTATTGGTATTATTATTTAGTCACTATCTAATTCAAACATGAAGCCTACTATCTTTTGCAAAGTTTAGGAACTCATTGTGAATGAAAGGCTAGAAAAGTTGGTCACTGAAAAGAAAACTGATGTCTATCATCATCCAGAAGATCAAAAGTTGGAATCATGTAAGTAAAATAGGATTTCTATCAATAGTAAGAAATGATGTATCCAAGATTTTTGTAACAATATTTTCAAAAGCTTCTGGTCACATTCTCTAGTATCAGTTATAGCATTTAAACATCATTCTTTCGAGATGTATCTAAAACAGCAATCTGCTAGACTGCTTTTTCCTATGGATTTATATTTAAGGGCATGGTTTGCTATTTTAATTTTACAAAATTTCAGTCAGCAGTGCTACAGAAGTGCACAGCAGATGATGGATTGGCTGCAACAGAGGAAACACTCCTGAAGCTATCATGTATCCTTTAATGCTCTAATGTCCATAATCTTAATTATTCTGCACAGTATGTGCATTGCTTTATACGAGTAGCTGAAATCGTCAATACTTGGGCCCTTTCGTCCTTGGTAGAGTACTTTAATAGAAGGATTGTCAGTTATTCAGTTAAAATATAATTTTCCTCAGATTTAATACTATGAAATGATCTCTGTTGCACAAGTAAATCGTGGACTTCATTGTGATTTTGAATGCATAATGTTTTAAATGCATTCCATTTATTACCAACATTAGGTTTAATTCACAACGTCTCATTGACTTGATATCATGAAGGAACACATTAAAAATAACAGTTATGATCGTATTTCACTGCCACTTCAAATCAGAGACAGTCTATGATTTATAGTCATCGCTCATACATCGTCATGAAAATTGTGATTAAAAAGTTATTTCTGTTTTACTGTGCCTAATGTAAAGTAAAGGGTTTATCATCCGTGTTGTATGCATTAATCAATGCAATTAACAATGAGGTTGCTGGCCGAATTGAAAATTGACACGATTAATGCATTAAATTCGGATGATAGAAACTATTTAGTATTTAACCATGAGCCAAACGATTAGACGGAGCATAACCACAAGATTTTGTTGGTGATATTTCGGGGGAATGGTTAAGTTCAAGCTTATTTTGCCTTAACCACCATATCAGCCATCACGTGGGAAGGACCCCTTCCAAGCAGGCACCTTGCAGTTGCTCTCTTCGACAAACTTGCTAAAAGGTCCTCATCACTCTCAGCTAAGGTAACTAAGAGCTCCTGATCATCATTTGGTATCTTAGTTCCATGTCAAGATTTTTTGATATATTTTTTCACATACATCGTCACACATTGTTAAAATACCGACTGCGTAATGTGCCCTCATTCACTATATTATGATGATTTCTTTATACCAGAATTTTAGCTTTGTAGCAAGCGTCGGTGGTTGAGTGGTACAATTCTCGCCTGCCACGCGGGAGGCCCGGGTTCGATTCCCGGCCGACGCAGTTCTTTTTGCAAATACCTCAACAGAAGCACAGACCATGAAATTGATAGCCAGTTCATGAATGAACACATTTAATTATTTCTTATTTTGCCTTATACGGCTTTGCAAGCACTGCAGCAGACTTTTCACGTTAATAATTATCCTTGTTAATTCATAGATAACACGATAAATTACGGATATATTTCGAAGAAAACATGCTCTTATTAATAGACCAATAGATAAGGAAAACCCGGCTATGCTCCGCCCCACTTCACACCAATGTTCTGTGTGTTACGTTCTGCTATTATCAGATTATCATTACGTCAGTGTGTATCTCTTTGTGGCCGGTTTAGGAGCACCCACACACAAGATAGGCGGTGTGACGTCATCAATTCAGTGTTCTTTGTCGCGGCTATGACGCAACTCTCTCCTTTGTCTTCTTCATGTTATCTTTGTGCACAGGAGAATGAATACACAATGTACACAGCATGTATATACCCTGTTACACGATGTGATCTTCGGAGAAATTGCGAACATTACATACGTGCCAGTTGACGGAGTAGATTGCGGTGTGATTAGATTACTAATTAGGTGGTGTAATTTGATTACCCATCTAGTACGTGGGCTCTGTGTGTGGCACTTCTGACTTCCCATTCCTCTCACATAATATCATTACGTAATGTGTAGTACCTACAAATTGTCTGCACACTTTGCAAAGCCATCGCTGCAGCATGTTATCAACAAACTAAACAGTGCTGCAACTCTACGGAGCATGGAATCTTTCCCATTCTTACAAACCACGCCCACATTACACGTTATATTCAGAATAATATAATAATTATCCTGCTGGCGCTCTCATCATTATATAAACTAAATGCTGTGTTCAGAAAATAAACAGTTTCACGCCACCAGTTACCCGTTCTAAACCATGAAAATGACGTCACATTCACCTGCTCTCTGTTTGTGTGCAACTTGTAGTGGAGGATGGCTACCGGCAATGTTCTAAACGGGGAACATGTCTGTAATAATAACTTGATTAATAGATTAATAATAGCTACGAGAGAGTGAGAGTGAGAGACTCTCGCTCAAATCTGATTATCTTGATTGTTGTTGTGTAAAGTAAGGTCGAGCTGACTCATGACAAGGCATGTAATAATTTGTCAGATCCAGGAACGGGCTATTTGGCGCTCAGCCAAGTTCTCAAAACATTATGTACACATGTTAGGCATATTTCATGTTGTAATGAATATAATTTTGTGGGAAATTTGTAAATTTGCAATGTTTTATTCATTTCTGTGTTTATTACTGGCGTCAAAACTGTGGATTTGAATTGTGAATAATTCATGAAAACAAATGAAGTATGAGCGCTAAAGAAATGTGCAGAATGTTTTAATCTCATCTAAAATCTAAATTAGTGGTACATTTATTTTGTAGTGACTAGTGTTAATGATTTATTAACCTGTCAATTGCTATTTTATAACGTTAAATGTAAAGTAAAAACTATGTAACTTCTCAGGTTTTGAAACCAAAAAATGCAGCCGACATCCATGAATTCTAATTTGTACCGCAAATTTACGTTGCGTCATTGAAAACATACAAAACCCCGGAATTATTATTCATGGTTATTTACTATTTATCGCATAGCAAAATTAGCATAATATTACTCAAGTACATTACTTTTAATTTTGAGAGTACTTATTAACTTCGTTTAGCGAGTGTATTTAGTACTTGACGATGGTTGCAATGCAAAAATAACGTGCTGAAAAGCTGAACCTTGAGAGTTATGAATCAATTTTTCAATACCGAAACTAAAGTACTAACTCAGCATAGACTGAGTAACCATCACTTTACTGACAGAAGATCATCCAACCAGGCTGTCCAATCTTTGCACATTGGAACGAAGTAAAACCACCACATGAGGTACATGAAGGAAGCATTACCAATTCCCTGGATGTGCGGTTTCCCCGTAAAAGTTATAGGTTTTCGTTTATCATCATCTAGACGATTTGTATAGTTCTCTACGCTTCAATAGGGGTTTTACTCGTTAAAGATGTACCAAAACACTAAGGGCGTCTTCCAACTAGGTACTGACTGTAATTTATCTATCGATGTATCAGATTGGCAGTTATCCTGGTGTTATTTTGGCAGTTTACTAAGCTTTACAACTTTTGACGCTCGCTAGATACTGTCTATAAAGAATGGTTAGAGATAAGAAGTGTGTCTGTTGCCACTGACAAACCTCTCGACCAGATGATCGTATGCTAACCAGCTATTATTATCAATAATATCGGCTGTAATTCGATCCAGGTCACATATTTAATATGTTTTGCATATTTTATGTTCGATTACAAACACTATGATGAGAATATGTATTAAACCGTCAGTTGAGTAGCCGGTTCAGGAAAATGTTTTTATGAGTCGGAGGAGAATGTGTCACTTTTGTTTCCTGAAAATAAAGAGCTTTTAGGGGATTTAATAATGCATATGAGTAGGACAGATAAAGTTATTATATGAGAGTTGAGACTGCTGGTTCTCAAAAGCAAAAACATTATAAATTTTGACAACATCTCAAATCTTATGCTTGAGTGCGCGGCGTACGGAAATGTATATACGTAATTCTGTACATCTGGCATCAGCTGACCATATATATTAATTTGTTCGGAATCATTTGAGAAAAAAGTGCTTACAGCTTCGTTGTCATAATGTGTTTCATTTCTAGATTATTCTTTTCATCAACGTAATTATTAAGAATTGAACTGTAATTCCACACCCTGGGGGAGTATTCCCTGGGGTATAGACTTTTAGAATTCACAAGTGATGGTACTTGGGGTGAAGTGGTGCTGCTGCATTATGATAGCGCACGAAATGTTCTAGTAAACAAGAATCACATTCCACAAAAACAGTAACAGCGATTGGTAACATTGTCACATGGTACCAATACAAATTACAATGGGATATTGTTTATCGTTATTGGTTACATCACTGATGTAACGAATAACGATGCTGCAGAAATGCTGTTTTCCAAGGTACCATTGCCATGGTAACTTTAACAACTGAAAGATAAACACATGCCTACTTTTATACTTTGGTGTTGTTATTACAATTTCACCACCATTGGGCAGTGTGACATAACCACCTGGATCTTTAAATACCTTTATGCTCGTGTTATGTTGTGATCCAGGATAATTAATTGTAATGCACATTTTACATTTCTCATTATTAAACTTGGTTTGTGAAGTTTTGCCATTATACCTATTATGTACAAGTATAATAACAGTTTCACACAAAGAAGCTACCACAATGGCATTCCCTTGGATTGAATGTTCAACCTTCACAACTACACACACCTTGTGTGTTCGTTGGAATGTTACATGTTTTTACAGGTGTTTTAATCTCAGTGCTGTATAACACCACCACCTGCGTTAGGTCTAAATCCATGTTTCACAAAAGTTCATTGTTCAAAGTTATAGAACTGAACCTCATTGAATTTTGATTTCTAATACCAAGATTTGAAAATATATTGTATCTTTGGAATTTAACGAAATGTGATGTTATAACTTGATAATAATAGGGTGTAAGTTTTATTATATCATTAACATTCCTCTCGTGTTTGTGTAAACAAGGTAAGAACACTCAGCATTCAGTGTCGCCTTGTTAAATGCCTTGAAGAATTATTGTGTCGCTGTCACTTTCCATACTGCAGTTATTATAGAACTACAGGAAGTTGTTAATTGCTTCTATTAAAACTTGTTCTCCTGAAAAAGTCCTGCCAATGTTAGACTATAAATCCCTCTCTACATTTCTGGGAAACGTGAACTACAGCTCTATTTATATTAGTAAATCTCACATTCTAGCCATAAGACTGTACCACTAAGGGTGTTACATGATTAATTAGATGCTCTATGGCTTTTCCTCTTTTTAAAAACAAGCTGTGATAAGCTTAGTGTCACTGTCGCCGTTGGTATAACAGCAAGTACAATGTACTACTACAATGTAAGCAATGTTAGTATTGTTTAAAGCTGATAGATTAAACTTACATTTTAAGTGAAACTTAACACTCAAGCTGTAAGATTCAAGCTTTAATGCCGGTGAACAAAACAAAACTTTTATGTAAACTTTATTCAGATATTCATGCTTCTCAACTAAGCCTCCAACAATTTCCCCTATTTAAAGATTTAACACCCGTTTTCGTTACGCAACCTGTCAGTTCTCATACCCACACTCTTATTTCTAGTGACGCCGTCTGACATCACTTAACCTCATCTCTTCTTCATTTCCCTTACTTCCCATCCTAAATGCTATAATAACTAATCACCTCCTACACCTCATTCTTCATCCCATGACCCGTTCTTAATCCCATTCTAAATCCCATTCTAAATCGCAATAAACCATATACTAAACTCCCCCACCCCATTCCAGATAATCCCGATGGTGTGCTACCTGCTGAGACACGGATCCTACTGCTTCAAGCTGGAAGTGCAGCACAAGAAGAGTCTGATAGAGAAGTTGAGGAGCACAGCACTGCAGTGCCAGGGAACCCATGTTGATGGCTTGTATCAGGTTAGTAGGTCAAAAATCTCTGCTTTGCTCAGTGTCTATTGTTAAACTCGATATTCATTTGCTGATACTTAAGTGGTCAGTTGGTGAAATGGCATCTGGGCTGGTTCGTTATAGAAAAATCCCGGGTTCGATTCCCTGCCACTCCCACTGAGCTAAGGGTCTAAGATACAGATACCCTGGTATCTCAAGCTTATGCAGCCACACGGTGTACTCAGCCGAGTATACAATTACAGGAAAATTTGCGGGAGGGTTAAATGAAGAGCTTCCCAATGTCCATTGCAGCGAAGTTTTGGATCACACTCGTCACTGGTTTGATTACTTAAATCCTTCGATTCCTGTCATTGGCCGTACGACTGTTGGGATGGAAGTAAAACCTACAAAATAAAGCATGTTTGTCATGAATTCCAGAACAATTTGAGAGATTTAAATCACTACATGCATTAGATAACAGTATAACCAACAATTTCATCTTATTTTTTTGTAAATTGTGAGTTCAAGGGCTTAAAGTCTCAATAATTAAATTAGCAGAAAAAGCCACAGCCCCACCTCAAGACCTTAGAAAACTTTAGAAAAACAGAGCCCCACTTTAAATAACTTTGAGCCTCTGTTTGTTCTATTTCGTGTCAGGATCTGGATTTGCAAATATAGCACTTTGAAAGCTTGAGCTAAAATATCTTAACTTCAAGTTTTTGCTAATGGACTATTAGACTAATCATACGGCTTTCTCCGCAATAAACAATGTTTATGTACGTAATCGATAATAAAATCGTAAAAGTAATCTGGCTTTTTGTTCTTTTTGTTATCGTTTGTCCTACGTGAATGCTAAAGCTTCCTTGACAAATAATAAGAGATATCGTTGCACCAGTTAGCTTTTGAATGATACCTTGACACATGCCACAAATTTCGTGTTGATTGCATCTCCGAACGGGGAGAGATAAAATAGGCCCCAGATCAACTCACAAAATTTAATGAGAAGATAATAGGAAAATTATGACAAAACTTGAAATTCGACGATCGTTCTTTTTTTTTCTTCTAGATCGAAAGTATTTTAATTTCATTTGAATGTTTAGTGTCCGCCATCGCCCATGCTGGCATGCATGTATCATTTTATGTGCGTGAGAAAAGACATGAAATGTTAATAAATTCATGTGAATTAATTGCACACATATATAATATTCACATTACGAATGTGACAAAGTCCTCTGATTTTACACAGGCCTCCGACCACGCCCCACTAACTCCCCTGCCTGAGTTACATCCCAAGTTACACACTTCTAACACCTCTAAGTGGGACGCTTCATGTCGTGCACATTAGAAAGTTAAAAGTGCATCAGTCGTTGGGGGCTCTGAACTACAACCAGACGATGTGCCTGGGAGTCTGAGCTTGTGAAAAGTTATTATCAAACAGCAAACTGAGTCTGGCATGCTCGTTGAATATGGATACATATATTTATTATTTTATTTACTTATTCGATAATCACTGATGAAATGTACTTGATAAAGGGGATCATGGATTAAATTAAATGACACGAACTGGGTACTAAGTGATTTTTAGCCCAATTTTGAAATACCACCCACCACCCCTTCAGATAATCCCATTAACTAAGTGATATTTGGCACCATTTGTGAAATGACCCACCCCAAAATTAGCATAAAACCTATCCAAGCGGCAGATTGTCCCCTGTAAATTAACTGATATTTGTCACTATTTGAAGGTACCCACCCAATTAAATGAGCATAAAACGCTGCAGATTGTCCCATGTACTAACTGAAATTTGTCATGTTTTGTAGGGACCCACCCCAAAATGAGCAGTTTGTCCCGTGTACTAACTGAAATTTAATACAATTTGTGGGGACCCACCCCAAAATTATGACGTCATCTGGCAAAAAGTGCCCAAATATGGAAAAATATGCCATTTGGACTAAGTGATTATGATTTTCCCATAAGGTGACCACCTCAGTTAGTACAGTGGACTTCCAGTGATTTCGCCAAAAGCCAAACACCACCCACCCCGGCCTCGTGTCTTGCACTTAGTCCCTGATCCCCCCCCCGCTTGATAAAGTGTTAAAAACTGATTCAAATTAAATGCATTAATGTATTAATACAAAGCAGTACTTAGAAAATGTTGAGAGGAATCGACCACTCCAGCGTATCAAGTGTTTGTTTTCTACCTAATTTGAGCATGAAACTCTTCATATAGCGTAGCCGAAGATTGTGTGAACATCTTCCAAAGATTTAAGTGTCCTTGAGGTCAAATTCACACTCGGGATCGCCCGTTTCAGATATGTGCAAATGGAGGGCACTATTCTTATTCCTAGCATTGGGATGGCCATTGGAACCGTGAATTCTTTCGTAAACTGTATTTTTGGTTTTACCCAAATATGCCATACAAAAGTACTATTAACCACACAATTAACCTTACCATCAAAAACAAAAGTACTATTAACAAGACAATAGTAGGAGATATTTATAGGATATTTGTAGGAGATATGTAGATGATACGTTTTGTTTGTTTACCTATGAGGAAAAGAGGAAGGAGCACAACAATTTCTTATTTTGATTAATAGCATTGATCCCTCCACGCAGTTTGATCTAGAATTGGAAAGTGATAACAAATTGGGTTTCCTAGACACCTTGGTTCACCGGACATTGTCCGTGCCTTCCACTGAGGTTTCTACCAAAGTGAAAGCTACAGACCGAGGGATGTTTTACGGATTTGAGCTTGAATTTGTGTTTAAGAGAGGTCTTTCATTAGTTAATCTGTTCAAATTTAAAGATGTTCTACCACTTGAATGTAAATCTGGAGAAATATATTAAACTAAATGTTAAAAAATGTGGACCGAGTGCGACTTATTTGGGTTAAAACCAGAAACACCGTTTACGAAAGATTTAACGGTTCTAATGGCCATCTTAATGCTAGGACTAAGAATAGTGCCCTCCATAGTGTTCTTCATTTGCACCATTTTGTTAGGTGTCACTTTAGCTATCTGAGTCTTTTAGTTTTGTTTTTAGTCATGCTTAAATGGCTTAAATAGTTCCTCCTAGATATCAATTTGACAATGTCGAAGCGTGTAAGAAATGGTCTTTTATTTATTTATTTATTCTTACATTCCGAAACGGGTGTTCCCGAGTGTGAATTTGACCTCAAGGACACAGAAATCCTTGGGAGATGCTCACACGATCTTTTGCTACGCTATATGATATGAAGAGTATCATGCTCAAATTAGGTAGAAAACAGACACTTAATACGCAGGAGTGGTCGATTCCGCTCAGCATTTTCTAAGTACTGCTTTGTATAAATACATTGATTTTGTATCGGTTTTTAACACTTTATCTACTACATTTTCATCAGTGATTACATTTTGATAATAATTTATTTATTTCTTGTTGGTTTGCTACGTAATGCAACATATTTTGTGGTTTTCGTGTGTAACTTACCAGTTTAAAAGATCATCTATACTATAGTGTACTTTAAGGCAATAGGTATCATATATTCGCTTGTTAGCATTGTATAGTAAATCTTAATTAAGGTTGAAAATGACATGAAGCATATTACAACAAGAGGCGTGTATATGTCGAAATATCCCTAAAATGACGGCTTTTTATTTTGTTTTCAAGTTTATTCTACTGCTCCACTTTCGCCTTTCAGCATAATGTATTTTGTCTGCCCATTCAAAACACAAACAATATAAAGTCGTTGAACTTTTTGTCATGAAGATTTGCTAAAGTATGCGTGAAGTATTTGTGCGTGATACGTCATTTGTTATGTCTCGCTCTACTTTATAACAAGCAAAGCAATTCAGCTCGGTTTGATATAATGCATGTGAAAACAGTGTAGTACAGCCCCCATTTTAATAGCAACTATCAACGTATCAACTGTGTGGGAAATATATGCCTTCTGTGAAATTTTACAAACTGAAATGAAAGCGGAGACTGGTTTAGGTACTGTGAAATCAACTCGAACCCAAGCTGTCATTATATTTTCTAAAACAACATCTATCTATTATCTAATTTCTAGATGATGAATTTCCATTGAACCGAATTTGAACCATATCCGTTCGGTATTAATACCCCTTTTGCGGTTTAGTTGTATCGTTTAGGTCACTTATCCGTATGCAAGCCATGGAAAATGGGCCTAAACAGTAAATTGAAGTTTGGATTAGTTTAAGTTAGGCCATGGCCGTTCTTTCTTCTACAAACTGTTAGGCCAATTGTCCAGTAAGGTCAAATGACCGACTACCGATATGATTTATTCCACTGATTATGCTGAATCATGAAGTCTCCTGAAGAACCGCAGTCCGCGCCCCGTCCTGTCTTGAAACCTGTAGGAAACCTGTAGGAAACCTTTCCAAAACATGCCACGAATCTGCTCTGGGTAGCCAATATGAAATTGACAGGGTACCACTTGTCAGAGAGCCTATCATGCACATTGCACACATGCCACAGCAACACGCGTAAGGCTCTCTAAACATGGTATCTTCTGCGCATATTGAACAGAAGATTTCATTATTGCTTGATGTGCAATTGTTTTGCGGGATCACATTATGTGGAAATTTCTAAAACGTTCCATCTCTAAAATACGCGTCTTGATTTGCCCAATATAGCTTTAGTACCTACAGTAGGTGTTGCTTTACAAATGCTCTACAGTAGGTGTTACTTTACAAGTGCTCTAATATGGTAGATGTTGCTTTATAAGTTTATAAATGCTCAATAATAGATGTTGCTTTATAAATGCTTAACAGTACATGTTGCTTTATAAATGTTCCATAGAAGATGTTGCTTTATTAATGCTCTACAATACATGTTGCTCTATGAATGCTCTACAGTGATGTTGCCCCATAAAAAACTCTGTTGCTCCATAAAAGCTCTATTGTGTTGACATGCCTTCTTGTTGTGATTCTTCGATTAGAACTGCCCAAATATGATTTAATTGATCTTCAAATATCTCACTATGTCAAAGCGTACCCTACCATTGTTCAATGATTTTACTTATTTTAGTGTAGCGAGCTTGCTTCGTGCCCTCCTTACTTTGCGATGAGTTATCATTTATGACTTTGTTGCGATTGGCGTATGTATGCATTTTCTGTGCTCGAGTACATTCGTACATTGTTCACCCTGTTCAAAGATTCCCAAGATTGCAAAGTCGCCATATAGCCAATATGGACCAAAAGGTAATGCTGAGACTGTATTGATATTTCTTAGAGAATTTTCATTTAAACATTCACACATTAATAAGTTATTGATGGGATTAATTCAAAAAGAATTTTTAAACGTCTCCATTCAATACAGTTCTATATCTGATTTTTTCTCTTTTTCTTTTTTTCAAATGGAGCCAGTTATGACACCTCTGTGGGAATAACAGTAAAGTTATAGATGACATCCTTATAGATTATCCTTATGAAAGTACGAATTCATAACTTCATTTAAAAAAAATCAAAATTTCATTATCATATGTTTTTCCATCCCCATCGAAGGAATGCAAGGTTATGTGCGAATTAGGAATTTAATCAACAATGTTCATTTCACTCGATTCTACAGTCTGACACCAGTCGATTCTGACACCTCCGAAATGTGGCTGTCCCACTACAGAACCTGCAACAGAACCCCACGACAATCCTGTTGCCTGCAATAGAACCTGTGACAATTTTCAGTGCGACGTCGCGACGATACCCTCGACAGCAGCCACATGCTCAAAAGCTTTTGCAAAGATACACGTCCACAATAAAGTATTTTATGAACATCCCTATTCTTCACTCTGCATACACATAAGCAATGGCGCTTGTAAACTTTTGCACACCAATTATACGCTATGTCCCGTATGCAATGTTAGTAACTCACTAGGTAGTGACTCACTAACTAATGAGTGACTAGGTAGTCACTTACTAGCTAGTAACGGATTGCGTAAGTGACTTACTAGGTACTAGGTAGAGGCTCGATTCCAGCTAAATAGAGGGGGTTTTCGCCATTACACGACTTGGGGATATCATCTTCTAGCTGCATCTTCCTCATTTTAGTTGCTAATTTAGCTCTTATCGCTCGCTTATCGCATATGCTCATATGGTATTGAGCACTTGCAGCTAGCTAGCTAGCGGTGCTGTACTGTATGTGAACTGGGTATGCCTTCTGACGAATTTATCAGAGAGATGTGACAAGAAATTGAACTCGAGCTGTGTTAAGGAGGACGGTTAACCCCGAGTATTTTGATGATAACCAAGATAACCCTGTCGTTTGGTTAGAAGAATTCCGCTAAGTCACTCGAAAAATCGAAAAATATGAATATCATTTGCAGGAAAACGTTGAACAATCCCAAAATGGAGATACACCCCCAATAGTACTTTGAAAATAAGATTTTCAAGCTGTTGTTGAGGGTGAAGAATTTAATGATATTCTAACTTCTGAAAGAGATGAAACGAAAATTTGTCTGAAAAATTTGGAGAATTGTTTGTTTCTGTCGAGGAAGAAACGTGCCAAACACAGGTGACAGGCGCCAGGCAGTTGGTCAAATAACTGAACATCATATAAGAAACACGTCTGTGATCGGATCATGGCAAGGGATTTACAAAAAATAATCTATAACATGGACAATTGGACATTGTTTCACAGACCGCACACACTTATTCGTTACATTTGTGGTCATTCAGTGATAATGGTGAGCTTGTGAGTTGTGATAAGATGATAATAAGATTGTGATAAGATGATAATATGCATCGAACGTTCAGATGAAAAAGTGAGAAGGGATGCTATAAACTTGTTATAAGGGGTCCATGGGCAGTAATGTGGTGTAGAGTTGACTGCTTCTTTGACATTCCCAATCTAATTACTCGGTTGTATGTCATCAGTGCCTTACATATAACATCGATGTGCCAATTAATGCCCAACATACCGAACCCACATTCTTGGTAAATTATTAGGAATCGACGGCGCGCGCGAATTTATATTTACCTTCATTTGATGAAGCTCGCGCAATCACGCGTGTTTTTAAAAGCAACAACGTAGCAGTATGATCGCGCGCACCACACGCACGAAAGTCAGTGAAATGTGATTGGAATGTGAGTAGGGACCAATGAGGGGGGAGTCTGGCCAATGCGGACGTTTGTGGAGAGGGTGCTTGGCGGACGTCCGCAGTTTACGCAGTTTAGAATGGTCGAAATTTTGTGGACGTCCTTTATGGATGGCCCCGTACGTAGTGATAGGATAGTAGCGGGTGATAGGAGAAAGAACTGTAGAAGTGCGAAAAGTGAGTGGTGTCAACGTCACAGACTTGGTATGTGCACGTAACGTTGTTCGTCATACTTGATCAGGTTAAAAGTGGTGTCAACGTCATTGAGTTGGTATGTGGAATGTGCATACGTCGCTGTTCGTCATAGATGACGGAGTGGTGTCAGCCATCATATATAAGGACGTGTACTGCCCTCTCGCCATTATTTCGATTCGTTTTATTGGTGTTCAAGTTGTCTTGCTTAATGTGTTGTTAATAAGGTACCGTTGTTAAAAGGTACCGTTGTAAATAAGGTACCATCGTTGATAAGGTACCGTCGTTAATTAGGTACCGTTGTTGATAAGGTTCCGTCATTAACGTGGTACCGTTGTTAATGTGGTACCGTTGTTAATGTGGTACCGTTGTTAATAAGGTACCGTCGTTAATAAAGTACCGTCGTTAATAAGGTACCTTCGTTAATAAGGTACCTTCGTTAATAAGGTACCGTTGTTAACGTGGTACTGTTGTTAATAAGGTGCCGTTGTTAACGTGGTATCCTTGTTAGTGTGGTACTGTTGTTAATAAGGTACCGTTGTTAATAAGGTACCGTTGTTAATAAGGTACCGTCGTTAATAAGGTAGCGTTGTTAACGTGGTACTGTTGTTAGTAAGGTACCGTTGTTAACGTGGTACCGATGTTAATAAGGTGCCGTTGTTAACGTTGTATCCTTGTTAGTGCGGTACCGTTGTCAATGTGGTACCGATGTTAATGAGGTACCGTTGTTAACGTGGTACCCTTGTTAATGTGGTACCGTTGTTAATAAGGTACCGTTGTTTAAAAAGGTACCGTTGTTAACGTGGTACCGTTGTTTACGTGGTACCCTTGTTAATGTGGTACCGTTGTTTAAAAAGGTACCGTTGTTAACGTGGTACCGTTGATAACGTGGTACCGTTGTTAATAAGGTACCGTTGTTAATAAGGTACCGTTGTTAATAAGGTACCGTCGTTAATAAGGTACCGTCGTTAATAAGGTAGCGTTGTTAACGTGGTACTGTTGTTAGTAAGGTACCGTTGTTAACGTGGTACCGATGTTAATAAGGTGCATTTGTTAACGTGGTACCGTTGTTTACGTGGTACCCTTGTTAATGTGGTACCGTTGTTAATAAGGTACCGTTGTTTAAATAAGGTACCGTTGTTAATAAGGTACCGTTGTTAATAAGGTACCGTTGTTAATAAGGTACCGTTGTTAATAAGGTACCGTTGTTAATAAGGGTACCGTTGTTAATAAGGTACCGTTGTTAATAAGGTACCGTTGTTAATAAGGTACCGTTGTTAATAAGGTACCGTTGTTGATGTGGTACCGAGTCTAAAGTCACTTATTTTGTGCGACATATATTGCGCCATTAGCTTCTGCTGCCTTCGATTTTAGTGTAATACAGAACTATAACATCTTACAACTCTCTTGCATCCCTCTTAGATCCCTCTTACGTCCCTCTTGCATCCCTCTTACATCCCTCTTAGGCGCCCGTAACGTTCGTCGGTCGATCGAATGGAATTGGTCGATCGATCAACTCCATTTGAACGAATGATTTGTTTTAATGGTCCCTGTTGACTTGAATCGTGTTTAAATGAGCAATATTTAGTTGTTTCCCTATTAGCTTAAAGATTTTCTATTAAAAACACTTCATTCGATCAAAAGAAGTTGATCGATCGACCAATTCCATTCGATCGACCGACGAACGTTACATGCACCTTACATCCCTCTTCATTACATCTCTTTGCAGGAACTGGTTGAGCTGATTGAGTATGAGTACAGGATGAGTCTACTGGGTGAGGAATACTCCAAGGAATCTCCTGGATTAGACCCTTCCTTTAACGGTACAGCGCTGTTTTTAATTTGTTTTGTTTTTTTTCATACGGATTATATACGATCTGATGAAAGCAAACAATTTTAGTCCGAAAACGCTTTACTCCAGAAGACAAATACATTTTCATTTCCATACTCCTAAGTTTTATACCGTATGGCTGCAATTTTACGGAATAAATTAGTCTTCAGCACATTACTTTTGAAAATTTATCGTCAGCCTTCAAAAACCAATACTTAAGTTGTATAGAAATTACATCAAAATAACATGATTAGGGGTAAAACCGAACAGTGACAATTTGGATTACAGTTAAAATTTTTGGTACGCGTGTGATACTGATTTAACAGTATATTCACCTACGTACATGGCGCCGCGCGATCGGAAATTTCAGAAGAATTCTCATTTCTCGCCACCTCGAGAAATGAGAATTCAAATTGTATTTTGTGGAAATTGCAGACACCGATCTCAGAGGTTGCGACACCTCAGTTATATTGTTTGATTTCATGAACTTATGAATGATAATGGTGAATCCGGCATTCCAGCAAACAGCTTTGATTGCAGAAGTAGAATTTGGTGACTACATACAAAATAGTATGGATTTGTAAAATTTTCAAACCTTTACGTGCATGTGTTCAGAAATTCTCTCTGTACTCCAACAGAAATTATGTGTATTGACTCATGGAAGTTAGGTATTGCTTTGTTAGTCGAAATTCTTCCAATTGTAAACAATTCGAGATTCTTTCCACATGTTTCTGTGTGATTGTAATTTATCGCCTCGAAGTTCAGCAACAATCTCATAATTCGGCGGTTACATTCCTTCCTGTATACAACAGATATAAATTTACTTTAAACCCCCAAGACATGACTTGGTCTATTAGCTGAAACTTTGTACTGTGTTTTATAGATTACAATACAACAATATAATAACATAAGGCTAACTCTCTTGCCGTAGCGGCTACCATTGCCCCAAAATAAATAGAATAATGATATTCCACAAATTCAAATTTATATTTACCACATATTTTTGATCATGGTTGATGGCTCCTCATTGGATATTCATTTTCACAAATTCAAACTTCTAGTCACGACATTTTGATCAATGACTGACTCCTGACTGGATATTCAATCCCACAAATTCATATTTCTAGTCACGACATTTTGATCAATGACAGACTCCTGACTGGATATTCAATTCCGAAAATTCAACTTTCTAGTCACGATATTTTGATCAATGACTGGCTCCTGACCGATTAATCATCCCATTAATATTTCAGACATTCCCACGAAGACTTTGGGGGCTAGTACCAGATCAGTTCAGATCGGTGACATAGTGACACCTGAGAAGCGGATGGTGGATCAGATCACGGCACCCAGCTGTATCGAACCCTTGCCTCCTATGGTGGAGATCTGGCAGTTTGCCAGCCAGTACAAGCAACTCAACCAACACGCTATCAATGCGTGAGTGTTAGAATTTTTACAATGAAAAGGACGTTTGTAACGATACTGTTTACAATCTTAGATTCCCTTCTATTAAGCTTTAAGCTTAATATTCCTAGCAAAATATTACTCAGGGGGTTAAGAGAGACAATTGGTTCTGTTCATAGAGTTCGTCACCAATCTAAATCGGCGTACGCATTTGAGATTAAAAAAAAGTGGTGCTCAAAATCTCAGGTGGTTTCATCGTTCCGCGTCGATCAAATGGATTGATCAAATGAAAAACGCACACAATACACTTTTCTGCGTAAAACAGCAAGCAAGCGCAATTGTGTGCGTTCAATTCATTTGATCTGTTCATTCGATCTACGCGTAACGAATAACGATACAGGTGCCTCAAAAATACGATTTCTTACACATAACCAATAACGCATCTCCTCTTCTACACTTTCGTCTGAGAGGGGTTATTATATCCTTGTCTTCAGAGAGCTGGTGGCTGTGTTACAACGACAAGAGCCCATGTCCCAACTAAGGGCCCTATCAGTGGTGGAGTACCTCTCTCAGAGATATCACAGTGAGTACAGAGTATTTAATGGTGTTGTTTGGAACTAACAGATCGATGATTGATATCAACAATTAACACGCATTAAGTCCCCAGTCTCAGAGCTGTCATTGACACTATTTTGACTACTCACCGAACCCTGATGTTCAAGTGTTTACTTTGAACTGAACAGTGAAGTTCACTTTTTCTGTGACCCTGAAGTTTATCATATTTGATATTTAAATCTCTCAATCTCAGACAGTTGCAAGGCGACGTTTCTACACGTAATCCAAGACATTGGGAGGTCTACTAATAGAGACCTGCAGAAGAAAGCTGCTAAGATATTGCTGTGTTTGGGAGGCGCTGGCAGGACGCCAGATAACCGAGATAATGGCGCGAGTGGGGGGGTGGAAATAGGGATCACGGCGCGAGTGGGGGTGGAAATAGGGATCACGGTGCGAGTGTTGGGGATGATATTCATGGCATCTCTCCCTGCCCCCTTCCCCCTTCAGTGAGTGACAAAATGATGCTGCATTATCAAGAGGGGAGGGCTATCAATTTAAGACTTAAATAATTTGGACTCAAGGAATTAGATCTTTCAACTGTAAAGTTGAAAATATTATGATGTATCATATGAAAACTGAATCAAATTGAATTTGTTAATTATTTGCATTACTGTAATTAGAAATTATTGTCTCCCCATTCAGCAATCAGCGACTCTGGTGTCTCAGACTCACAGCTCCAAAGACAACCTCTTCTCTGCCCACATGAAGCGGAGTTACGACAAGATAGTACCCACCAATGTCGCTTATCACACCATGCCGAGCAGGTTAGTCGTCCTTCCCATAACCCTCCCCTCACCCAACCTCGGGCACCTTTACCTCTAACCGCCCTCCTACCCACCTCTGCACCTTCCTATCCACCTTACCACCCGCCTACCAACCCAACTTCTTTCCCACCTACCTACCTACCTTCCAAACCACCTACCTACCCACCTACCTACCTACCCACCTACCTACCCAACTTTCTTTCTACCTACTTACCCAAGCACCCACCTCTCACCACCTACAACACTTTATACTTAGTTCCACTTTAAAACCCTCCCCATCCCAGTGAATCGTGTGACGAGAGTCTCCTCGATCTGACGACCCCCTCGTCCTCGTCCTCCTTCAACACCTCCCCTCCCTCCTCCCGCTTCTTCTCCTTCCTTTCCCCCTCCTCCTCCTCCTCTGCCAGACACCTGGCAGTCAGCTCGCCCCGTCAGGGCGCCTCCAGCCGGCGCAGCAGTGGCGGCAGCACGGACAACCTCCTGCCGCCCGACACGCCGCAGAGCGCTGTCTCAGTCCTCTCCTCCCCTAAACAGTACAATTCAGCGGTGTGAGAAGTCCAACTGTGGAAACATAGTACAATAGGATCCACTAATCCAGCTACTGTTTCAAAGCCGTACCATTCAGCAGTGTGATATGTACCTTATCGGACATAATTATCACAGATATTAATATTCACGCTCGATCCAGCCACTTCAAATTTCAAGAAAACTTCGAAATTATCGGCTCCATATTTCCCATATTCTTCCAGGATTTGAATACTGAAGTGCTCAGCGTGAAAGTAGTATCCGTGACAAATTTTTCACATAAGGTATATTATAATACTCTACTGTGATGTGCTATCTAATGTGATGTGCTATTTAATGCTTTTTAATTTTATAGCACGATTTGCACACTAAATCTGTTGACGGTGCTAAGGACAAGCCATCACAGATAGCCCCACCTCGCCAACAGGTGCAGCTCATAACCCAACAGATCATAGCTCACGAGTCACGACGATATTTAAGGATACGGCAAAACTGGCGTAGTGTCGTTTGACCGATTATGGCATAATTTGCACTTGCTGTTAAACAGAGTCGAAGGTTAGATTCTGTTGACCTTCAGCTCAGATCTATGAAGACCCTTGCGTTATCGATAGTTTGTTTATTGGAGGAATATTTCCGAATTGACCCTCATTTTAACCTTTCTCATAGGGTATCTCATGCGTTGTAGCTTGAGTTTGTAGGTTTCAAAAAGTAATGATACTAGATTAGGTACTAATTAGCAATTAGTTATATCCTTTTTATCCTGCATCCCTGATTCGTTCCATTCCAGAATTCAGGCATTTAATAAATCTAAATTTTCATTATAAATCGCTCTAATTATATAAGTTTTGACATGATGTTTGGCTAGTTCTTTATAATTGAAGTAGACTATATTAGTTTTATTAAAGTTTAAGCTTGTTTATATTTTCCCAAAATTCAGCATGTATCTTTGATCATTAAAAAAATTTTATCTATGAATTACGTTTGAATTATAATATTTAGGCTTTTAGTTTTTGAATGCTGATGAGATGGATGAGGAGAAACCATAATATAAAGATTATCTTGATAGATTTTGATCATCCATAATTTTTCAGGCTCATTTAGAAACCTTTTCTAAACATTTCCTTAACGTACTACCGTACCAAAAATTAAGTTAAAGATATTACTTTTAATTATCATTTCTTCACAAAAACATAATATTGTTACCCCGGTAATAATTTACATTTCGCTAGGATTTAGGCGTTTTATAGGCAAATTAGTAGTTATACTTTTGTATAGACTCAAAGAGTGAGTGATGATATTATCCCAAATTTTCGTTGTCAAAAATATGGGCTTAAGTTCGATCTCCACCTTAGCTTCGTAAAATCCATTCGATAGCCAACGTTGTTCAATGAAATTATATGAACTGTTTGCAACTTGGTAATCTGTCGACGGACAGTTACCGGTCGGTAACCGGTCGGTTACCGACCACTTAACGGTCACTTAGCGGTCGGTTAACGGTCGGTTGACGGACGGTTACCGCCCACGGACAGTTACCGGTCGGTTGACGGATACATAACGGACGGACAGTTACCGGTCGGTTACCGGTCACTGACCGGTCACTTAACGGTCGGTTAACGGACGGTTACCGCCCATGGACAGTTACCGGTCGGTTAACGGTCGGTTACCGGTCACTTAACGGTCGGTTAACGGACGGTTACCGCCCACGGACAGTTACCGGTCGGTTAACGGTCGGTTACCGGTCACTTAACGGTCGGTTAACGGACGGTTACCGCCCACGGGCAGTTACTGGTCGGTTAACGTACGGTTACCGCCCA
This sequence comes from Beroe forskalii, assembly GCA_011033025.1. Taxonomy (NCBI): domain Eukaryota; kingdom Metazoa; phylum Ctenophora; class Nuda; order Beroida; family Beroidae; genus Beroe; species Beroe forskalii. Next base: position 260,615 of record WFMF01000089.1, on the reverse strand, counting down.
CGGAGAGTTAACGGTCGGTTACCGGTCACTTAACGGTCGGTTAACGGACGGTTAACGCCCACGAACAGTTACCGGTCGGTTAGCGGTCGGTTACCGGTCACTTAACGGTCGGTTAACGGACGGTTAACGCCCACGGGCAGTTACCGGTCGGTTAACGGTTACTTAACGGTCGGTTGACGGTCGGTTGCCGCCCACGGGCAGTAACCGGTCGGTTAACGGTCAGTAACCGGTCACTTAACGGCCCGTTAGTGTCACAATCAATTGAATGCGTTATATATTAATTAACTAGCATATTATCTAATTGATGAACTATCGTTTACAAATAAAATAAAAACTAAACGAGAAGTAACCTCTAGTTTAGTAAGGTGGGAGATACCAATTTCATCACGTATATAGCTAGTAATGTCGTTGTGCCATAATATGAAGGTGTGAAATCTCACGATAGGAACATGGGGATTTCACGAGGATTTTTTGTAGCAATGGTTAGTATCATTAAAAATAGCACCTTTTCCGGAGCAGAGAAACCCTTTCAGCCTCATAATTTCCTTTAATCGTCAGTGCAGTTCTCATCTCTTCAGTTCTACTACGAGTACATGACATGTCCTGGAGGTTGATGCGAATCCAAATTCGTGAAGAGGAAGTATACTCGGGAACGACGTGTTAAGGGGAAGTGGGTGCTTGGTGGTTGCTGTTGGAACAGCAGGGACTGTTTCCTTGTTGAGTGTCCAGGGAACAGGCGATACAAATACACCCTCTTAGTAGTAGTCTTAGTAAAATGGCCAAGGTCGGTTTAATCAACCAGGCCGGTGGCAGCCATGCAGAGCATAGAGACTTCCCTATACACTAGGCCAAGGGTGTGAACTCCTAGGTGGTTTTTAGGCCACCCGACTGCCGGGTTATATCCTGAGCTGAGAGCAGAACCCAGTCCTGGACCACACAGGTCTGGAATTCTACCAACGCCCGTGGCTTCAAACAGACTGCAAAGCAAGTCAGGGCGTGCCTGCAGATTAGGTCAGCTATCAGCCGAAGGTGGCTATGTACCACCTCCCTCCGACTAATGATGCACGAGATGGTCTGCATCAGTAGTCTGAAAACATAGAGTCCCTTCTGTTTTGACTGCACAAAGATGCAGCTTCAGCCAGGTACAAAAGGGCATAAACCCAGCCCAAAGAGTTAGTGGCTCTTTGGAGACCAAATAAGAAGTAGGTAGAAGTGTGTATTTTGGGACGTTATATTGTTATATTTGGTTTTATTTATCAGGATTTCATCTTCTTGGAGATATGGGCTCTGTAAATTGTGGGATTTTATTGAAGCAGGCGGATTTGGTGAAGAATTTTGTTATTTTGTGCAGGGTTGTTGATAGTGGCTGCTTACAGTTAATTATGTCTTATAGTTTAATATTATGGTCTTGAAGTGGTAAATTCTCTGTAGGGGAGAAGGCTGGAATTTCTTCTAGAATGTGCATTGCTGTCTCATCCGGGCAGAAAATGGGGTCAATTCCGCAGTTTTGTAAGTCACAGTAATCACAAAGAGGATCAAGTGCCATATTCAATCTGTGTAGGTGACTATTGAGGTTATTGTGTCCAGTAATTATTTTGAGAAGGATTTTGAGTTAGTTTTATTATTGTGTAGCTTAGTTAGATAAATATCAAGTGTCACTTTACAATGGTTATTTGCCCTGTCTAGCATTTGGTGTGGAGGGAGTTTGTGAAAGTTGGAGAGGAGATGTGTGTTGGCGTTTATTCTAACGTTTTGGCCAGTCAAGCTGGCGCCCTAAAGTGAGATGAGTGAGTGAAATGAAAAAGCCAGAAAAGAAACGAGTTGACCCCCTGCTCAGAACCTGATCAGGAGGGTCTACCTGGGGTGCTCTGCCAGGTAAACACTGTGTATTAGCCTGCCTCGACAACAAGTGAATGGCAGTTACCGCCACTCACCGCGGGAGGGACCCATACTGTCTCGTACTCACCATCTTCACTGGGTTATGAGACAAGGGGTGCGGCCACAGCTTCAAGGGTGTGAGAACAGTATGGGGCACTGGGTCTTATGGATGCTGTGACCAGACTATGGCAACCCAGTTACACCGTATACAACGTACACAGGAGAACAGTGTTCCTGTGAACGAGGGTGCATTGGTTGTGAAAAGGAACAATGCACGAGTGGCACAAATACACCCTCATCCGTCTCATCAAGAAGTAAGTTTAAGCAGGAACTGTCATCCTGACAGACGGCTCCCTTTCTCATCATGGCTTCACCCGTCTGGTGGTCAACCAAAGAAAAGGCTTCGTGGACCTACTCACTGTTGAACACAACAACACCTGTGAGGGCATGTGGTTTCATGCCCAGGCGGCTTGGAACTGGACAAATCCGATCAAACTCCTCTAGCATGGGGATTGCTCTGTGTGTATTCATAAATTCATGTGGGTGAAGAAGCAAAACCTTACCAGAACTGGTCCTTCCATCATACAGATTTTCAGCAAGGAGATCCCTGAACTGATGAGACGAATATAATATCGTATTTTACCGTATAATTGATTTAAACTTTGTTTTATTAGCTGATGCTCTGATGCGGCGTAATGGGGGGGGGGGGGGCTAATTCATATAATTTAAATGTTAAAATTTCCTACTAAGTGCAACATTCACTTACCCATGATAAACGGATGGCAATTTCTTACTCATAAGTTAAACGGTGTGCCATATACTGTATTATATTTATAAGTGTTTGTCAATGGAAGTATATTATACATCATCATCTAATAAGTGCCATTAAAGCATTAAAATTGGTTTTTAGCTAATTACATAATCATGTAGCATCCGAATGGAGAAAGGGTTTGCAATTGCTGACTGAAGAGAGGGGGTTTGAGGGTCTGGAAAAACAATTGAGATGCTTAAAACGGCCTTTAGCGACCAGTAACTGACCTTGGGCGGTAACCGTTCGTTAACCGACCGTTAAATGAACGGTAACCGACCGGTAACCGACCAGTAACTGTCCGTGGGCGGTAACCGTCCGTTAACCGACCGTTAAGTGACCGGTAACCGACCGGTAACTGCCCGTGGGCGGTAACCGTCCGTTAACCGACCGTTAAGTGACCGGTAACCGACCGCTAACCGACCGGTAACTGTTCGTGGGCGTTAACCGTCCGTTAACCGACCGTTAAGTGACCGGTAACCGACCGTTAACTCTCCGTGGGCGGTAACCGTACGTTAACCGACCAGTAACTGCCCGTGGGCGGTAACCGTCCGTTAACCGACCGTTAAGTGACCGGTAACCGACCGGTAACTGTCCGTGGGCGGTAACCGTCCGTTAACCGACCGTTAACCGACCGTTAACTGACCGGTAACCGACCGGTAACCGACCGGTAACTGTCCGTCCGTTAAGTGTCCGTTAACCGACCGGTAACTGTCCGTGGGCGGTAACCGTCCGTTAACCGACCGTTAACCGACCGTTAACTGACCGGTAACCGACCGATAACCGACCGTTAACCGACCGGTAACTGTCCGTCGACAGATTACCAAATTACCGAACTGTTTGCAACTTTGGAACTGTTTAAGCCCCGATCTCATTCAACAATTGCGTACTAATACTTGTACTTGTTTTTACAAAAAGAAGATCGATGCCGTAATGATACTAAAATCTTTGCGGCACTTCCAATCTTGTGAGCACATCTAGCTCTGTAATTGCTACTAAAACTGAAGGATTGACTGCGAGTAAATCCTTCAAGTCGAGATCAGTGCTAAATCAGCCCCCGAGTGCGCCAAATCGGCGCTTTATCTAGCATTAAAGTAATGTTACTCTGCAGTCCCTAATTGCCAGGGGGATGGCATATAGAAATTTTCAAGAAAAAAGTAACAGCCAGGTACGCAAGCACCCTCCCGCTTGAGCGATTTGAAAATTTTCAATCCCATCACGTCATCTAGCTGATCTAGGGGTGCACACACGTGGCTTATAAGCCATGGACTATAAGCCACGTGTGTGCTGTCGATAACTTACCCATGGACTATTATCCATACGTGTGTCTTGGGTGAAAGTATGACTACACTCTATAAAAGTGTGGAGATTAGTCCATGAAAAATAGCCGGTCTTAAACGTGGTATTACAATCCACATGGCTTGTAAGCCACGTGTGTCTTGTAGACTATAGTCGACACTGTACATAATTCCGATAAAAGTTGAATTCATTAACGCTAGCCAATCAGAAAGCGTGTCATTAACCAATCAAAAGCAAGAAAATTGATAGGGGTTATGTTTCCGATAATTCATGTGCTGTGTCACGATCAGAGCATCCGAGAGTATCATGTCAAATTCCGTCAATCAATTTCTACTCTGGGACTCAGAAGAAACTGCTTTCGATGTTTTGTTACGATAACGTGTGTTGACAATTGTCTACAAGACACACGTAGGATTCGTGGCTTATACTCCACGTCGTGTGTCTTCACCCCAAAACTCGGCGTAGAGTATAGTCGACATGGCTTATAATCCACGTGTGTGCAGCCCCTAAGGCGCTGCACACACGTGGATTATAAGCCATGTCGACTATAATCTAAGCTTTAAGAAAACAAAGCAAAAAAAACAAAAACAAATTATGACGTGTACTTTTTATGATCTAATTATCATTATTCGCCGTACTGTAAACCACTATTGTGTTAAACATTCTTAAGAATGACCTACACAAGCAGTATAAGCACCCTCCCGCTTGAGCTATTTGATAATTTTTATTATATAACGATCGTTATATAATTCTAGCTCCGATAATTTTTGTTATATAACAGCTTCAAAAATTGATTTTGATGGTCGATAAACGTTTTACATAAGATTTTAGAATTTTCGAAATTTTGGGGTGTGATAATTTTTCCAGGTGTGTGATAACTGTACAGTTATCACACCCTTCAAAGAACAGTTATCACACCTTTGAAAAATTATCACACCCAAAAAATCAAACCTTTAGAATTTTGTGATTCATACATGAAAGATCATTTAAATCTGACTTTTAAGTCAATGCTGTCACTCTATCACGATACACCAGTGTATACATATTAGTCTTACCTTATCTTGTTTTGGTTTCATGAGTTTATGCAATCACCGTTCACGTTAGTCGTTATATGAGCCGCGCACGCACGTGCCAGTAAAGCAGTAAGACCACTTGCTCTCATTCCATTACGATACACCAGTGTATACATATTATGTTATCTTGTTTTGGTTTCATGAGTTTATGTATACTTGTTGGTCATTATATGAGCCGCGCACCCACGTGCCAGTACAACCACTTGCTCTCACTCCATATCGATACACCAGTGTAAACATTTATTATGTTATCTTGTTTTGATTTCATGAGTTTATGTATACTCGTTACATGAGCCGCGCAAGCACGTGCCACAAGGACCATTTACCCTCACAACATGTCTATATCATGATACACGAGCGTTTACACATTATATTGTGCTGCTTCGGCGTGATGTTTCTTGTTTTGGTGTTTTGCACTTTTGTAAACTTGACATTCGTTGATCAATGTACACGTTGGTGCTTTGGTGGATAGTCACTTGTTTGAATGTGTGCCGCAATTCTCCAATAAATGCGTGGCCTTTAAGGCGTTACACTGTTACACACTTGATGATCTTTCTATTTTGTTTCTTCGTAGCTTGAGAAATATTGACGTTGGTATAAATTTCAATCGACAAACACTTTATAGTACCTAGTTGAATCAAAAGATATGACCTAAGTTTATGAAGTTATGAATATACCGGACTTGGTTTTTTATTCATACTTTCTTTGGCAAATTTAAATATACATAGCCACTCTTCATACTTTTATAATATAAAATTCCAGGCCACTTCGGAGCTTGATATTTTCAAGGTTCAATCAATTTGAAGCACTCTAGTTCAAAGGATTTTTATATTCGCTTTCTTATTGGAAAACCAGTGTAAATATCCGCCCGTTTCTCACGTTATATTATAATAGATTAATCAAACACCCTAAGGATACGTTTATATCAATTATCACACTCGCCTTCGGCTCGAGTGATAATTGGAATTATTGCACTCGCCTTCGGCTCGAGCAATAATTCGAATTATCACACTCGCTCCGCTCGTGTGATAATTCATATAAACGTACTATCCCATCAAGTCATATAGCTGATTTAAGAAAACAGAACCTGAACAAAAGCAAAACAAAAACAAATTATGACGTGTACTTTTTATGATTTAATAATCATGATTCGCCGTACTGTAACGCACTATAACCACTATTATGTTAAACAATCTTAAGAATGACCTAAAAATTTTGATCCGCCCCTTTTCACATCTTTGCATTTCCTTCTTTGTAAGCAGCATTTTAAAATCAAAACTTAAAGTTATTGATATTTTTGTCCCAGAATTTTGAGACATGCTGAAAGGTTTTCGATCATAATAAGTACCGATAATGATTTTATTCGTCATAACTTCATAATTTCTACCATTGTGATTAAAATTTTAAGCATCAATGATGAAGTAACTCTGAAAATGAAATGGTAGTACCTTGTTGATTTGGCTTGATTTATCGACACATCCCTTGTGAATTTGGCAGACACGATATGGCAGGCTTTATTGAAGGCCCAATCAGTGCAACTTTTAATGTTTAGTGGCACATTTAATTTACAATTGAACATTATAGTTCGTTTCATCAGAAATTCAGACTCAGTACTCACCGGCTTATTTGCAATTTGGCACTTTGGCTGCCCCTCATGAATTTTCGAACTCTGCAATAATTATTTCGAATCTTCCTGTAATAACTTAATAAGGACTGAAGAGTTATTGTAATGTAGAAGATTTAGCTCTGCGTCTACTTTTGGCTTTTAAGGTGGAGATCAGACTAAAATTAATTCCCAAAATTGTTCATTTCAGTTCTCTTCAATTTAAGTTTTATGAAGTTGTTGTTTTAAGATTTTAGCAGTTCAGCAACCGAAGTGGACCGAAAATGTTGAATTCTATGGTCGTCAGACATTTCTGAAAATTGAATATCCGGAATCTGGCTACCGTTACCGGTTTCAAATTCTTGTAGTTGTACTAATTTGCAGACTAAGACTAGATACTTAGGCAACAGTAACACTTCAATATCAATCAGTGCATTCGTTCTATACTGAACTTTCTCGGCAATGGTTGTGGAATTAGATTCAATCAACAACCCGCTTTTGAGCGCCCCCAAACTGGACTATTCTCGTTTGGTGGCAGGGGAACTGCAGAGTGAGGTTATCAGTTCCCTGCAGGAGTATTCCGTCTTCTATGTGGTTAACATTCCTGAGCTCCAGGCTGAGGCTGAGGAGCAGTTGATCAGGGACTACTTCGAGCTTCCCCTCCGTTTGAAGGAGAAATGCGGCTCTAGGAAACACAACCCGGCCAATAAAAACATCCTAAGAGGTTTCAGAAGATTTCTCATTTCTACCACTTACCATTCTCAATGAAATTGGAAAATGGAATAACATTCATACTGCTTTACTGTAGCAAGCTGACCCAATGATGAAGGATTAGGAAATTATCCAAATATCTGATTTAAAGTCTGGAATTTCTCCTCAGGTTACGGCAATACGAAGAACAAGGCAGGTCAGCCGATAGAAGAAGTCTTCAGCATTGGCCAGTTCGAGGAGAGGAAAATGAGCATCTCAGACGTATCCTGCCAGGCAGAGTTCATTTCAAAGTTTACATCGAATTCATTATTAGCTTAAAACATAATAAAGTAATAATTCTTCTGGTCATTAGTTTGAATGTGGGATTTTCGCGATTTGGTATGTAAATTATGTGTATTTAAAGTGAGTAAGTAAAACTGGTGGCTTGGAAATAATCCTCAATCCTGATACTTCGCAGGGAGGCAAATGTCTGGCCGACTGACGATGTAGACAGTAAAGCTGCAAAATTCCGCCGAATCCTAGAAAGGAGCTTCAGCACCCGACTGAATATAGCTCGGCACGTTGTTCGAGCCATCTCCACAGCCCTTGACTACCCTGATTTCTCTGAGCTGTTTCGTGAAGCTGAGTTCACGAGCCTCTACCTGAAGAAGTATTCGAGTAACAGGGACAAGGAGGACAATTCTCAGATATACGGGGCGGATGCGGGGTACACTTTCACAACAGAGGGAGGGGCAGACCTCGTGGTTCCAGCACACAAGGACACTTCAGTCACTTTGCTGGCGACTTACTCCAACGCAGGCCTACAGGTGAATGAGTTGATGGGATGGTCACACTACGGATAGGGTTTTCATGTAGGACCGTCATAGCACATTCAATATTTCAATTAGGCCCCATAATCGTACTCATTCTCACCTCCTGTCCCTTACAGGGCCCTCACACCTGTCCCACTAAATCGAGTACAGGGCCCTCACAACTGTTTCCCGTACAGGCCTAGTACAGGGCCCTCACACCTGTTAATCCCCACCAGGCCGAGTACAAGGGTCGTTGGTACGATGTGCCCCCCGTTAGGGACAGTCTGCTGGGTATGACAGGGAGTCTGGTGGAGACCCTCACAGACGGCCAGGTGCCGGCCCTCAATCACAGGGTTCTGGATATCCAGGGGGACCGGTACTCCGCCCCCTTCTTCTTCAACCCCTCGTGAGTACTCCGCCCCCTTCTTCTTCAACCCCTCGTGAGTGCACCGCCCCTTTCTTCAACCCCTCGTGAGTACTCCGCCTCCTTCTTCTTCAACGCCTCGTGAGTACTCCGCCCCTTTCTTCTTCAACCCCTCGTGAGTACTCCGCCCCTTTCTTCTTCAACCCCTCGTGAGTACTCCGCCCCTTTCTTCTTAAACCCCTCGTGAGTACTTCGCCCCAGTCTTCTTCAACCCCTCGTGAGTCGGCATAACTTCTTAAAACTTGCAGTTATCTCATTTGTTTTATTGCTTGGAAATTTGTAATTCCGAATTCCGATGACATGACATTGCTTAAAACGAAAGTTTTAACAACACACACTTATGCTGCAGCTAACTTGCTGATTCTAGTTATTCCACAGGTTCAATGCAGACATTTCTCGATCAATTTCTGGGAAGAAGATCACCGAATTTGGATTTGACACATTTGGCCCATGGCAGGTTGTACAACTTCATCGGGACGAACCCCTTTTGTTTGACGAAGGCGCCCTGAACAGAAACTGACAGTTACCCTGACAGATTCCCTGACAGTGGCCGTCGAAGTGGACTCTAAAAGTGTCGTTTCGTGAGCATATTTCAAATATATCGATATTTCAACATTTTGACAAAATTTCGCATGAAATGGTGTCACTGGAATTTGCTGTCTTTTTCAACATTCTTGTAGTTGTAGAAACAAACGAGCTTTCACTCGAGCTCTTAATCATTTGGTACCGGACCTGTAGCTGCATCTATCATCGATAGCAATTAGTCAACTGATCTGTCATCTACTATTCACGTGGGATCATATATCTGTCATTTCAAGACAGAATCTTGATAGTTACGACACTCCATAACCTTCTAGTTCTTTCTTCCATGGGTTGTCACTCCTGCATACTGCATAGTTATGTAGAGTAGTACTGGAGTAGTCAAGGTAGCAAAGTTAGAAATAGAAATAGCTGTACTTCTACATAGCGAAGTCTGCGTTAGAATGTTAGCTCTTCTAGAACACATATTTAGTTTCAAATGTCGCTCGAGTTTTCAGCACTATTTCTTCTAGAACCTTCCAGAAGAGCAGTAGCTCCACGTTTTTCATGTTTTTGAGTATTAGTAGAATGAACACACCATTTTCCTGGTACTCGGCTGGTAATCAAATCAAGCCATTATCTACTCGTCCGATGTGAATTGCCCATTCCTTCCACCCTTCTAGAACGTTCTCAATGTCATTAGTCCAGGCACATAATAATCGTGCGTGTCTGGGGAAGAACAATTTACAAATTCGATTTTAAATATTTTGCTCAACGTTATCACGCGTTGTCTGAGAGTTTGCTCCATCAATATCACGCATGTATTTATGGGAGGACAACTCTGCGCATTGCCAGTCAGTTCCATCATTTTGTTTTTTCTTTCCTTCACTTATTCCATGTTTCAATTTCATCATTTTGCCTTTGTTTTCAACTCATTTTTTCTACCGATTTGGCGTTCAAACTTTCAGTGAACACTGACTTCTACTGACTTAAGGGGAGTCAATGTCTTTTTACAACAAAATTGTCCAACAAATTTCATCTAGTGTCTACCACTAACTCTTTCTGATCTTGAAAACGATTTCTATCGGTCAAAAACCATTCCGAAGCACAACAATAACAAAATTTTTCCAAGAACTTCGTTCCCTATCTTATGCAATGGCTAATATTGGCTACACTCCAAAAAGTGTGAGATGCGATACGGCCTCTTCCAATTTTCGCTTCGTCGAGGTGGATTGAATTTCAATAGACGATTCAGAAATATAATTTGGTTAATAATCATCCAATATGCAATGCCAGTGCACGTCTTGCAGCTGTATTTGCTAGTGATTTTTAGAGCCCTCCAATTTCTCCCTTTTCATAAATATAGACTTGTCTGATCGGGTACATACTGGTTTAGACCCCCATTCTACTGGCTGTCGGGTTACACTGAGTCCATCCTCCAGGCTGCTCCCTCGGTGGGTATCCCAAAATGGACCATGAATTTTTAAAAATGACTCAGAACATTAGACTTCCAAGTTTTTTTCAACAATCAACTAACTAAAATAGCGGTTATCGAAAAGTATTTATAGCTTATATGTTAAAATTTTAAGATTTAATCTTATATAACACATCTCTAGGTTTTTTGAATTTAATGCACTTTTTTATTTGAAAAATTTTCAAGCATGCATTTATTCATGCGTGTTATTTATTTATTTAAAATTATCCTTGCCACATTTGTTGCTCAGGTAGATTTAATGAAGCAGCCTAAAACCACTCGAGCATTTTTTTCAACTTCAATCGTTATGGGCTGATCATGCTTTTCCACTTTTAAATCTTGCCGTTTTAAGGCTTGTCGTTTTATCACAATTCTTTTTGTTTCATTTTATTTTACTAACCATTCACAATGTTTGAGCTTTAGAAAGGAAATCTTTGAAAATGATGACAATCTGCCATACCCAAAAACTTGGTCAATACAACAGCAAGCAGGTATGATAAGTAAAACAATCAAGAAGTGAATTACTATTGACTCAATGAGTCAGTGGATAATTTAAATTGTATAACTTTAAGATTTGGCTTTATCAAGGTGTATTTGAAGTTATCTTAAGTGCTAAAATTCCCTAAAATTGTTTGACACCTTGCGCCGGTTGTGGCAGAAAATTCAGAAACTTTCTCTAGAGTTCATATACTCAATATTCTAGCTCAAATTTGGTTGCAGAGCAAAACCCAATAAATAAATATTTGCCAACTACTTTTCCACAGCCGGCAAAATTTTATCTTTAAGGTTTGGGTTAATGCCCGCCCTGATCCGATGCTTTCTTTTTGCGTCCTTCTAGCTCGAATTCGCCCTTTTTCAAGGTGTGCAACCCTTTCACTGCCTTTCTGGAAACTTTTTGAAACAATTTGACCTCCAAATCCAACACATTAATTCATGAGAACCACAGGAACTCTCAATACCAACGTTCTTGAGTATTTGAGTGTTCGTTCATGGGTTAAGCAGTTATGCATATGTTGGCAAGCGAGGAAGTTTCTTCAAGGTCCCGGAAAGGCGCTAATAGGAGGCAAAAAGGGAGCATCGGCCATCATTGGAGCAGGCGAGGACCTGCTTTTTATTCTTTTGGATTAATTTTCGAGACAATTTTCAGCCATTGCATAAAGCCACCAATATCGTTTGCAGAATTAATTTAATTTAACCTTAATTTAAGTTTAATGCATCTAGAACGATAACATTCACTTCTAAAAACATGTGATGATTTGGTACTTAGATTTGATAACCTTAATAACCCTCAAATGAATGCATAACTTCGACCAAATAATATAAGCCGACCATTGAAAATAGCTGAGTTTTCCTGGTTTCCGGTTTATTATCGGCTCCACCGTTTCAGCACCAAGTGATTGGTTGCGTTGTTTCTAAGAACTTGTCATAAGTCCCAATGCCATTTCTGGTATCCAGATAGGTATTGGTAGGACTCTACCGCTATGAGACCTTCATTCATTAGTCTCAATGCTGGGTCGCTGCCCCACCCTTCCAGGGCGGGGCTCCTGCGGCCAGTATTGATAGGACTGACCAGGAGGGAAAGTATGTCACAGTATACTCGGCAAATGATAAGCCCTTGACTCATCATCACTTTCTAATTGCTAGTGTCGTGATATCGAAATACAGTGCCAGTTATTCGACTATTGTATTGGATGGAAGAGATGTTGGAGAACGCTTCTAGACCTTAGGGCTGACAATCATCTCGTTTATAGTACAGTACAAGTCGTTTTAAAAATAGATTATAGAAGTTTTCTGACATCTCTGATTTCTGTTGTCGAATATATGGAAATGATGATGGCCAAGGGCTTTACATTTAGTAAATATACCAGCTAAATTGCCACGACCATACATGCTTCTTGCTATGTGTTGCTGCACACCAATTAGAATTAATATTGCTGTTTTTCAAAAACATAACACGATAACTCCTGGAAGATTATTCAGGTTCAGATTTACCGTGGCTCAGGTATATTTACTTCCCTATTGCCTATGAGTAGAAAAGGGCATGTCCAAGGCAACAGTCCCTTTCAACATGTTTGAAATAGGTCCTGATTGGCTTATGTGGCATTTCATGCCGTATATCCAATCAGTTTTTTGGAAATATCCGAAACACCGATGAACTTGGATGCTTTTTTCCATTTTACAGCAATTGCCAAAAAGGGACTGTTGTCTTCAACTGATTTGCATTGACTCAAGTTCTCTTTTCTTCATACCATCAACATACTCTTCAGTCTGCACAACCATGCATGATTCATGAACCATCCTTCGCTTCCTTACCTTCCAGATTAGTATATTTTCATCAAACAAACTTTCCCAATCACAATTTTTACTTTCAATTTTCATCGTCTCCCTCAAATAAATAGGACGAACTTATTTTCCTGACTTGATACTGCAAAAGATAAACTATGCATTGAACTGAATTGACATCCTCCATTGCTTGTATATGTAACTCATCCATCATAATTCATAATACGGCCATATCACTTATAAGGTATATCACTCATAACTGCACCTTTAAATCTTGAATAATATCTCATTTGACCCATCTCTCAGGGAAATGACGGAGTAGCTGGAAACCTCCTCCCTCAAACCCAGGCCACAGCTGCACCCGGCCTCATGAAAACACCCCAAATCTTGGCTGCTACTCCCTCCTCGACCAAACCCAACGGTGAGGCCTTTCACTGCATCATAAAATGAGCATGAAAATTGGTATGCCTTTCTATGAATCCCTTGATTGCTTATTTCTAAGCTTTTTCTTTCTTTCCTTTTCCTGGCAAAGGGATTGCAGGCTTCCTGATTTTTCAACATTTCTTTTCAAGAATCCTGTTGGAAAATGACCATAGATCACCGATCGTTGTGCTCGCCAAATTCAGTGATATGTATAGACTATAGATGGGCTCAGTACAGTGTCCACTATGTATTTAGTGTCATGCAAAGTAGATAAGCTCCAAAAACTAGAAGTTTTGTTCTTCATTAAGATCAACGAATAAAATTGAAAAGTTTATTACTTATATCATGAAGTTATAAGGCGCATGTAACGTTCATCGGTCGATCGAATGGAATTGGTCGATCGATCAACTTCATTTGATCGACTGATGTGTTTTTAATAGAAAATCTTTAAGCTAGTAGGGAAACAGCTAAATATTGCTCATTCAAACACGATTCAAGTCAACAGGGAGCATTAAAACACATCGTTCGTTCAAATGGAGTTGATCGATCGACCAATTCCAATCGATCGACCGACGAACGTTACGGGCGCCTAACCAATTAAAGTTCTTCAACCCCTCGTGAGTCAGCAATACTTCTAAAAACTTGCAGTTATATTTCTTTTGTTTTATGGCTGGAAAATTTGGAATTCAAATGACATTACATTGAAGTGACGGTTTAAACAACTTATTGCTGATTCTAGTTATTCAACAGGTTCAATGCAGACATATCTCGATCAATTTCTGGAAAGACGATTACCGAGTTTGGGTTTGTCACATAACTTGGCCCATGGCAGGTTGAACAACTTCTTCGGGACGAACCCCTCTTGTTCGACGAAGGCGCCCTAAACTGACAGTTGCCCTGACGCAGTGACCCTGACAGTTACCGTCGAAGTGGACTCTAAAAATGTCGTTTCGTAAGCATATTTCGAATTACGAATATATTCCTATATTTTATCATTTTGATAAAATTTCACATGAAATGGCGTCACTGGCATTTGGTGGGTTTCTCAACATTCTTGGTGAAACAATCGAACTGTCCATTGAGATCTAAGTCATGCGATAACGGACCTACGGCTGTAACTATCACTATCATCGACTAGCAGCAGGGTTAAACCAGATACATCAAGCCCCGGTCTGCTCCCTTGGGAAGTATCTCAAATTGTACCTAATAGGCGCGTGTCTATGAAGTTTCAAAGATTTATACTCAGAATATTCGATTTCCATGTTTGTTCAACTAACAGCGGTTATCGAAAAGTATTTATAGTTTATGTTAAACTTTCAAGATGTTATGTTATTGTTAAACATCTCTCTTTGAATTCAATGCTCTATGATTTATGAAAAATTTTGCAAGCATACATTTATCCATGCGTGTCATTAGCTTATTTCAAATTGTCCTTGCCACATTTGTGCGCAGCTAGATTTAAGAAAGCAGTCTATAAAATCCACTCGATCATTTGTTTTATTTTCAATCTTTATAGAGATATGATGCATTTTTCAATTTTAAGGCCTGCCGTTTCATCATAAATATATTTGTTTCATTTTATTTCACTAACAATTCACATTGTTTGAGCTTTAGAAAGGAAAACTTTCAAAATGATGTCAATCTGCCATACCCAAAAACTTGGTCAATACAACAGCAAGCAGGTATGATAATAAGTAAAACAAGCAAAAAGTGGATTACTATTGACTCAATGAGTCAGCAGTCAATTTAAAGATTATAAGCTTGTTATTTTGCCTTTATCAAAAGGCAACTTTTATTTGAAGTTATCTTAAATACTCATATGGTCTGACACCTTGCCGGTTGTGGCAGAAAATTCAGAACTTTTCCTCAAAATTCATATTCTCAAGATTCTAGCTTAAATTTTGCTGCAGAGCGTGAATCAATAAATCTTTGCAGGAATCTACACAGAATGACAAGAAAACCACATCAACTTGGGCCAACAACTTTTTCACAGCTGCCAAGGTGGGAATTTTATCTTTTAGGTTTGGGTTAATGCCAGCCAAGATTCGACGCTTCCTTTTTGCGTCCTTTTCGCTTGAGTCCGCCCTTTTTCAACGTGTGCGACTCTTTTATTGCCTAAGCCTTTCTGGATCAGTTTAAAAAAATAATTTCACCTCCAAATCCGACACGTTAATTCATGAGAACCACTAAAATTCTCAATACCGATGTTTTTCAGTATTTGGGTGCTTGTTCATGGGTTCTGTTGGCAAGCGAGGAATGATAAATTTAGTTTTTTTGAAGGTCCTAGAAAGGCCCTAATTATAGGAGGCAAAAAGGGAGCGTCGGCCGTCAGTGGAGCAGGCAAGGACCTGTTTTCTAGTCTTTCGATTAATTTACGAGCCAATCTTCAGCCATTGCATAAGCACAACATTATCGTTTGCATAATTAATTTAATTTAACCTTAATTAAATACATCAAGAACAGATGATATTCACGTCTAGAAACAACTGCAGATGATTTAAAGGTACTTACTTTGATTTATTAGCCTTAATAACCCCTCGAATGCATAACTTCGACCCAATATAAGCCGACCATTATAAATAAGTGCGTTGTTTTCCTGGTTTCCGGTTTATTATCGGCTCCACCGTTTCAGCACCAAGTGATTGGTTGCGTTGTTTCTAAGAACTTGTCATAAGTCCCAATGCCATTTCTGGTATCCAGATAGGTATTGGTAGGACTCTACCGCTATGAGACCTTCATTCATTAGTCTCAATGCTGGGTCGCTGCCCCACCCTTCCAGGGCGGGGCTCCTGCGGCCAGTATTGATAGGACTGACCAGGAGGGAAAGTATGTCACAGTATACTCGGCAAATGATAAGCCCTTGACTCATCATCACTTTCTAATTGCTAGTGTCGTGATATCGAAATACAGTGCCAGTTATTCGACTATTGTAGTGGATGGAAGAGATGTTGGAGAACGCTTCTAGACCTTAGGGCTGACAATCAATCATCTCGTTATTACAGTAAATAGTCGTTTTAAAATAGATTGTAGAAGTTTTCTGACATCTCTGACTTCTGAAGTCGAATTTATGGAAATGATGATGGCCAAGGGCTTGACATTTAGTAAATATACCAGCTAAATTGCCACCACCATACATGCTTCTTGCTATGTGTTGCTGCACACCAATTAGAAGTAATATTGCTGTTTTTCAAAAACATAACACGATAACTTCCGGGAAGATTATTCAGGTTCAGATTTACCGTGGCTCAGGTATATTTACTTCCATATTGCCTATGAGTAGAAAAGGGCATGTCCGAGGCAACAGTCCCTTTCAGCATGGTTTAAATAGGTCCTGATTGGCTTATGTGGCATTTCATGCCGTGTATCCAATCAGTTTTTTTGGAAATATCCGAAACACCGATGAACTTGGATGCTTTTTTTGCATTTTGTAGCCAAAAGGGACTGTTGTCTTCAACTGATTTGCATTAACTCAAGTTCTCTTTTCTTCATACCATCAACATACTCTTCAGTCTGCACAACCATGCATGATTCATGAGCCATCCTTCGCTTCCTTACCTTCCAGATTAGTATATTTTTATCGAACAAACTTTCCCAATCACAATTTTTACTTTCAATTTTCATCGTCAGCCTCAAAGAAATAGGATGAACTTATTTTCCTGACTTGATACTGCAAAAGATAAACTATGCATTGAACTGAATTGACATCCTCCATTGCTTGTATATGTAACTCATCCATCATACGGCCATATCTCTTATATTGTATCACTTATAACTGCACCTTTAAATCTGGAATAATATCTCATTTGACCCTCCTCTCAGGGAAATGACGGAGTAGCCGGAAACTTCGTCCCACAAAACCGGGCAACTGCGGCACCCGGCCTGCTGAAAACACCCCAAATCCTTGCAGCTTCTCCCTCCTCGACCAAACCCAACGGTAAGGCCTTTCACTGCATCATATGAGCATGGAATGAAGTTGGTAATTTAATCTGCAAACCACAGTACAGACGTTCTGTGATTCGATCCGTCTATATCTCCGTATACCTTTCCTTGACACTCTGCATGATTGGTGGTTTCCTAGTTTTTTTTTTCTTTTTCCTGGCAAAGGACTGCAGGCTTCCTGCGTTTTCAATATTATTTTATTCCAAACAATCCTTTTGGCAAATGATCTTAGATCACCATAGAGGCTTGAGCTGCAAAATATTTGCAAACTGTTTTTGCTGCCCAAAAAACTACGCTGTCACACGTTTTTCCTTTGGCACAAGATTATCAATATGAAACTGCCATATTCTAATTCGATCATGACGTCAAGAATAACTGTGTCTCAGGATAATTGTATCAAGAATAATTGTATATCGAATTTTTCAAAGATCAGCATATTTAATTTGATGAAATCTTAGACTGAGCATATTTTCATTTAATTTTTCTGTGTTATTATTTCTGCAGATTGCAAAAGTCTGCACTATTTTTAGTTGGCGCCAGCTGTGACCTGTTCTATGACAATTGAATTAAAATGAAAAGGGGAAGAAGAGTCATAACTAATGACTATAAAAACAAAACTAAATTTTGATTTAATTTTGTACAATAATAATCGATTTTTCTCACTACTTTTCGAAATGAACAAGGCTTGATTTGATTTATGTAATTTTGCTAAATTTAATCATGTGCTATTTTTAACTTTTCAAAATTTCATTTGAATTTTTAGTCTTGAAAATTATTTATAGTAATCCGGCATCAGATATGGAACGAACACCGCGGTGGACGGTGGAAGAACTTTAGAGACAATCCGATAAGGATATAACATGTACATGAACACTTTGGTTCTATTCTTAACCCGATCATCATTTCAGGGGTTCCCCAGACCTCGAGTTCGGGTATGACTGCAGCCCTCTCTAAGTACGGAGCCATGCAGTGATCAGCCTCCAGAAGCCGCGCAGTGCTCCCTACAGCTCCGCTCCCACGTGCAACCCGCAGTGTCCTCGGACACTGCTCCCTCTCCGGGCTGGGGTCGACGTCTTCTACCGTGCCCCCGGAACCATATCCGGACTGATCATGTCCCCCGACCGGAGAAACCCCTTTTGCTGTTGCCGGACGAAGTAGATATCCTAATCCTGGTAACGGCTTGAAATGCTAATGCCACCCTTCTGTCTTCCTGCAGATCCACGGACTAAACTTGGACTGCTGCCAAATCAAGGAGCTGGCTTTGTCAAACGTGAACTGAGTGCAGTTCGGGACATTTTTTAGAGAAATTTGTCCTTGACATGCACGCTTGTACTGTAGTACTGTGTAACACATGACATTGTCGAGCAACAATTGACACTGGCCCAATCAAAGGGTGAAATATTCGATTAAATTTAACGCGTTGATTGATCACTACAAAACACTTGGATTTTATCCAAAAATTGTAGTGATGGCCAGATTTCTGAAGGTGGACATTTTGATTTATGATCTATGCAATCATTTCGATTTAATTGTTACACTGATAGTGATATGATCAAAGTTAAATTATCATAAACTGATTATCTGATTATGAACCAAAAACTTAGTAATTGAGTTTGAATTATACTTATTTAAGTTGCTTTTTAGAACTCATTATAAGGTTAAGATCTTCATCTATGAAAAAACTGAGTTTTAAGATCCGAGGTTTAGCTTATCCCGATAAATTTAGTGAAGATTAATTAGGAATATTTCTTTAGGTATGTATGATCAAAATATACCAAAGAAACATAAGTTTTTGCCATTAAATTATTCATCATGTGTATTGTTCACTTGCAATTTTTACTATAAAAATCATAAAAATTGTAAATTTGGACATATTATCTTTCAACATTGTTTAATCCCATTTTTTCATTTTTTGTTCAGAATTGTCTAATTATGGGCAGCTCTCACAATGACCGTCCAACATTTGAAGACCCGACTGAAAACAGATTCTAAATTGATTTTAAACAGGGCCTTATGCCCTCGTGTGAACGCCAATCCTAAAATGACTGAGTTCGCTGTGAGGTCTTCAATCAGGGGACGGTCTTTGTTAATACTGCCTGGGGTAGGGGAGGAAGGGGGCGAAATGTTCATTTGTTTGTTTTAGAACTGACCCTGAGTATTTTAAGTTTGAATTGAGACCTGAAGTGGTTGGCGGGGTTTTGTCTGTGGCTGATATGATCAGCATCAGTGAAATCAAAGACATCACCACACGATGAACTGCTGACCTGTAAGAGTTCATTTGATTGGCTGTTACCATGGTGACGTAGGTTGTTGTCATGACAACTGTTCCGTGTAGGATTGCTCCCTTCCCGGTGATAAGGTGCTTGCTTTGGTCGGATGTTGTGAAGTAGGGACGTCATGATGTGCTGTTTAGCTAAGCGTGCTGAGGATCTGCCTGGTTAATAGACCCGTGAGAAGAAATTGTATTTGTTTGCTCAAAAAGGACAAATTGTGGTATTATATTCGTGAACCAAATTGATTTGGAAAATTTTGATTGTAGAATGGGAAACTGAATGGAAATACCCTTACTAGTAGGAAGGAGGCTGGTGGGAGCTGGACTGCAGCCAGGAGTGGATTGTGGAGTAATGTGGGGAGTGCTGAGTGGGGTCATGCGTGGGGTTGCTAGGGGCGTGGCTGAGGGCGTGCCCAGCGGAGTGCGGAGTGACTTGGGAGTGGAGGAGGCGTTGGATGATGTGGGGCTTGGCTCGGAGCCAGGACTCCGCACACCTTGGGATGGAACTCTGTCCGATCCAACGTGGGGAGAGTTGGCTCCACCTGTGGGTGGAATGGAGTTGGAATGTTTGATTGAATCTATATGTACTTTAGAGGCGTAAGACGAACACGCAGACAATATAGAGCCCTGCGCGAGCAGGGCTCTATATAATATTTAAATGTCGACAGCGAAGCTGGAACGAGTTATTTAAATGATTTAGAGTGCGAGGCGAAGCGAAGCTGAGCCGAGTGCTCTAAATCATATTTCTGCGGTGAGTTTGAGCCTCTAAAGTACTATAGTAGTCGAACGGTGTACACAAGACACACCCTGTACACAACAAGCACACATTACCTTATATGGTAATAATAAAAAATGCTTGTTTACACAAAACAAAAAGCGCATAACTCAGCCGTTTTTGAGCAATCCTGATCAAACCCTCAGGATATTACGGGCAAGATATGACCAATATAATCCTGGAGTAGCTAACATTTTTGACCTCCAGAAATTGAGATATGACAAATAAACTGGTGTTTTGTTTTAAAGTTACCGCTTAATAAGTGGCTTTTCGGTCATAACTCCGCTTCGGGGGCTCAAAATGAATCTAAACTTCACTGAGATGTTGCTTATATCTAGCTCTAAATATCCTGAAAGTTTCATCAAGTTTGCTCAAAAAACCTCGGAGATATGCACATTTTTGTAACGCAAAAACAAAGGTCGCATAGATTTACATTTAATTTTGTAAGTCATAACAAACGGTGCGCGGACAAAACACCACCCGGACAAAACCCCACCCGGACATAACCCCACCTTAGAGCACAAATTGCGCGAAAGGGACGCTCGTGCGTAATCCTGTGACGCAATGTTACGGTTAGGGTTAGGACGTATGATATAAAACGCGTGTAGAACACGACTCTACGCATATAGTACTACCCTCTATATCGGTCAAAACTTGTCGTGAGACTACTATAAGTATATGAAAAACGTTTCGTTGTAATTTGATCGATATATCATACACCGAGAGTGAGAAAACCAGTGAGTGGTGAAAGAGTTAGAAAAAGTTTAGGGTGAAATGGGTGTTGACTGTGAAACTAAAAGCCAAAGGGGTGATGAGAAACCGCATGGGTTTGGGAGGACCAGGAGCAGGAGTACAATTCACAGAACTGCAAGTGAAATTTAGTTCACAGAACTGAAACTGAAAATTTGAGTTCAGTTCGCTGATTGACTGTGGTTCTGATCCCTCAACTGCGGGTCAGTTCACAGAAAGTGACCTGCGGTTCAGTTCACTGAACTGCGGTTCAGTTCGCTGAACTGCGTTTCAGTTCACTAAACTGCGGTTCAGTTCACTGAACTGTGGTTCTGTTCGTTAAACTGCGGTTCAGTTCACTGAACTGCGGTTCGCCGGTTCAGTTCACTGAACTGCGGTTCGCCGGTTCAGTTCACTGAACTGCGGTTCGCCGATTCAGTTCACTGAACTGCGGTTCGCCGGTTCAGTTCACTGAACTGCGGTTCGCCGGTTCAGTTCACTGAACTGCGGTTCGCCGGAACTGCGGTTCGCCGGTTCAGTTCACTGAACTGCGGTTCACTGGTTCAGTTCACTGAACTGCGGTTCGCCGGTTCAGTTCACTGAACTGCGGTTCGCCGGTTCAGTTCACTGAACTGCGGTTCGCCGGAACTGCGGTTCGCCGGTTCAGTTCACTGAACTGCGGTTCGCCGGTTCAGTTCACTGAACTGCGGTTCACTGGTTCAGTTCACTGAACTGCGGTTCGCCGGTTCAGTTCACTGAACTGCGGTTCGCCGGTTCAGTTCACTGAACTGCGGTTCGCCGGTTCAGTTCACTGAACTGCGGTTCGCCGGTTCAGTTCACTGAACTGCGGTTCGCCGGTTCAGTTCACTGAACTGCGGTTCGCCGGTTCAGTTCGCTGAGCTGCGTTTCGCAGTTAACTGAACTGCGTTTCACTGAACTGCGGTTCAGTTCACTAAACTGTGGTTCTGTTTGCTGAACTGTGGTTCAGTTCACTGAACTGCGGTTCAGTTCACTGAACTGCTTTTCGCAGTTAACTGAACTGCGTTTCACTTCACTGAACTGCAGTTCAGTTCACTGAACTGCGGTTCAGTTCGCTTAACTGCGCCTCAGTTCAATGAACTTGAAGTGCATTTCATTTTCAGTTCGCTAAACTGCATTGCAGTTCACTGAACTGCGTGTCGCAGTTAACTGAACTGCGTTTCAGTTCACTGAACTGTAGTTCTATTTCTAAGATGTATACTGCAGTTCGGTGACCTGAACCACAGTTCTTTGAACTGAACTGCAGTTCTGTAAACTGAACTGCAGTTCTGTGACCTGAACTGCAGTTCTGTGACCGAACTGCATTTCTGTGATCTGAACTGAAGTTCTGAGATCTGAAATGCAGTTCTGTAGACCATGACGGTCTACACTTACAGGAGCGTATTCAGATGATAAGAAAAAGAAATAAGTGATGACATTTATGTGAATGATAAAATTTTCACCTTGATTTGTAACGTGGTTGCTGAACATGATGTTGGAGTATTCCACCAAGGGATATCTTTGTTCATGTGATTGAGATGATCATCATCCTAAAACATATGGAATGTTTGTATGAATATTTGAATGTTAGGTATTTCTGACCTCAGAAATATTAATTGATATGATAATGATAATCAATCTTAATTTCCACGATTCAATGATACAATGATGCATATTTGTGTTGCAGAATTAAAAAGAAACCGGAGATCGATTTCGGGGAAACTGCAGTCCCCTTAAATGATGAAAGATTTTTAAAGTAATGTACAAAATTTAAACAAGAGGATTTATAAAACTGAAGGTGAAAGTAATTCTTGAATACATATAAACCAAGCTGGAGAAACTTCACACAAATACGAGAATCATAACCATTCGTCATTTAGTAAATAATATTGATATTTACAGGCAATATTATCTTAAACCTTTTCAAGTTTTAGACCGAACTCTTGATCTCGATTCCTTAAAACGCAGCATGGCATTTAAATTCAATGAGTTAACTTTCAAGGCATTAACGATAAAATCAAGCATACATGGCCAGCATGCACACGAAGTCTCTGTGGCAAAAATTTTTTAAATTTAATCACATTTAAATGCTCCGATTGGTTTGAAGAAATTGAAATCGAAGATAACTCTTTAAAATAAATATATCAATAATAACGGCAATGGAAATTTTCAAATAAGTAACCAGAACACTTGAAAGTCAATTGATTAGAAAAGGATTTAACTCTGACACCAGTTGGCAGTTCCACAGCCCACCCTTCTATAATTTCATGGAGGCTCTCACAGTGCTGTGGTTTCTTGCAGGGTGGGTTATTGAACGCAAACATGACACGTCTGTAGTGTTTACTTTCCCCGTTCATTCTCCAATTCCATGTTTATCTTGTTTTGTATCGTAGTCCAGTCAACAGAAATCTCTTTACTGAAAATAAATGGATAAGCCAATTGAGCCAAAGAATTTGGAGATACAAGGTCAATCGTCAATATTTTGAGAATTGAAATGCAAGACCATGCGAATGCGATAACGACTACAAGGACCATGGGTAAAATTGTCCCCTACCCCAGTCTGAAAATTTTTGTAATTTGAATGATTGAAAAAGATAATACCTATATAAGTAGTAATAAGATTATTTAAACAATCTTTGGCAAAAATAAGTACCTGTATGAAATTCATCAATATAAACAATAATTTTGACACTAAGCAATGCCATAATATATCAAGAAAATATAATTATTTGAAATGAAATCAAACCAAAATCAAACGAGCTTGAAACGTCAACGAGTATCGAGGAATTGAAGCTTCCCACTCAAAAACCCATGAACTACCAAGCGTACAACCCGTGAACTGTTTAACAGTGTGCAGCTGTTGAACTCACTGTGGGTCTCAACCCCAAACACATCCCCATCATCTTCACAGCACCAGGGATGGGCGGGGATTGTGGAGAAGTCTATCCGTCTCTTGGGGTTCTTAGCCAAACACATCCTCAGGAAGTCCTTACACTCCAGGGACACGAAGTGGATCTCAGGACGCCGCCGGATGATCTCGTTGTAGGTGGCGAAGGGGTGGCATCCCTGAAGCATCTTGAAGACCAGGCACCCGTAGGCCCAGATGGTGGCATCCAGCGGATAGTAAGTCCCCTTGGTGTGGTACTCAGGAGGAAGACAGATAGAAGTGCCTCTAGCGTAGGTGTAGGGAGTGTCCTTCTTGAAGTGGGACGCTGATCCGAAGTCAATGAGTTTGATGGAGTGGTCGAGGGTGTTGATGAGGATGTTCTCGTCCTTAATGTCTCTGTGGTCTACTCCCGCAGACAGACAGTAGGAGACAGCACTGTGAAGTTGCAGGAAGATGTGACGAGCTAAGTCCTCGCAGAGTGCTCCCCGATGGGAGATGAAGTCGAAGAGGTCGACACTGAGGGCGCAGTACTCCATGACAATGACCCAGTGGAAATGCAGCTCCATGTAGCCGAGAACGCTCACCACGTTCTTATGACGCAGCCCGTTGACACAGTCAATCTCCAGGGGAATGAGTCCTTCTGAGGCAGAGTCCGTCAGGTGGGAGACCCGGGACTTGGTGAGGATCTTAGTGGCCAGATCGCAGGAGTCCTTCTTTCGGGAGACCAGGTAGACTTTGCCAAAGGCTCCCTGTCCCAGCTTCCTCTTCATGGTGAAGTAGTGTCGGAACTTGCAGAGGAAGATGGACTTGATGAAGTCAACAAACATGGTCTTCGAGATCAGAGGGGCAATGTTGAGATACAGAGTACTAGAGTACTAGATATGTGCAAGATACAAGATATACAAGATGAGGTATACTGACACATGATGAGGCTTATATACAGTACCTAATCAGAGGGCTACTCGATTAACAGAAATGCGAGACAGTGTATGTCTCCCACCCTACCGGGCTCGACATGAGAGATGGAAAGGCGAGACAGGGGAAATGATCACCTGAGACATGTGAAGCGGATGGTGTGAGAGTTAGGGAGACTCAAGTGGGTTCATATGAGGGCATGGTCACGTGACTCTCATGTGACAGTATGCTGATGGGGTGTCTGGGAGCGTCTGATACGTGAGACAGGGAGTGTCTGATGGCATGGAGACTGTTTAGTTTGTCAACAAACTCTGATAGTCGAAACAATCATAGCCATACTGTATACAACAATCTCAACTAAGCTGTTACTTGAAACACAGGCAATGAATCACGAATAAACAAGGTAGCGTTGGAGCAAAGGAGGTGAGGTCGTTCGAAGAGCAAAGGAAACTTCAAAAAATCAATAAGCAGCCCTACAGAGCAATACCCACTGACCCAATAAGAACTGGTAAATAAGTAACCTGTACTGGTTGAAGACGTTGTCTGACTCCTCCAAGCCGAAGTCACTGAGGTATTTCTGTCTGAACGCCAGCACTGTGTCGACGTGTGTCTTGTGCTTCACAGCGATCTCCAAGGCCCTGCAGAGAAAACATGTAGTGAAGTATAGAAACGTAGACAATTTTTCTCAGTGGATTCAAGCCCAAGAAGTTACAGAAGTTTTGAGATCGAAGGAATATTCATATAAGCAAGTTAGGCTACACTGGGGGGGGGGCAACCCCCATAAACCCCCAAAAATTTAACCCCCATTTGCCTTTTTCGATATCCACTTGGGGGTTTATGGGGGTTTAATTTTCCAGAAAAAGGTCGAAAATCTTCAATGAAAATTGGTACCATTTCAAAATAGGGCCAAAAATCGTCAACAAAAAATGGTACCATTTCAGAAAAGGCTTGAAAATCGCCAACAAAAAAATGGTACCATTTCAAAAAAGGGTCTAAGATTGTCAACAAAAATGGTACCATTTCAAAAATGGCCGAAAACGGTACCATTTTAGGAAAGGTTCGAAAATGCGCAACAGAAAATGGTACCATTTCAAAAAAAAGGCTTGAAAATCGCTGAAAAAATGGTACCATTTCAGAAAAGGGCCGAAATTCATCAACAAAAATGGTACCCATTTCAAAAAAGGCCAAAAATCGTGAACAAAAAATGGTACCATTCCGTAAAATGCCAAAAATCGTGAACAAAATCAGTCATAAAACAGCAAAATTTAACTAAATTAAGCCCCCATAAACCCCCATAAACCCCCAAAAATTAAACCCCCATTTGCCATTTTTCGATATCCACCGGGGGTTTATGGGGGTTGGCCCCCCCCTACACTATCTAAACTTCTTAAATAGAACAAATTCACAAGTTTACTAGGCATGTTTTTCAACATTTAAACCGGTGCTGTAGACTACCACCTAACCTGTTCCACTTGAAGAGGTCTATGTTGAGTCTGATAGCTCTGTAGATGAGGCCTGCTTGGAGGAGGGTGCCCTCCGCTTCAGCGGGCTGCTTGCAGAAAAGCGACATTTCAGCGTTCCGGGCCGCTTTGTTGGAGATTTCCTTGATGTGGGAGATGTACTCCACCTTCTCAGCCTGATGGGGTGGACGGAGTTGAGTTATTGTTTTATAAGTCGATAGAGCTGGGTTTGGTATGTGACTCATCCAGTGTAGAGCTGGCTACACAGGGTATGGTGACTCATTTAGATCAAAATTTTAAAAGATAAACATGTATGAAAACATTATTTTAAGAGTATGATCACAGCTAATTGATTTCCTAATGCTTCCTAATGCTTATAATCATAATTTCCTAATGCTTATAATAAGGGGCTTAAGATTCCTGTCATAAAGATCAATAGAATTAACCTCGTTGATAGCAGCGTAAGCAATCTCCGAGGTAGTAAGCTCCTTGGCCATGGTTGACATGGCTGCTAGACTAGCCCACAGGGCTTGGTCCTTCACAAAGCGACACAATCTCACAGCATCCTCCCAGCTACCTTTGTGGACGTAGGACTGTAGGATGGTTGGGTAGGGGCTCACCCTGAAACGTGGGAAATGGTTTGAGGTGGATATCCCTGTGAAAGTAGCAAATTTGACATTATCATGATAATGAACGGTTTGACAGATTGGCCAGTTCATTAATATATTACCAAATACCTAATTATGTCCAGTAAAGAAACACTCACGCAGTAGAGACGAGGCTTCCGTCGGATCGCCTCAGAGTACAATGATGCCCCAGGAAACTGACGATCTGAGGATGGAAGAAAGAACTAGAAGGTTATGGAAGTCAACAAAGATCAAGATTCTGTCTTGAAATGACAGAATATGATCCCACGTGAATAGTAGATGACAGATCAGTTGACTAATTGCTATCGATGATAGATGCAGCTACAGGTCCGGTACCAAATGATTAAGAGCTCGAGTGAAAGCTCGTTTGTTTCAACAAAAATGTTGAAAAACACAGCAAATTCCAGTGACACCATTTCATAATATGACGTTTTGTCAAAATGTTCAAATATCGATATATTTGAAATATGCTCACGAAACGACACTTTTAGAGTCCACTTCGACGGCCACTGTCAGGGAATCTGTCAGGGTAACTGTCAGTTTTGTTTGGGGCCCTTCGTCAAACAAAGGGTTCGTCCTGATGAAGTTGTACAACCTGCCGCGGGCCAAATGTACAAATCCAAATTCGGTGATCTTCTTCCCAGAAATTGATCGAGAAATGTCTGCATTGAACCTAGAATAACTAGAATCAGCAAGTTAGCTGCATGGGTGTGTGTTGTTAAAACTGTTCTAAGCAATGTCATGTCAATCGGAATTCGGGAATTACAAATTTCCAAGCAATAAAACAAATGAGATAACTGCAAGTTTTAAGAAGTTGACTCACGAGGGTTGAAGAAGACTGGGGCGAAGTACTCACGAGGGGTTGAAGAAGAAAGGGGCGGAGTACTCACGAGGGGTTGTTCAGAAGAAGGAGCGAGTACCTAATGAGGGTTGAAGAAGACTGGGGCGAAGTACTCACGAGGGGTTTAAGAAGAAAGGGGCGGAGTACTCACGAGGGGTTGAAGAAGAAAGGGGCGGAGTACTCACGAGATGTTGTTCAGAAGAAGGGGCGGAGTACCACGAGGGGTTGAAGAAGGGGCGGAGTACTCACGAGGCGTTGAAGAAGAAAGGGCGGAGTACTCACGAGGTTGTTCCAGAAGAAGGGGCGGAGTACTCACGAGGGGTTGAAGAAGAAGGGGGCGGAGTACTCACGAGGGGTTGTAGAAGAAAGGGGCGGAGTACTCACGAGGGGTTGAAGAAGAAGGGGCAGAGTACTCACGAGGGGTAAGAAGAAGGGGCGGAGTACTTACGAGGGGTTGTAGAAGAAGGGGGCGGAGTAATCACGAGGGGTTGAAGAAGAAGGGGGCGGAGCACTCACGAGGGGTTGAAGAAGAAGGGGCGGAGTACTTACGAGGCGTTGAAGAAGGGGCGGAGTACTCACGAGGGGTTGAAGAAGAAGGGGGCGGAGTACTCAAGAGGGGTTGAAGAAGAAGGGGGCGGAGTACTCACGAGGGGTTGAAGAAGACTGGGGCGAAGTACTCACGAGGGGTTTAAGAAGAAAGGGGCGGAGTACTCACGAGGGGTTGAAGAAGAAAGGGGCGGAGTACTCACGAGATGTTGTTCAGAAGAAGGGGGCGGAGTACTCACGAGGGGTTGAAGAAGAAGGGGCGGAGTACTCACGAGGCGTTGAAGAAGAAAGGGGCGGAGTACTCACGAGGGGTTGTTCAGAAGAAGGGGGCGGAGTACTCACGAGGGGTTGAAGAAGAAGGGGGCGGAGTACTCACGAGGGGTTGTAGAAGAAAGGGGCGGAGTACTCACGAGGGGTTGAAGAAGAAGGGGGCAGAGTACTCACGAGGGGTAGAAGAAGAAGGGGCGGAGTACTTACGAGGGGTTGTAGAAGAAGGGGGCGGAGTACTCACGAGGGGTTGAAGAAGAAGGGGGCAGAGTACTCACGAGGGGTAGAAGAAGAAGGGGCGGAGTACTTACGAGGGGTTGTAGAAGAAGGGGGCGGAGTAATCACGAGGGGTTGAAGAAGAAGGGGGCGGAGCACTCACGAGGGGTTGAAGAAGAAGGGGCGGAGTACTTACGAGGCGTTGAAGAAGGGGCGGAGTACTCACGAGGGGTTGAAGAAGAAGGGGGCGGAGTACTCAAGAGGGGTTGAAGAAGAAGGGGGCGGAGTACTCACGAGGGGTTGAAGAAGAAGGGGGCGGAGTACCGATCCCCCTGGATATCCAGAACTCGGTGATTGAGGGCTGGCACCAAACCGTCTGTGAGGGTCTCCACCAGACTCCCTGTCATACCCAGCAGACTGTCCCTAACGGGGGGAACATCGTACCAACGACCCTTGTACTCGGCCTGGGGGAAACAGGTGTGAGGGTCCTGTACTCGGCCTGGGGGAAACAGGTGTGAGGGTCCTGTACTCGGCCTGGGGGAAACAGGTGTGAGGGCCTTATACTCAGCCTGGTGAAACAGGTGTTAGGGCCCTGTACTCTTCCTTGGAGAAACAGGAGTGAGGGCCTTGTACTCGGCCTGGGAAACAGGCGTGAGGGCTCTGGGAGGGACAGGTGGGAATGAGTGCGATTATGAGGGCAAATCGAATGTGCTATGACGGTCCTAAATGAAAACCCTAACCGCAGTGTAATTAGGGTTCGGATCAGCGATTCATCATCCCATCAACTCATTCACCTGTAGGCCTGCGTTGGAGTAAGTCGCCAGCAAAGTGACTGAAGTGTCCTTGTGTGCTGGAACCACGAGGTCCGCTCCTCCTTCTGTTGTGAAGGTGTACCCAGCATCGGCCCCGTATATCTGAGAATTGTCCTCCTTGTCCCTGTTACTCGAATACTTCTTCAGGTAGAGGCTCGTGAACTCAGCTTCACGAAACAGCTCAGAGAAATCAGGTAGTCAAGGGTTGTGAGATGGCTCTCAACGTGCCGAGCTATATTCAGTCGGGTGCTGAAGCTCTTTCTAGGATTCGCGAATTTGGCAGCTTTACCGTCTACATCGTCAGTCGGCCAGACATTTGCCCCCCCTGCGAAGTATCGGGATTGAGGATTATTTCCAAGCCACCAGTTTTTTTACTTTAAATACAATAAATTTACAAAAAAGGGAAAACCCCAAATTTCAAACTAATAAACCAGAAGTTATTACTTTTATTTTTTTTTTAAGCTAATAATGAATTTCGTGTAAATTTTGAAATGAACTCGCTTGGCAGGATAAGGCCTGAAATGCCCTTTTTTCCTCTCCTCGAACTGGCCAATGCTGAAGACTTCTTCAATCGGCTGACCTGCCTTGTTCTTCGTATTGCCGTAACCTGAGGAGAAATTCCAGACTTTAAATCAGATATTTGGATATAATTTCCTTCATCATTGCGGGTCAGCTTGCAATAAGAATGTAATTCCAATTTCAATTGCAATAAGAATGTAATTCCAATAAGAATGTAATTCCAATTTCATTGAGAATGATGTGGCAGAAATAAGAAATCTTCTGAAACCTCTTAGGATGTTTTTATTGGCCGGGTTGTGTTTCCTAGAGCCGCATTTCTCCTTCAAAACGGAGGGGAAGCTCGAAGTATTCCCCCTGGATCAACTGCTCCTCAGTTTTTTACCCGGTAAAGTTCTACATAAAAGACAAAAACCCCTGCGGGAACTGAAAACCCTCCTCCCCAGTTCCCCGCCCCCAGACGAGAATAGTCCAGTTTGGGGCGCTCAAAAGCGGGTTTTTTGCTCAATCTACTTCCACAACCATTGTCGAGGAAAGTTCAGTGTAGAACAAAATACTGATTGATACAAAGTGTTACTGTTACCAAATACCCAGTCTGAAAATTTACAAAAATTTTGGGAAAGGGTCGGTAGCCAGATTCCCGGAAATTAATTTTCAGAAATGTCAGACGACCATAGAATTAACATTTTCGGTCCACTTCGGTTGCTGTTCAACTGCTAAAATCTTAAAACAACAACTTCATAAAACTTAAATTGAAAGAACTGAAATCAACAATTTTTTGGGCATTAATTTTAGTCTGATCTCCCCCTTTTAAAAAAAAAACTTGGGAGAGCAAAACTTCTACATTACAAAACTCTTCAGTCCTTATTAAAAATTTCAGGGGAAAATTCAAAATAATTATTTTTTGAGTTCGAAAATTTTGGGGGCAGCCAAAGTGCCCCCCAAAAAAATTAAATAAAAATGAGTACTGAGTCCCGGGAATTTTGATGAAACGAACTATAATATTCAATTTTAAATTAAATGTGCCACTAAACATTAAAAATTGCACTGATTGGGCCTTCAATAAAGCCTGCCATATCGTGTCTGCCAAATTCACAAGGGATGTCGATAAAAACAACCAAATCAACAAGGTACTACCATTTCATTTTCAAGGGTTGGGTTCATCATTGATGCTTTTAAAAAATTTTTAAACACAATGGTAGAAATTATGAAGGACGAATAAAATTATCATCGGTACTTATTATGATCGAAAACTTTTCAGCATGTCTCAAAATTCTGGGACAAAAAAAGACCCTTGTTTAAAATATCAATAACTTTAAATTTTAATTTTAAAATCTGGAAAAGGGGGGTTAAAAAGGGCGGATTAAAATTTTTAGGTCATTCTTAAAATTGTTTAACATAATAGTGGTTTTGGGTTTCAGTAAAGGCGAATCCGGGTTATTAAATCATAAAAAAAAAAATACACGTCATAATTTGTTTTGTTTTTGCTTTGTTTCAGGTTCTGTTTTCTTAAATCAGCCATATGAGATGGGAATGTTTATATGAATTATCACACACAAGGAGTGTAATTCGAATTAGGGCCAAGGCGGGCAAAATTAATTAATATCCCCTCGAGCCGAAAGGGGAGTGTGATAATTTATAAAACTATCCTTTTTTTTTGATTAATCTATTTAAAATAGCGTGAGAAACGGGCGGGATATTTACCTGGTTTTCCCAATAAGAAAGCGAATATAAAAACCTTTTTAACTAGAAAATTTTTGAAATTATTGCCGAAAATATCAAACCCAAAGTGGCCTGGAAATTTTTTATTATAAAAAATATAAAAGTGGCTATTATTTAAAATTTAAAAAAATGGAAAAAAAAATTTAAATCCCGGGATATTCCCTAACTTCATAAACTTAGGTCATATCTTTTGATTCAACTAGGTACTATAAAGTGTTTTGATTGAAATTTATAACAACGTCAATATTTCTCCAAAAAGAAAAAAAAATAAAAAATCATCAAGGTAAGGCCTTAAAGGAACGATTTATTGGGGGAATTGCGGCCCCATTTTAAACAATGACATTCCACCCAAAACACCCGTAACATTGATCAACGAATGGGGTTTTCAAAAATACCAAAAAACCAAAAAAAACATCACCTTTAAGCAACAAAAAAAAATTGTAAACCTCTTTTTCATGAAAAGACATGTTTTGAGGGAAAAAAATCCTTTGGTTTGTGCGCGGCCCTTCATAAACCGAAAAAATAAAAAATAAAAACTTTTATTGGAAAACAAAACCCGATATTATCTGTGTGACTGAAACCTTTTCAGTGAAGATCTTGAAGATGCTGAAATTATTATACCTGGTTTCAGATGCTTTGTTGGTAACAGAAACTTCAAACTTGACAGGACCAAAAATAGAAAGAAGTCTGTAAGTGAAGGTGGTGGATCTGTCATATATGTTCGTAATAGCATAGAAGTTATTGATGGAAGTCATGATACTGGGATAGATTCAGTCTCTGTTATCATTAGGACCAATATTGGAAAGTTACTTATTGCTTGCTTATATAGATCAGCTTCATTAAATGAGAAACAGAATGAGAAATTTCTTGAGTACTTTTCTTCCAAAGTGTCTTCTACAGGTGACGATATTGAAAGATTGATTTTGGAGACTTCAACTTCCCAGGCATCTCTTGGACCTCTGGGAATGTGGTTGGTCCTATAGAATCCAATAATAAGAGCTTTGTCTTACAACAAGATTTTTGGAAATAGTTCATGATGCTGGATTTTCTTGGCTAATTACTGATGAAGTTACTCGTCGCAGGAAAGTTGGCAACATTGTCCAAGAATCAACAATTGATCAAGTTTTTGTTCTGATGATTCCTTAATAAGTGAATTTAATGTTTCTCAGCCTCTGGAAAAAGTGACCATGTTTCTATCATTGCTACAATGAACTTATCTCAACCCAAAAAGACAAACACTGCTTTGATGTTGATGATGTTAAAAGGAAATGGACTAAAATTGACCCTGAAATTCTTAAAATGTCTTTGAGGTAGATTGGAATTCTATTAAAACTCAAGTTTTGCAACTGTAGATGAAATGTGGAATGAAATACATGGCAAGTTGATAAATATTACTGAGCAAATTGCCTGAGTTTGAGCCTGTCAGAATAGATAGTATTGATAACTACAACATGCCATGGATTAATTCAGCCATGAAAGAGCTCTTAAAGCTAAGCATAGGGCATGGAATTCTTTTGATGAAAGTTCCCATTATGTCTAACCCAAATCTTGCACTATATGAAAGTCAAAAGTTTCATGATTTAGAAACTAAGGCAAATTGAAGTATGAGAAGACCATAACAAATGATTTAAAAGCATAATTCGAAAGGCTTTTACTCTTATCTTCGTAACCAGCGTAAAAGTTAAATCAATTGTTACAACCTTGAGGAAGGATGCGCAACTTGGTTCCATGACAACAAATGACTTTGAGACAATGAGTGTTTTGCTGAAGCCTTTTTTCTTCAGTATTTGTGCATGAGCCTTTTGGACCCCTTCCTCAAAGTTGCTATTCAATGATGTAGAAATTAAAGGATCATGAAATTATGATTGATGTTGTGATGTTTATAAAAATTAAAAACATAAATATCTATAAGAGTTTTTGGTCTGATAATATACACCCTAAGTTGTTAAAGTCCTTAGCTGATAACACTGATTTTTGTTGCATGTTTGACAAAACTATACAATTTTTGTATTGAACAGAGAAAGATGCCTCATATATGGAAAACTGCAAATGTAATAGCATTGCATAAAAAAGATTCAAAGTTAGATCCATTGAACTACAGACCTGTGTCACTTACATGCATCTTATGTAAGATTTATGAAAAATTCCTGAGAAGAAATATTCTTAATATTGTTGAAGGAAAAATTAATATTAATCAGCATGGTTTTTTGGAGGGAAAATCATGTTTGTCTAATCTGCTTGAAACAATTGACTCTATTTTAGAAATGCTGGAATGTGGCTACCCTGTAGACATTTTTTACTTTGATTTTTGGAAGGCTTTTGATTCTGTCCCTCATTACCGCCTCCTCACCAAGCTTGAGAACTATGGGTGAATGGTCAATTACTTGAAATAGTAGGGATTTTCTATCTGACAGATCAATGAGAACTTGTGTTAATTGTATTATTCAAATAGTAAACCTGTCCTTTTAGGGTCCCTCAGGGTTCAGTCCTAGGACCTTTGCTTTTCTACTGTTCATTAATGATCTGCCAGATGGAATTGTTAATGTTGTTAAGTTGTTTTGCAGATGATTTGAAGTTGATAGCTAATGCCAGTGATAACAATTTAGTTAATGAAGACTTGCATTTATTAGAAAATTGGGAATCTACTTGGCTTCTAAGATTTAATCCTGAAAAAGTGCCATGTTATGCATTTACCTTACAATAGAAATCCTCTTTATCATTACTTCTTGGATGGGGTTTTTATTAGATGAAGTAACAACTGAGAAAAGATTTAGGTTTACAAGTGAGTGAAGAATTAAATTGGGACTCAAATATTAAGTCTTGCATTAGAGATGCTAATAAGATTATTGGTTGGATTTCAAGAAATGTCATAAACAGGGATTATAGAATTCTTGCTCGCAAATCTTTTGAAGTAACTGAATGCATTGTAAAGACTACTACCACACAAATTCGACTTTGTAACATATATAGAACAACTCAAACCAAATCAAAAATGAAATATCAAGAAACAAAAATCACTGCCTTCATGGATGAGTTTGAGCAATACTTGGATGACCTCATCTCAAAATCAGGTTTCCCAATAGTTTGTGGGATTTCAACTTCCGTAGAAAAGACTGATGATTTGCATGCAAAGCAATTACTATCACTTTGTGAAAGCAGAGGCTTCACACAGCATGTAGTTGGCCCCACTCATTATGCAGAAAGTACCCTTGATCTTGTCTTTTCATTGAATTCCTCTACTGATCAAGTTCCAATCAATAACCTTCAAGTTTGTACAGACACTGGGACAAGTTCTGACCACTACCTCATAAAATACAGCTTACCTGTTGAGGTATGTCTTGATAGGAAAGAACCACTCATAGAACACAAAAAAGTAAGAGAATTCAGTAAAATTGACATTGGAAGTTTCAGAGAGGATCTCTTTTTCTCACCAGTTAATTTTGCAGACTTCAAATCTGTTGACCATGCTGTAGAACTATACATGGACACATTAAATGACTTATTGAATGAACATGCACCAAAAGTTGAGAGAAAATTCAATCATAGTCGCTCACCATGGTGGGATGTGAAATGTCAACAAGCTAGAACTGATGCCAGGAGAGCTCAGCGAAAAGCGAAGAAAAATCCAGAAGATATGGAACTTCGTGAAATCTACAATGAGAAGTGTGTTGATAAAGCTATAATCATTGATAAGAGAAGGAACAAATATTACGATGAAAGGTTGTCAGTTGTTAAAGGTGATCCCAAGGGGACATATAGGGTTATCAATCAGCTACTTGGTCGTGAAATGGGCACTGGCAAATTGCCTAATGAAAAGGATGATATTACTATTGCTGAAAACTTCAGTTCCTTCTTTAATAATAAAGTTAAATCAATCTATTCTAGCATTGAAGAGAAAATAGATAAAATTAAACCAAGAAACGATGTACCAGTTGAAGACAGCACTACTAACAGTTTCTCCTCATTCAAGGAAGTGACAATTGAAGAAGTAATGGAGTTGGCTCAAAATCTTCCTGACAAGTCTTGTCCACTTGATGCTATCCCAGTCTGGCTTTTCAAGCAATGTCTACCAGAGCTTATCAGAGTTATCCATTACATCATCAATGAATCTCTTAAAAGTGGTTATTTTCCAGATTCCTTCAAAACAGCTATAGTAAGACCAAGTTTGAAAAAAGCTAATCTTGACAGTGATGTCTTAAACAATTATAGGCCTATTAGCAACTTGCCCTATGTCTCAAAACTTCTTGAAAAAGTTGTCCATAATCAACTTGTAAAACACATTGAAGACAGTAAGCTTTTTTAGTAATTTTCAGTCTGCATACAGAAGGTACCATAGTTTGAAACTGCAGTGTTAAAAATCCAAAATGATATTCTACTAATGTTGGACAAAAAGGAAAATGTTGTCCTCTTGTTGCTTGATTTGAGTGCAGCTTTTGACACAATCAACCATAAACTTCTTCTTAAGAAGCTACAGCTGAAGTATGGTATTGTGGGTATGGTCTACAATTGGATTCAGTCATACTTGTCAAACAGAAAATTCAAGGTCATGATAAACAGTAGCACTTCATCTGAATGTTGTATGGAAATAGGTGTGCCACAAGGATCTATTCTAGGACCTCTGCTATTCATTTTGTATACCAAAGACCTTGAAGATATCATCACAAAGTATGGTCTTTCAGTCCATCTCTATGCAGATGACACACAGATTTACTTTTCCTTTGATGTTCATAGTCCTTCACCTGACCTTACTGCTATAAAAAAGTGTTTTGTTGATGTTAAAGCATGGATGACCAATAACTTCTTAAAGCTTAATGATGAAAAGACCGAATTCATAGACATTGGATACTATGTTAGTCCAATTGAATCCCTTGAACTGAGTGAATCTGCTAAAAAAATCTCTGTTTGTCCTGTTTTAGCTACAAAGAACCTTGGATTTTATTTTGATCACAGGCTTAGCATGGATGATCAAATTAATCACATTTCTCAGATATGCTACCTGAACTTAAGGAATATTAGACGAATTGGAGCAAGACTGACACATGATTTGAAAGTGCAACTTGTTCATGCACATATACTGTCTATGATAGACTATTGTAACTCTTCATATGCTCACATCACAGAGAAAAATCTTCATAAGCTTCAAAAGATTCAGAATAATGCTGTCAGGTTTATATTCAAGCTTACTGGTAAAAGGAAATGGACATGGTCAACTGAAAGTATGATTTGACATAATTCCAACCAGTTTTTCAGCATGGTTGGAGGTAGATGGACTGAAAGTTAAATATCTCCGCCGTTTTTTACTTAATATATCTCAAAATTTGAGGTTTTACTTATAATACTTTAGTCTATTGTTTTATATAATTCTTAAATTTCAAATCCAACCAATGTGGAGCATACACACCAATATAAACTAGCATTCTCCATTTGTCACTTGAAGCTTTTTTTGTCGAACTTGGGGTTATTCTATGAAATGGAATGTGTACATGATACTCCAAACAGTTAGAAATACCCTGGTTGGACAAGATCGTACAGCCAACCATTGTGGAGCAAAACAATGAAAATTGGGCTGATTTCAGAGCCATAAAATACCATATTTTTCTGAAATCAGCTCGTATTTTGTTTGTAAGGGAACAATACGAGTCTCTAGAATACTATATATGCAAATATATGATCATATATTGACCAACCAGTGTGGAGTAGGTGATTATTTGAAACTCATTCATAGTAAAAAACTATTATTGGGGCTGCATGGACTCAAATAAGACACAAATTTATGAGAAACGACATCAGAAGTTTGTAAATATCAACCTACAACTATTCCAATGCATGTGGAGGTTGTACCACGTTCATCCAACCATGTGGAGGCAAAAAACTTTTACCAGAAATCACGTTTTAACACGGATGATTTTGGGATACTAAAATTCTGAGAATTAGCAATTTTTGGTTTAATTCGAGTTGAAAAACATCATTAAAGATTCCCAGGTAAGTTTTACTTAACAATTCTATCCAACCATGTGGAGCAATGGCTTTAAAATGGGGCTATTTTAGTTATGGCAATTAAATAGTATCCCGTCTTCAATATTCCAACAAATCTTGAGATGGAGGTATCAGAACTTAAGAAATATATCTCGTGTGCGTCCTCGACAGTAACAACCCAAACCAGTGTGGAGCAATAAGGTCATCATTGAGGGCATCTGAGTCCTGGAGCTGTACCACTAGGATGATATATAGTATTATGCAATAGATATAACGCAGAAACTGGATTATGATTGTGCATTGTAGTCGTTCAATCATCAAGTTACGTTTTACCAACCATGTGGAGCAAGATACGTGTTCATTTTGAAAAAGGGACGGTTAAAATTATTTATAAAATCGTATACGAATCAAAATTTATTCTACTCCTAGCGATTAAATATTCATGCCAGGTATAATTAATTCTCTTACCATGACCCCAACCAATGTGGAGCTGTGCAGTTCGAAATATAGGGACGGGAAGTAGGAATGGGTTGCCTATGAAATGAACAAGTAAAAATTCATGTGTATTAGATATTGTTATTTTGTCCAACATATAACTTACAATGTTTTAGTATGGAACCCACATGGTAGAACTGACTTGTGAACCTCCTCCACACTGGTTGGTGATCTTTTTGTGCTGAGTTTTGACCTGAGAGGATACATGTAAGTACAGTAAAATATTTATAATGTCTAAGTTGGCTCTTGAATCAAGACCAAACCACGATGGAGCATTTCTATGATTCAAGGAGGCTCAACTCCACATGGTTGGATCAAATTAACTCAAAACTGGCTCCACATGGTTGGTCTATCAATTGTTCACACATAAAGTACAAAATAAGCATAATTATTGAAACTTAACAGTAGGTATTAATTTTTGATTGTGACAAACTGTTAATAATGGTTAACTTACTTCTTGATTCTGAATGATCCAGAGCTCAGCTCCACACTGGTTGGAGCTCTTTTGGTGGTGCTGAATCTTGCTCCAAGATGGTGCCTATTCATGGGTTCATATTATAAGAGTCTCAGATGAATATTCAGCAAATCCAACCGTAGTGGGAGCAGTTTTCTGATTCAAACAGGCCTTGCTCCACATGGTTGGATCAAATTAACTCGAAACTGGCTCCACATGGTTGGTCTATCAATTAACTATACAGAAAGTGCAAAATAAACTTATATTTCAATACAAGAATGTGCAAATTACTCATTTAATGGTGACAAACAATTGAGTAAAACTTACTTTTGGATTTACTAATTTATTCCCATCAGTTTGGAGGTCAGCTCCACACTGGTTGGAGCTCTTTGGTGTTGAAACTTGCTCCAAGATTATGCCTATTCATGGGTTCATATTATAAGAGTCTCAGTTTAATATTGAACAGCAATCCAACCGTAGTGGAGCAGTTATTCTGATTCAAACAGGCCTTGCTCCACATGGTTGGATTAGTTAGAGATTTAAATTACTCCACATGGTTGGCCTAGGAATACGTTACTTGAATAGATAACTTGGGGCAAATTTTAATGTTCCTGTGACTTTTACAGCCACTTTTTTTGCACCATATCTGAAAACCACAAAAGTCTAAAATTATGGATTTTTGACATGACTTTTTGAAATGCCTGCTCCACAGTGGTTGGTAGGAATTAATAAACGAATATGATTGATTTAAATTGACAAGAGAATGAATTTTGCTGTGATGAAAACCATTTGTTTCTATCTCAACTCCACACCCTGGTTGGATAGATATATGTCTCAAAATTCCAGTTATTGCCTATTACTCCACACATTGGTTGGATGGTTTTGAATCGTTTTTCATCGCATCTGAAGGGCATAATGATGCTGTACCAAGTTCACTCAAAAATAATTTCAAAACCTCACACAAGCTTTGAAATATGCCCGCTCCACACAAAAAATGCTCCACAATAGAAAACCTTGCATAACTTCTGCTCCACAAACACTATTGAAATGGTTTTTCAACCATCTTACAGCCAAAACATTTGAGCATAAGGCAATAATCTTCACCAAGTGGCTCGGGAATATGGATTCGATTGACAGCCATTTTCCTAAACCATGGTTTTTGTCAAATCATACTTTCAGTTGACCACATCAATAAGTCCTTATTTGAAGGAATTGCATTTTCTACCTGTTGTTTACAGAGTAAAGTTCAAGACTGCACTATTAGTGTTTAAATGCATAAACAACTTAGCACCTAAGTACTTATGTGATCTTATATCAGTGAGAGACACAAAAGAATTAGTGTTAGACTAGATAATGACTTTTTTCCTTTTAAAGATACCTTCTAAATCAAACTTTCGAGGACTGAGGCAGCATTTATATATAATGGTCCAAGGACTTGGAATAGCTTACCTTACTCAATCAGATGTAAAGCTGATATTTTAGGAGTTTAAAAGTTCATTTAAAAACCCACTACTTTAACCTAGCTTTTAGTGAGACTTGTTAGATGATTTATCTAAGCTGTTTTGTATCTGGCCTATCATAGCTTACTGGTACTATGCATATAGTTATAGTAATCTCTAGGTATTTGTGACTCTGTGGTCTTCTGAGTTCTTAGTTCTATAAGTTTGTCACGCTTAAATGGCTAAAATATTTCCCTCTCTGATATTTATTTGACGATGTCTAGGCGTGTAAGAAATGTTTTAATTTATTTTTTTTATTTATGCATTTATAAGGCAATAATAAGACCAAAACTAGAGTATTGTGTTCAAATCTGGAGCCCATCTGCTACTCACGGTAATTGGGGGACTATTTTAGAACTTGAATCCATACAGAGGCGTTTTACTAGGTTAGTTGACGATATTGGGCTCTTGCCTTATAGCAAGCGATTGAGATGATGGGATTGACTACCCTCGGTGAAAGAAGAATTCGTGACTTAATAGGAAACGTTTAGAATGACAACAGGAAAGGTTTCTTATGGAAAAAATATTTTTAAGATGGGTCGATCAGGGAGCAATATTTTAAGTAGGATCAAACCCACAGTGGGAAGTGCTATTTGTAAAATTAGACAATCGTTTTTGCCTGAAAGAATTAAAATGTACTGGAATAAATGTACTGGAATGTTATAAGTTTTAAAATTAATTTAGATAGATTCAAAAATGATTCTTTTTCATTAGGAAGTTCTGATGACAATTTCTGGCATGTTTCATTTTGATTATAGACAAAATCGAAGGTAATCCTAACTTACCTGCGCCATAAAGAGGATTTTAATAATTTTTGCTTGATAACCCTTTTATAGCAAAACGAAAGGGCATAAATATTTACTCATTGAGGTTTTTATCATTGTCATTTCTTATAATTGTACATCAGCGTTTTATAGCATGTATCGAATTTTATATGCATGTATGGGTTAATAGCTAACCTTGTTTCATTTAAATTATTCAAATGTTTTTATCGTTATCTAAGCTGATGGTGATAGCATGCTATGTGTTACCCTGTAGACTATATTTTCAATGATGACAGTTGATCGAAATGATTAAGTGTTTTGAAGAATGATGTGCATTGAATCGTGTTGCCCAGTTGGCAAAATCCTTTTATTTATTTATTTATTTATTTATAATAATAATAAAATGATGAAGAAGACTTTATTTCTTCAATGAAGGTAATAATTTATCATGGTTTTGAAATTGCACCTTTTTGAGGCAGAAATATG
This sequence comes from Beroe forskalii, assembly GCA_011033025.1. Classification (NCBI taxonomy): domain Eukaryota; kingdom Metazoa; phylum Ctenophora; class Nuda; order Beroida; family Beroidae; genus Beroe; species Beroe forskalii. The sequence goes on along the minus strand of WFMF01000089.1, from coordinate 219,093 downwards.
TCTAGATTAAAACCTAACATTCTTATCACTGGAACACCTGGTACTGGAAAGTCAGAACTTGCTTCACTTATAGCAAAGCAGCTTGGTTTGTTCTTGTTGTTTTTGGCTTAATAATGCCAGGATGTGTCAACTGTAATGGACCATGTCAGTTTTAATTATACTTTGTTGGTCAAAGGAGGAATAGATAACCATGTTGAAATCTGCCACTTCATTCACTAACAAACCAGCAAAATAGACCATTTCAAAACTAGGAATATTGTATATAATGTAGATCTTAACCAGGAAGCTTTCAAGAATACTAAGGCAACCCTACTGTTAAATATTCGATTAAATAATTTAAATTTTCCATTTTCCTTCATCCCCATGTTTTCTAAATTTTAAAATAATGTTAAAAGAATGAAATGGGAAGCTTTTTGATCTTTTTGAGAACAATAATTCGATTCTTCCTTCAGGATTGACCCATATTGAAGTTGGTAAGTTGGCTGAAACCCATGATTGCTATGATGGTGAGGATACTGAACTGCAGTGTAAAGTTTTAGATGAGGACAAAGTGGTTGCTTGTATGGAGAAGGACATGTTGAAAGGTAACAATGCAGGAAATTCTGCAAAATTTCTACCTTATTTGTATTTGAATAACTAAAGAAGCTGTAAAGGGTATCCTTACTATGAAATTATAATTCATCACCAAATACTCATTTTGAGAACAATTTGCACATCAGATCATCAAGTTGATAATCCCTTTAAAGTTAAATATTATTGCATTTCTGTTTTTCCATCAATTGACACTTTAACTCAGTATTTCAAACTTTCAAATTACAGTAAAGTACAATGTGGCTGATTCTGCTTAGCTTACAGGACAAAATTTGTGCAGGTAACAATGTTGTTGACTACCATGGATCTGACTTCTTTGAAGAGGAATGGTTTGATATTGTGTTTTGCTTACGAGCTGATATTGAAGTTCTGAATGCAAGGTACACTGATCGTGGGTACTCTGAAATAAAGATAAAAAACAACATCGAATCAGAAATATTTCAGGTGATCAATGATATTTTACATTTTGTTGTCCATAGGCATGAAAATCTTAAATTCATTCAACCATATATCTTCCAGTTCTAATTACTGTAAGTGAATTCAATTGTTTTACTAAGTAATAATGCAATGCTTTCTTCAAGCTCTAAGCAATATAATTTAATTGTATTGACCAGCCTTTTTGTCATCCATTTTCCAGTGCATATTTTAAAAAGGTCATCTTTGGGGTCCTGTGTCTTGCTTGGGCTGCTCCATCCTGCGTTTACATATTTCCCCTTCAACTCTCCACATCCTGTGTCATAGGAAACTTCTGAACTATTATTTGCACTGTGCTAATGTCCTGGCTTATTTACCTGGCTGATTGCAAATGAACGAACTAAATCATGAAGTTGATCAAGGTGCTGTCATGTAACGGTGTTTCCCTGATATCAGTTTTGCTTCAAATAGAAGCAACCATTAAACTAAAGTTTGATACTTTAAAATTTTGATAGGTATTGCTGGAAGAAGCAAGAGACAGCTATGACCCAGACATCGTACATGAGTTACCCAGCAACAACAGAGCTGATTTGGAATCAAACATTGAGAGAATATCTGCATGGGTTAAGCAGTGGTTAGAAAACAATGAACCTGTCCAGAGGTAGCACAGAAATTGGGAAAATGCACCTTGCCTTCATGAGAGAAGGATTGATGCTAACTAAGATTAGTTTTTTAACCTTGATGATATTTGATTTCAAGATTCATCTATGCTGAGCCGAGAGTTTTATGACATACTTTAGTTTTCATATGATGATGTTTACAGGTTTAAAGGGTAATGTCAAGATTTTCTAATTTAAGTCATTTTAAGTCATTTATGACATTTGAGTTCAAATTTGTTATTTACACACCATATGCAATTCTTAAATTTTAATTCAATCTAAGCAATCTTGTTCCATGTTTGTAGCTTAATTCAAATATTCTTGGCTGTGATGAGTTTGAGCATTGATTGCATCGACTGTAGAATAATCATTGGCTATTTATTTTTGATAATATTTTTTCGGTGGACGATGACTTATTTAACTATTTTATGCCTATAAAAAATTCACACTACACACTATTCATTTTTCTTGATAGAATTATTCAATGTACTATACATTACTATGTATTTTTATACACTAATGAATGGTATATGAAGGGTATAACCTTATTAGGGCAGTGTATCTCATGTGTCATGTCCGATGATTCAAATGGAGACTAGCAGTGGCGTACACTGCTGGCTACCTTCCTCACAAAACTCAGGTACTATTTTAGTTCTCCGGTAGACGTAGGACTTCAGTACGCAATTCTCTGATAATCGGAAGCTCATTATTCATCTTAAATTCTCGATAAAATCTGATACATATATATAGCTTATCGATTATCCCCAAAATTTATAATCAAATTTCGGGTCATCAAAATTTAAAGATATTACTGATCAGGATATTATCGGCGATGGCAAATCAGTAGGTATACCAACACTATGCCAATATTACTTGACCAACCATCCTGCAATTTTGCACCCAAACTGTGCAGTAAATGGTTTGCTGACTTGCTGTGGGTACACTAGCAATTAGATATGCCTTCACGGATAATATAGCGAGGATATTGAAAATACCAAAACGAGCAGGAGTCGGCTATACTAGGCTTATATTAAATTTTTCATTGACCACGATTCTATTGGGCATCAAATGAAGTATCTGGACGCATTGGTCCGAGTAATGCTGGAAAATACGCAGAATTACTTGGGTGAAAATTGCCCTGCATTGGTTTATTTCCGAAATTTTTTTTTTTCGCCAAAGTCCAGATACCAGAAAATTATATCCGTTATTCGAAGTCAGAATTTTTGTTTTTTATACCTTGTATAGCCGACTCTTATAACAAGTTTGAGTCAATTTCAGAATGTTTTACTGAAAGGGATCATATTTATAATATTGATTGAATAAATGTATCAACATTCCTCCTCTCTCAGGCGGCACCCCAGTCGAGATGAAGCCTAACATCCAAGTGCAGTACAGCACAACGAACCAGCAGACCATGTATAACGCCCCTTGCAGTGTCTACAACGTCCCCACCATCACCCTCCCACCCAACAACTCTCAGACTTACATCATCCAGGACACGTTGCCTCAGCAACAGCAGCAGCAGCAACAACAACAGCAGCAGCAACATTCCCAGCAACCTGTTGCTCAGCAACCTCACCAAGCAACCTTCGTTCAGGTGATTATCTTGTCAGATTTGAATTACATAGGTGCAGATAATATTTTTTTTCAGTTCCCGAGAAATTTCCTGCAGTTTGGTTTCATTGTAGCTCACTCGGCGGCGCTTCGCGCCACCTCGTTCGCAAGAGCTAGTAGCAGGTCAATAGGTCGGGCATTTTCTACGGGTCAGGGGTTTTGAGGTGCAGCCCCACAGGAACCAGCGGTTCCATACACTTCGAAATTGCATGGAAGTAATATTTCTGCAAGAGAAAACTTTCATTACAATGAACAAGTTCAGTTTACATTTAAAATTCATATTGATACTGGATTAAAGGCGGGGGTCTGGGGGTGCAGCCCCCAGGAGGCAGGAGCCAGAGGTTCTGGCCATGAATAAACGAATAAATTGATTGGAATGATGATTTCTAATACAAAACCAAGGACCCCAGAAATGCTGAAAAGCATATTCTTTTGTAAAAATGAAGAAACAAACTGCAGTTTGGACCATTACTTTATTCAAAAGCTTGTCTTGAATGCTACGGCACTCGACCAAACTGCAGATTTTTTGATTAGGTTCAACATCCATGAAATTTGCTCTGCAATCTGAGAAATTTTGCAGTTTGCTCAGGAAATTTGCAGTTCCCGTCAGGACCTCCGTCCTCCAGTCACCATATCTGCAGTGGTGAATTGAAAAGTCGAAAGGATCTTTTCCGGTGTGATCTTGATTCTTTAAATCACGATAAATAATCAGAAGTTTTGCCTCTGATATTTGAGACTTGAGTAGATGTTTATCCTTTTTTATTCATCTTTCAATTCAAATATTATTTCTATCTTAATATTGTCACATCGACTTCATGATAGGAATTTCGTTGTAATCGAATCATTAGGATACAGTGATGTATTCTAAACGAAAAGGAAACTATCTAGTTTTGTTTTCCCCTCCACGCTCACTTCATCTCCTCAGACTAGTGCTATTGGTAACAACTCCACCTCGATCAAGGAGGAGTACTTGAAGTGCAGACACTGGCCGGCCTGTAAGTTCTACACCTCCAGTGCTCAGTCTCTAAAGAACCACGAGCTGACACACTACGCTCAGCAGAGTCTGTACGCCTGCACAGACTGTAACATTCACTTCACCAACAAAACGGCAAAGGAGGAACACGTGCGTAGGAAACACAAGACCTGGGCCAAGGTCTACTCGTGTAGTCACTGCAACTACGAGACGTCCGTTCTGGACGAGTTCAGCGAACACAACGTGGCCTTCCACCTGGACGCGGGCTCGTCAGGACAGATCTATCAGTGCCATCAGTGCCCGTATAGCACTAGCTGGAAATGTTTCATGGACTCGCACCACCTCATACATTCAATTAATGAACTGGACTACCGGATCAATAAGAAGGCGAAGGTAATCAAGGAGGACTCTGATGTCAAGCCTTGCGCTAGTAAGGACAGTAGCCCTATTCAGCAACCGGACAAGGCAACCTCGGAAACTTTTACTGGTGGGGACAACGCTAACCAGCAACAGCAACCGGGCAACACATCACAGCAACAACTCGCCACAACCCAGTCCCCTCTAACCCCCACACCCCACCCCACTGTGTCACAGCAACATTCTGCAGGCTCACAGCAACACTCTAATGTCCCACAGCAACACTCCTCAGTAACACAGCAACTCTCGGCAGTTTCCCAGCAACACTCAGTGACCACGCCCCAGCAACACGTCCCCTCACAGCAACACACCCCTCACAACAACACACCCCCTCACAGCAGCCAAGTCTCGGGGGTGCCACAGAAACCCCGCCTGACTTATCAGTCAGCTTATCACCCCAAGTAACACAGATTGTTACCCAGCAAGCCATGCCGAGCAGCGCCACTATATTCGCCTCTTCGGACGGCGGCGGCGGCGCGTTGCTGAGCGCCATCACGACAGTCTCCACCGCCAAAGAGTACCGGTGCAACATGTGCCACCACTTCACGACCAACTGCACGACCACGCTGCACCAGCACATCAAGTCTCACAACACATGCCAGCAGTGCGGATACTCCACTAACTCCATCACCGAGCTCTCCCTCCACGTCTGTCAGGGAAATTACTCAAATTACACCACCGCTATCATGGGCGCTGAGGAGTTCGGCTACGTGTCCGCGCTGCCTCTCCAGACCGATCCAGTAGTACAAGTACAGCAACAACAGCAGCAGCAACAACAACAACAACAACAGCAGCAGCAGCAACCTTCCCCTGCCCTGCCGCCCGTGACGCTGTACGATAACACGCCCACGGGGAGACACGAAGAAGCGGCGCCAGGCGCAGCTAGACGACGAGGACGACTTCGAGGAGGGCGTCTACCGGTGTAGGAAGTGCAACTACGGGACTAGCTGGAAGTGCTTCCTGGACTCGCACATGCTCACTCACGGGGCCGAGGTGTGAGGCACATGCTCACTCACAGGGCTGAGGTGTGAGGCACATGCTCACTCACGGGGCCGAGGTGTGAGGCACATGCTCACTCACGGGGTGTGAGGCACATGCTCACTCACGGGGTGTGAGGCACATGCTCACTCACAGGGCCGAGATGTGAGGCACATGCTCACTCACGGGGTGTGAGGCACATGCTCACTCACGGGGTGTGAGGCACATGCTCACTCACGGGGCCGAGGTGTGAGGCACATGCTCACTCACAGGGCCGAGGTGTGAGGCACATGCTCACTCACGGGGTGTGAGGTGTGAGGCACATGCTCACTCACGGGGTGTGAGGCACAGGGAGGCACATGCTCACTCACGGGGTGTGAGGTGTGAGGCACATGCTCACTCACAGGGCCGAGGTGTGAGGCACATGCTCACTCACGGGGTGTGAGGCACATGCTCACTCACGGGGTGTGAAGCACATGCTCACTCACGGGGTGTGAGGCACATGCTCACTCACGGGGTGTGAAGCACATGCTCACTCACGGGGTGTGAGGCACATGCTCACTCACGGGGCCGAGGTGTGAGGCACATGCTCACTCACAGGGCCTCTCGCGCAGGTTGTGACTTTCGGAGGCGTGAAGTGTGCTTCCTAGATTTTCACATTGCACATGTTGCCTTTCGGTGCATCGTGCGTTTATAGTATATAAAATGCATCTACTTGCATATCATATATTGATGGTAGGTACAGATGAATATGGAATGTTTCCAGGACTATGGAGCAATAGCTAATGTTGAATTGCTTGCGATATTCGCGAATAAAATGATACCTCAGACTAAAATACGATATATATTCTAAGCAATTAACAGTACATAGATGTGAAATATTATCTCTGCGTTTTCTATCATAGTTACACTTATTGTTATATTAATTAGTTGATCAATTAATGTCGTGCGGCTTTTACATTTGCACTGCGTGTTTGATAGTGGAAGGTTTAGTGACGAGGAAAAAGTGTAAACCGTGATATCACCCACAAGCGCCTTAGGCGTGAGTTTGTTATATTAGATTTTAGACTGAGGCCAAAGGCCGAGGTTTCATTTGTCGAAACGTTTGCACTTTTTTCGATTTATTACACTGAATTATGCACTGACGTTATTCTGTTTTCGTTTGAGAATATTTTTCAAACACAAGGAAATATCTGAAGATTATGATGTGAATCAGGCACTACCGTCAATAATCGTTTAATCAGTGATTGCACACTGTTCCAAGCAGACCATTGAATTGGTATAAGTCCCTTGTTCATGATTAATTGAACAACTCAGCAGTGAGTTCCAAAGGTTCTAAGAGAACACTACCAAAAGAGGAAGTGGGTGCATTTTAACATAGATTTATGAATATATATGACATTTAATTAGCTTCGCAGTCAAGAACTAAAAACAATTTTGATGTATTAGTAATTTTTACAATATTGAAGATTTATTTCATACTCGATACTCAATCTTTTTCTCATCCTACTGCGCTCTGCCCTTCGCAACGTTTCAAAACGAAATAAAGACCCGACCGTCAATGATTTGTGATTGAATACAGTGATGCTGATACCCAGTTGCCAAAATATTATGTCAATAAACAATGTTTGCGCCACCAACCCCCCCCCCTTCCCATACCGATTTGAAAACACCCCTCCCCCAGATGGTTACGTAACAAGTGAACGATTTCCTTGACAGTTTTTGCCACAGCGGTCACAGAATCGGCAATATTTACATACATGTACGTAACGCGCATTGCAAAAGTGTTGGTGAAAAATATACCCTGTCCACATTTCGTTTACGCGCGCGTCGAATAAATTAATTGAATTGCCGCGCGCTTTGTGCGCGGCGCCTACCGTTTGCAAGTGCTCATGATACTGATTGCGGGCCATCCATTAAAGACGTCCACAATAAGGTTGGGGGTCTGGCCAATGCAGAAATAGCGGGGAGGGGATGTTTGGCGCGGGCGAAATGCGGACGCCCGTCGCTTTGACGGGTAAAAATCGCAAAATCTCGTGCCTAAAATTGATGTTTGATAATTGAAAAGATTTTTAGGTAAAATACCTTGTCAGGCGTTGCCTGACCCCCTCGCGCGCGCGCCACGACGTCAGACAAAAAATACCTACAAGGGGTCTTGAATGGTCACAATTTTGCGGACGTCCTTTATAGATGGCCTCGTGCGTATAAGTGATAGGATAGTGGCGGGTGATCGGAGAAAGAACTGCAGTGATCGAGAAGTGAGTGGTGTCAACGTCACAGACTTGTTATGTGCACGTAACGTTTGTCATGCTTGATTAGGTTACGAGTGGTGTCAACGTCACAGACTTGGTATGTGCACGTAACGTTCGTCATGCTTAATCAGGTTACGAGTGGTGTCAACGCCATTGAGTTGGTATGTGGAATGTGCATACGTCGCTGTTCGTCAAAGATGACGAAGTGGTGAAAGCCATCATAAAAGGACGTGTGCTGCCCCTCTCATCATTATTTCGATCTGTTTTATTAACGTTCGTTGTCTTGATTAATGTGGTTAATAATTTCCGTTGTTAAAAGGTATTGTCGTTGGTGTAATAAGGTAGTAGTACTGTTGTTAATAAGATACCGTTGTTCAAAAGTACCGTTGTTAAAAGGTACCATTATTTCGATTCCGTTGTTAACGTGGTACCGTTGTTAACGTGGTACCGTTGTTAACGTGGTACCGTTGTTAACGTGGTACCGTTGTTAACGTGGTACCGTTGTTAACGTGGTACCGTTGTTAACGTGGTACCGTTGTTAACGTGGTACCGTTGTTAATGAGGTACCGGGCCGTTGTTAACGTGGTAAGGTTGTCAACGTGGTACCGTTGTTAACGTGGTACCGTTGTTAACGTGGTAAGGTTGTCAACGTGGTAACGTTGTTAACGTGGTAACGTTGTCAACGTGGTACCGTTGTTAACGTGGTACCGTTGTTAACGTGGTACCGTTGTTAACGTGGTACCGTTGTTAACGTGGTACCGTTGTTAACGTGGTACCGTTGTTAACGTGGTACCGTTGTTAACATGGTACCGTTGTTAACATGGTACCGTTGTTAACGTGGTACCGTTGTTAACGTGGTACCGTTGTTAACGTGGTACCGTTGTTAACGTGGTACCGTTGTTAACGTGGTACCGTCGTTAACATGGTACCGTTGTTAACGTGGGGCCGTTGTTAACGTGGTACCGTTGTTAACGTGGTACTGAAAGCATCAGCCTTTGCTTTACTGCTTGCTAAAAACGTATGTACTCGTGTGGCTCGCGCGCCTCTCCATTGTCAGGCGTTCCCCCCCGTAGGAAATTGGCAGTGGCATTAAGCTCAAGCATGCCGCGCTTGTCAGTGTCTGACGTCGTCAGAGTTCAGACAAGTGGAGGGGGTCAGGCGACGCCTGACAATGCCGCGCATACTTCTCAGCCAGTTGTCGTGAGAATTCAGCGCCGCTGACACCAGATGCTCCGCGGCTGCCGTCAGCGGGTCACTGTCAGACAACGTCCGATACGGATAACTTAGCCAATGCCCTATTAGCGACCCGTTGCTTGATCCTCGTTCTGACGTTCTATCGATGATAGAGCCATGAGGTGGTTTCATCGTTCCGCGTCGATCAAATGGATTGATCAAATGAAAAACGCGCACAATACACTTTTATGAAGACATCCGCGCAAAAAAGCAAGCAAGCGCGATTGTGTGCCATTTTCATTTGATCAGTTCATTCGATCGACGCGTAACGATGCAGGTGCCTTACAGTCCGTATACGTGTTAAGCAAAATGTCAATCATCATGAATGACCCTCATCATGAATGGCCCTCAAAAAGTAAAGTAAATTCAATGAAAACTACATTATTGAAGTGCGAAGACTGAAGTGCAAGCGGTATATGGTACAAGAGCTGTTTATCTTATAATGAGGGATCGTTCACATATTACGTTATCAATCAGAGTGGTTTTTAAAGTGTGACTGGTCTCCAGCTCCCACATCACTCGAGAGCCCTCATACTATATGGCAATGACGCCACTCGGAAAACTTCAGAACTTCAACTAGTCTTACTAGTTGAAGTTCGGCGAACAACTGAAATTTCCACATGACTGTCATTTGTGCGAAGCTTCAAAATCAAATTGATATCACTGATTTTTTGACAGTATATCCCTGCCCCGGCCTCAAAATGGCTCCACGTGACTCAGAATGATTCTCATTTCTCGAAATCACGAAACCTGTGCTTCTAACTCCAAGTGATGGTGAAATAGAGTGTAGAGAGGGGTTCAAAATGATCAAAAATTGATAATACGTAATATGTGAATTACGATCGCTAAGTTTTACTCAAAATTCATCGTTCATCTTTCCGTTGAGAACTGTGAAAATAATATCTTTCCACGTTGGGAGATAAGTATGATTTTTATTTTCAAATACAACACCCGAAAATATTATTATGAATGAATTAACACAAATTACACACATTTTAATTAAAATTTCGCCAGTTCAAATATCATCAAGATCCATTCAAATAAAAACGTCAGCATTGGAAGTACATTTGCAAGGAGGACCTTTCACTGAATTACATATCGCTGCGTTTTCAATTCCTTGCCGATTTGCAACGCCACTATGAGTATGTTGCTGTTAACTGTGCGACATTTAACTGTCAGCTGATTAGGGGGGGGTCCACCGGCCAACGGCCAACGGCCAATTGGCCGAAATTGGGAATTTTTTAGACGGTTGGCCGGTTGGCCGTTTTTCTATTTTTGAGATTTTCCGGTCTTTAGGGGGGTGCAATCAAAAAACTCCCAGAGAGAAAGTTGCTTGTTATAGTTCAAAGAACACGCCTGAGTACATTTGAAGACACTTATTATCGAAATTGCGAAAAAATGTGAAGTTAAAGATAATCAAGCTCATTTTCGTAGTCTAGAACTTTTGGCAACTCATAGACCAGGATCATCCCACTGTTTAGGTAAGTCTCAATAGGTTCACCTCGAGGTATTGAATATCCCCAAGTGCCCAGGAAAGTATTGGAGTGCCCTGTAAGGAGCCGTGTAATGAATCAATCACCCTGACATTGTCATTAGACTATTGAGTATTGGAGCTAACGTTGGCTTCCCAGAATTCTGTCAACCCCAAGGCTTTGCTACCATTGAAATCCACTCCTGCTCCCACTTCCAGGGCCTTTTCACCACTAATATCACCTATCAACAACTAATTATAATATTACCTTCTAGTACAACAGCATTGCTTTCTTCATCTTTACCTCCCACCTCCATTCTTCACCGCCCCTCTTTCCGGTACAGTCCTCTTTGCAGTCTGAAAGTGTCCCCAACACTGTAGCATCATGCATTCCTTAGCCATGTCTCACCTTAGGACCTTTGCCTCATGATTCCTCATGATTTCTCATGACCAGCCACTGCTCCTCAACTTCCTTCTGAGTCTTCTACCCAGTCTCCTTTTCAGTCTTTTCATCCTGATCTGCAGCCCCTTTTAAATGGATTCCTAGTCCATCCCCCTACTGAACCCCTACCGAACCCCTGTTGACCCCCTACTGACCCCCTGCTGACCCTCAACTGACCCCTGGTGAACCCTTGCAGACTCCCTGGTGAACTCCTACAAACCCCCTGCTGACCCCTGGTGAACCCCTGTTGACCTCCTACTGACCCCCACTAACCCCCTGGAGAAACCCCAACTAACCTCCTGGCAACTCCCTGGCGAACTCCAACTGACCCCCTGCTGACCCTCAACTGACACCCTAGTGAACCCCTACTGACCTGGTGAACCCCTGCTGACCCCATAATGAGATAGGACCCCTGCTGACACCCAGGTGAGCCCCTACTGACTCCCAGCTGGCCCCCTACTGACTCCCTGGTGAACACTGACTGACCCCATACTGAACCCCTGCTAACCCCCAGGTGAACCCCTATTGAATCCCTGCTGACTCCCTGGTGAACTCCTACTAACTGCTGATGACCCCCACTTACCCCTACTGACCGCCTGGCGATCCCCAATACCCCTGCTGACCATCTGGTGACCCCACTATCACCCTCGTGAGACCCTATTGAACCCCTGCTCACTGCTGGCTTGCTGAACCCCTGCAATGCTGACCCCTGGTAAAACCCTACTGAAAACTTGTTGATCATTGTTTCGAGACTTGTCATGAGTGATTTTGAACATATAAAGATATAAAACACTTAAAATTTCAATTCGCCTCATCATATCTTATCATGAATCTTCAGTCATCACGACGTGTCAATGACCAGATGACCTATGTACCCTCAATAGCTCAGCACACCAAAATACCAATAGCAACTTTCAAAATTCTTTCTTTCTTTGATTTTGGCAACATTCAAAACAGCATTTTATAAAATTTATGGAGCTTGAGCCTTCTTCAAGCATAAGGGCAAATTTTTGATTGTTTCAACGACCTCAGTTGACACATTTGACACCCCCACCAATCAAATTAGCGGGAAAATGTCGGTTAAGGAAATTGTAACAACTTTTTCTCTCACAACTTTCAACTAAAATGCTTCTGGCCGAAACCAGGGGTAAAAAACGAAAAAAACGGCCAACCGGCCAACGGCCAATTGGCCGAAATGGCAAATTTTTAAGACGGTTGGCCGTTGGCCGGTGGACCCCCCCCTGATTACGTAATGAGTGAACGATCCCTTCCTATGAAGTTCAAATTTTAATACTCGTAAGTACCTCTTGTGCACGACGATCTCTATTGCCTTCCATGTTGATATTGACGATTATATCACAACCTATTAGTATTAAACCCTGAACCCTATTTAACCTAAACCCTAACTCTCACCATACCATAACCTTGAACCTAAGGCTAACTTTAACCTCGGTGTTCTGACCAACATTAGAACTATGCTGCGTAACGCCTGGGCGTAAGCTAAGGAACCCACTTTTATCCTGAACCTAAACAAATCAAATCCTTATTCCAGACTGCAACCGAATAACGGAATATGGATGCGCAGAAGCATGGTTGTTTAGGCAGTGACTTCATTATCAAATTCACAGAGATAGACAATGAAGGCTAGCGGGAGACTTATATTGATAACCGGTAACCGAAGTTTTAGATTTTGTCGTAGACTTTCCGAAAGTCTGCGTGTTGTGCACAAGGGTAGGGTTACATCATATCCATATCTTACAGACTAAATCTTACTATGTATGTACTGGATATATCTCTTGAAGATATTGATATAAGCTTAAAACGAAATTGAATCCATATAAAGTAGTTGCCCCCTTTAAAACTGGAAGATATATAAGATTTGGCATTCTCCTACGGATACGTTCACATGAGCCAATTGATCTGGAAGGATCAACCACCACGGCTCATGTTCTCTTCCCCTCACCCTTAACGCCGCCTTTGGCGGCTTGGGTGAGGGGCATTTCTTGCCCACACATAGGGTTCAGGTTGAATAAGGGTGGCACGCTATTATGAAGAATATGACGGTCAAAAATTTACAGGGAGCGATGGAATCTGTTCAGAGTTTGATTAGACAGAGGTAGGTGCTGTAGAATTGTCCTTTTAAGTCAATTTTAACACATCGGACTGGGAATATAACTGTTCTGCGTATAGCAATTTGCTATTCAATAATCAGGATCAGTATTACCAGTAGATACGACCAAACAAGGCCTTCCGACAGCTATTTTCGGGGTTATCGTGCCACCAAACATTTTAAGAACAAACTGCAAATGAGGAGGGGCTAGTTCCACGCTTTCCTGTTTGCCCGACCCCTTGCGGGGTTGCGCTGCAGAGCCTCGAAGTTTGGGGGTTGGTTCGGTCCGTGTCGGGGGCTATGAAAAGCAGGGTGCGGGGGGTAACCTGGTCCTCCTATGAAGCTGTTAGGAGCGGATTGTTTTGAAGGGGACCCTCTCTTATTGTGGTGCAATCTGAGCGCTTTGTTGTGCGCCTCTGGGGGCTGGTACCCCATCTCCTGCTGATGGTGGGGGTTGTTTTTACCCCTTCCCCGGGCCTCCTCCCTGTAGTAGATATCGCTGGAGCCTGCCCCGTTCTGCAGCTCACTGGGGTAATCCCTCCTCGGGGGTCCTTGCAGGTAGGGGTCGATGGAGTCGTGTGACCTGTTCTTGTTCCGACCGTTGTTCCGTGGGCTGCCGTGGAGTTGTTCCAGGAGTTCCTGCGAGGCCTTGTTCTTGGGGGGAGAGTGGTATTGGGGCTGGGCTCGCTGGTCCTGGTAGTACTGCGGAGCTGCTGATCTGTCTCCGTAGTTATAGGATACAGGGGGTTTCTGGGCGCGTTTCTCAGGACTACCGCTCAAGTAGTTGAAATAAACACTGTTTAGATCGTGTTATTCAGTCGACTGTAGATATTAGGAGGAAAACTTGAGAATATGCCTAACTACAATCACAGTTATCTGTAGGTTGTAGGACGAACAAAAGAACAAAACTGATCTATTATAGATAATTTTGCTCTACTCACTTGATCCACTGGTTGCCAACATTGGGTGGGGATTTGTGCTCTTGATACCCCTGGTACCCCCTGTCCGGATGGTTCATATCCTGGTATCCCCTGTCCTGGTATCCCCTTTCTTGGTGCCCTCTGTCCTGGTGCCCTCTGTCCTGGTAACCCATTTCCTGCTGCAGGGTTGCTCCCATGATGGGATCTGCTCCTAATGAAGGGGTCAGATCTCCCCATTCGTCCAAATTGTGGGGATCCGGGGGATAGAACAGAAATAATGTGAGTATTTAAGGTTAGCCAGGTACGATAATAACCCGTAGATACTAAAAGCAGGAACTAGCGAAACCACCCCGAAACAAGCCGAAACAAGCGGAACGACCCGAAACCACCCCGAACCAACCCAAAAACCTTCCGAAACAAGCCGAAACAAGGCGAAACGAGCCGAAACAACCCGAAACAGCCCGAAACAAGCGAAACAAGCGAAACAACCCGAAACAAGCGAATCAACCCGAAACAAGCAGTTTTGCATTTTCCACTTGTTTCGGCTTGTTTCGGCTTGTTTCAGCTTGTTTCGGGTTGTTCCAGTTTTTAGTAAAATTTTGGCTTGATTCGGGGTTGTTTCGGGTTGTTTCGTGTTTTTGCTGCCATATCAAGCGAAACAAGGCGAAACAAGGCGAAACAAGCGAACCAACCCGAAACAAGGCGAATCAACCCGAAACAAACGGAAAATGCAAAACTGCTTGTAGATCATGTCGATTCGGGTTGTTTCGGGTTGATTCGCCTGTTTCGGGTTGATTCGCTTATTTCGGGTTGATTCGCTTGTTTCGGGTTGATTCGCTTGTTTCGGGTTGATTTGCCTTGTTTCGGGTTGTTGTGGGTTGATTCAACTTGTTTCGCCGAAACAAGGCGAAACAAGGCGAAACAGGGGGAAACAAGCCGAAACAAGGCGAAACAAGCGAATCAACCCGAAACAAGCGAATCAACCCGAAATTTCGCCTTGTTGAATCAACCCACAACAACCCGAAACAAGGCAAATGGCCAAAAACAAGCGGAATCAACACAGAAAAAGCAAATCAACCCCAAACAACGAATCAACACGATAAACTGTGAATTCAAAGCCCATGGTAAAAGTTTGTATAACTGTAGTACTGTATTAGTAGCTTGACTTCCATCCTCCAGCATGTTGCAGAGTTGACACTGACATGGGCTATTTCACTTCTTGTGTGCATGTAAGAATTTAAATTCCTCATGGATATGTCTAGTGTCTACACTCCACGGCCCCGCTCAAATATAGCATCCCCAATCCATACGTGTATCAATTTATAATACCTGGAGAGCGATTTTTGGGCCAGATTTTTTATTCTGGGCAATTACTTCACTGCGATATATCCATAGATAGATTTAAATCCAATACCTATTCATTCTCGGGAGCTTTTTTGAGAAATTTGCTCTTCTAGAAAGAAAATGTTGAAAGTTTGAGTATAAATCTTCAAGAATTTTAAAACGAACTACGGAGTTTATGAAATAAATAACTTCGTGAAATAATGCAATTGCGTTGTTAAAAAGCTCATCAACGTGGATCGTCGAATCGAAGCTGCCCAGTGCCCTTGTCCCACATGCATTTAGAATTGCGCGTTTCTATTAATATTTTCTTCAAGCTCGGGGGAGGGAAATTAAGCGCCCGCAAATGGGTAACGGGCGCAATTCTTGTTGGTCCTTGTGGACAATCATAGACAAAAAAGTCCATTTTAGGCTAAAAATGGGGGTTTTTAAGAGGCTGTAAATCGTGAAAATGGCCGAAATTCAAAATTTTGAAACCAGAATTTTCTTAGTTGGATCAAACTGTACTGACCTGTAAAATTTCATGAGTTAACTAGTAAGTTTAGTAGGAACCTGCACAAATTCAAAAATCACTGCCTTCAACGGGCTCGGGAATTCAAAATTAAATTTTCGTATCATGATTCATGTATGATGGGATACTTCTTGACAAAAAGTATTGATGCAACATCTGCTCAAATACAAGCAAATGCCAGATACCGACCAGCAAAATACGAGCGTACGAATGTTCTGTGTTCTTTCAGTCTCATGCACACTCTTAGTTGTGGAGAAGAAAAAGACAAAGCAGCGCAAAACCTGCAGCACAGACAGACAGACAGACAGACAGACAGACAGACAGAAAGTCAGACAGATAGACAGAACACCACTATTTTAATTACCTGGGGTGAGGAAGCGGATGCTGCAGCCTCTGCTAGCCAGGCGACGTAGGATGGTGGAACTGATGTCATTGGTAACAGGCTCGTACACAATATCTATATTAGTCCGGTGTTTGTAGCACAGATCATGCCTGCAATATGTTAGAGATGAGTTCCTCTGATCTGATATAATATGTATCTAACATGATACTATAAGGGTAGCAATGAAGAACGCTTCAACTGGATCCTGTGTAGTAAATGTTGTGTGGTAAAAAACTGTGGTAAAATTCGTCGTTCGCGCCCGTCGGAAAGTACAAAAATGTTACCAAACCCTATTTTCGCACGATTAGCAGGTTTTTGCACGTGTTCCATACCAACTTCACATTCCAAACATGTTCTAAACTGGACTCGGTATCATGACTGTAATCCTTACCATACGCTCAAATTCAGCCTTTGTTGCAATTGTGCAATAAGAGAAAATTGGTGAAAATACTGTAAATCGAATTCCTTACCATGTCCGTGTAGGGGGGGGGGTGGCTGTTCTCACGACTACCTCTGTGACTGATGTCTCAGGCGACGATCCAAAGACCCCCACAACCTCAGACACTCTGAGTTTGGCGGCGCCTGCTTGATTGAAAACCCGCGGTGGGGTACCACTAAGGGCTTTGAAAATCTTAATTATAAGATCGTAAGAGCACGTGAATAATGTTTGTCTGTGCTTCCGCACCGAATTAAATTTGAGCTTGCCAAGAAATTATCAAGATAAACATAGGCTAACCTGGGCTAAGTCGCGCCGTTGCTATGGATACAGGTTTTCTGCACGTGCAGATTATAATCAGTTCTATAATGCGAGTGGTTTCTGATACGTTGTTGGCTGCTGCGTTGTAGTGTTTGAAAGAACGACGTGTTTACTGTTTTTCATTTGAAATTCAAGATCTGAAGATAGAGAACGGGTATGGCTGGCTGCTGGCATCGTGGAGGCCATTTCCGACAGCATCTCTTCATAAATCTGTGCAGACGTCGGTCGATTTGAATTAATGCTGAGTTGATGGTAACGAAAAATGTGAATTTAAAGCAATTTAAAACTTAAAAAAAAACAAAATCAAATTGAATCGACTTTTGGCATAACACATTGCGATTTTGGAATACTGCTCTTGGCGTGAATCAATACTTTAATTCAACGTTCAGTATGAGTACGATACTCGGTTTTATGATTTTCAGATTTAACTTCATCATACAAGAGCAAATTATGACAATCAAAACTTGCACGGTACAGCATTACTGAAAGTAACCAACCAATAATGGAAAATTTTGCTCCTTTATAAACTTTTTGAGGGCTTATTATTTGGTCCTGTATTATCTAGCAGGCCCAACGGGCCTTTCTAGTATATACATAAATCTGAAATCATTCTTCAAAAAGTAATATTTGAAAATCTCACTCAACGAAAACTAAATAGTATGAAAAAATATGCGAAAACATTCATTAGTTTTGTGTGATATTTGTATCAAACTCATGTAACACTGTGCTGCAAAACCTAGAACAATAGAGGAACAATATTAAATTCACACATCATGCATTCGCGATCGACCAATAATAGGCATCGTGTTGAAATGATCACGATCCGTTAGAGTTGACCACAGTCACTACAGAACCGAATTTGATGTAATGTTTTCTGCTAGGATCACCGTCACGTTTCTTCTTCAACTCCTCAATAAGGAGTTTATGTGCCGAGCGTTCGTCCATAGTCCTAACCGGTCTAATAAAGACTGAACTGAACTTCTGTAAGTTCCGCAGCTTCTTGGCCTGCACTAAGATGTGTCTAGATGTGCTCGTACACGACAACATAACCTTCACTGGTCTTGAGCGCCTCTGGTCCCCGGTCTTGCCCACACGACAAACCTCAGCAGCAGGTTTGATTCCCAGCTCTCCGAACACTTCCAGCACCTTGCCCGACAAGTCCTCGTCCTTTTCTTCCGACAAACCGAACAACATCAGGTTCTTACTCCTATCTTCTTCCTGAACAACATCCTTCACTACACTTTTCAGCGTCTGCTGACTGATCTGCGCTGATTCACCGTGCTTTTTACAGCCTCGCTGTATGTCTTGATCTGCTCTTGAACAGTCTTCGTTACTGATTCCGTCACCGCACTCTGTACTGAGTTCAACATCTTGTCCTTGCAAATAATCATCTCATGCTGTTGAACAATAACAAGCTTCTGCGACTTCACGAGGTCTGATTTAGTAGTCTGAAGATCTGACCTGGCATGTCTGAGACTGTTGTTCTGAATTCGCACATACTGAAACGCTTCGCAACACATTGTGACAAGCTTTACCTTGCTCAATTCTCGGCACTTTGACGGCGTAACATGGGTCGGATCGTCGCAGGTCAACTCCGCCATTGCCCTCCCGAGCCAAAGACTTGCCCTTCCCACCAAATCGTCAATTTCTCTGTCATTAGAGGGCTTTGTAGAAGTATTTGCAGCCATGGTATTCAGGAATACACACAGCCACAATAACGGTATTGTGCGATTATCAAGCAACTGATAACAGAGAGATAAAATCAACACGCACACAAATAATGGTATACTGCACTGAAAATGGTATACTGCACTGATAATGGTATACTGCCAGGATGAAAATACGGACTGCGAGCTCCACATCTGCCATGGTAAGGCTCTGCCCTCTGGAGACCTACAAGAGTACAAGGGCTGCCGGAGGACGTGCCACACGTCTCATGTGGATTTCAAGGCGGCACGGAAAAGACTGGAGGCGGATGGGAAGTATACGAATATTCTGGTAAAACGTGATTTAGACGGGATTTGTAGACATGTAAATATCTGTGGGTGGGTGGAGTTCATCGAGAAAATGTCCTAAGACATGGGGTCCCAGATCACGATATATATCCGAGAAAGATGGAGCAATAGATGTAGAGGAAAAGATTGTGTTCTGAAATTTGTTCTGTAATTATTCATAATAAGGTCAACTGAAAGTATGATTTGACAAAAACCATGGTTTAGGAAAATGGCTGTCAATCGAATCCATATTCCCGAGCCACTTGGTGAAGATTATTGCCTTATGCTCAAATGTTTTGGCTGTAAGATGGTTGAAAAACCATTTCAATAGTGTTTGTGGAGCAGAAGTTATGCAAGGTTTTCTATTGTGGAGCATTTTTGTGTGGAGCGGGCATATTTCAAAGCTTGTGTGAGGTTTTGAAATTATTTTTTGAGTGAACTTGGTACAGCATCATTATGCCCTTCAGATGCGATGAAAAAACGATTCAAAACCATCCAACCAATGTGGAGTAATAGGCAATAACTGGAATTTTGAGACATATATCTATCCAACCAGGGTGTGGAGTTGAGATAGAAACAAATGGTTTTCATCACAGCAAAATTCATTCTCTTGTCAATTTAAATCAATCATATTCGTTTATTAATTCCTACCAACCACTGTGGAGCAGGCATTTCAAAAGTCATGTCAAAAATCCATAATTTTAGACTTTTGTGGTTTTCAGATATGGTGCAAAAAAGTGGCTGTAAAAAGTCACAGGAACATTAAAATTTGCCCCAAGTTATCTATTCAAGTAACGTATTCCTAGGCCAACCATGTGGAGTAATTTAAATCTCTAACTAATCCAACCATGTGGAGCAAGGCCTGTTTGAATCGGAAAGACTGCTCCACTACGGTTGGATTGATGTCTCGGATCCATATGAGACTCTAATAATATGGATACATGAATAAACATCCTCTTGGAGCAAGATTCAACACCAAAAGAGCTCCAACCAGTGTGGAGCTGACCTCCAAAATGATGCAAATATTAGTAAATCTAAAAGTAAGTTTTACTCAATAGTATGTCACCATTAAATAAGTAATTTGCACATTCTTGTATTGAAAATTATGTTAATTTTATACTTTCTGTATAGTTAATTTATAGGCCAACCATGTGGAGCCAGTTTCGAGTTAACTTGATCCAACCACGTGGAGCAAGACCTGTTTGAATCAGAAAAACTGCTCCACTACGGTTGGATTGCTGTCCAATATTTATATAAGACTATTATGATTTGGGCCCATGAATAGGCATCGTCTTGGAGCAACATTCAACACCAAAGGAGCTCCAACCAGTGTGGAGCTGACCTCCAAAAGGACGCAAATATTAATAAATCTAAAAGTAAGTTTTACTCAAAAGTATGTCACCATTAAATAAGTAATTTGCATATTCTTGTATTGAAAAATATGTTTAATTTGTACTCTCTGTGTAGGTAATTGATAGACCAACCATGTGGAGCCAGTTTTGAGTTAATTTGATCCAACCATGTGGAGCAAGGCCTGTTTGAATCAGAAAAACTGCTCCACTACGGTTGGATTGCTTTCCATCATCTATCTGAGTCTCTCATAACATTGATACATGAATAAACATCCTCTTGGAGCAAGATTCAACACCAAAAGAGCTCCAACCAGTGTGGAGCTGACCTCCAAAATGATGGAAATACTAGTAAATCTAAAAGTAAGTTTTACTCAATAGTATGTCACCATTAAATAAGTAATTTGCACATTCTTGTATTGAAAATTATGTTCATTTTATACTTTCTGTATAGTTAATTGATAGACCAACCATGTGGAGCCAGTTTTGAGTTAATTTGATCCAACCATGTGGAGCAAGGCCTGTTTGAATCAGAAAAACTGCTCCACTACGGTTGGATTGCTTTCCATCATCTATCTGAGTCTCTCATAACATTGATACATGAATAAACATCCTCTTGGAGCAAGATTCAACACCAAAAGAGCTCCAACCAGTGTGGAGCTGACCTCCAAAATGATGGAAATACTAGTAAATCTAAAAGTAAGTTTTACTCAATAGTATGTCACCATTAAATAAGTAACTTGCACATTCTTGTATTGAAAATTATGTTCATTTTATACTTTCTGTATAGTTAATTGATAGGCCAACCATGTGGAGCCAGTTTCGAGTTAATTTGATCCAACCATGTGGAGCAAGGCCTGTTTGAATCAGAATAACTGCTCCACTACGGTTGGATTGCTGTTCAATATTAAACTGAGACTCTTATAATATGAACCCATGAATAGGCATAATCTTGGAGCAAGTTTCAACACCAAAGAGCTCCAACCAGTGTGGAGCTGACCTCCAAACTGATGGGAATAAATTAGTAAATCCAAAAGTAAGTTTTACTCAATTGTTTGTCACCATTAAATGAGTAATTTGCACATTCTTGTATTGAAATATAAGTTTATTTTGCACTTTCTGTATAGTTAATTGATAGACCAACCATGTGGAGCCAGTTTCGAGTTAATTTGATCCAACCATGTGGAGCAAGGCCTGTTTGAATCAGAAAAACTGCTCCACTACGGTTGGATTGCTGTAGAATATTCATCTGAGACTCTTATAATATGAACCCATGAATAGGCACCATCTTGGAGCAAGATTCAGCACCAAAAGAGCTCCAACCAGTGTGGAGCTGAGCTCTGGATCATTCAGAATCAAGAAGTAAGTTAACCATTATTAACAGTTTGTCACAATCAAAAAATTAATACCTACTGTTAAGTTTCAATAATTATGCTTATTTTGTACTTTATGTGTAGACAATTGATAGACCAACCATGTGGAGCCAGTTTTGAGTTAATTTGATCCAACCATGTGGAGTTGAGCCTCCTTGAATCATAGAAATGCTCCATCGTGGTTTGGTCTTGATTCAAGAGCCAACTTAGACATTATAAATATTTTACTGTACTTACATGTATCCTCTCAGGTCAAAACTCAGCACAAAAGATCACCAACCAGTGTGGAGGGTTCACAAGTCAGTTTCTACCATGTGGGTTCCATACTAAAACATTGTAAGTTATATGTTGGACAAAATAACAATATCTAATACACATGAATTTTTACTTGTTCATTTCATAGGCAACCCATTTGGAGCCATCTAATTCACTTGGAGCTATTTCAGCCATGTTGGGTATATTTTGAACTCGAAAGATTCATTGAAGTAGACATCATGTTTCAAAATAGGTATAAAGGGCTATAAAATGGGTAATAAATTAGCATAATATAAATAAATGTATAAATTGTTGATAGAATGGTATAAAGAGAGATTATCCATCATGTCATAATAATATATTAAAACTTTTAAAAATTGGTTATCTAAAATTTAATACAGTTTTAAAGCACAAAAATAATTTTGTTATAATATTTGAATGTGCTTTAATATCGACTCAGGTTAAACAATAAAATGTTTTTAGTGGAAATATGCATAATACATTAATGAAATGTTACCAAGTAATTTACAGAAAATAAAACTTATAATAGCATAGGGGAAGTCTATCTTGCCTATTGTGACTTGAGTTTTAAAAATCCATCAACACATTCTATGCCAGGCTGTATCGCTGAACTTCCATATCTGTTTCACTACTTATTGTAAACAACTTCTTGCATTCATCAAAAGTTCCTTTAACATCTGGGTAAGTGACTGATGCATAGAGAACCTCTTCAACATACCGGGTTCTACGAAAGACCAAGCTATCAGCTTTTCTGTCATAGAATCGTCCAACAAATGATCCTTCTTCACATTTGTCAACAAGATATAGCCAATAGGTTGAAAGGGTTTTTTCAGGAGTCCTTACTGCCACCACACAACCCTCAGCAACGAGACTCTTCTTTACAGTGTTTAACTCTTCTGTGTCATCAGATATTTCGGCCAAACCTTCTGGATCATCCCCGTCAACGTCTGTCTGAATCTTTGCTGCTTCCTTTCCTAGGAGAGTTAACATTTTCCCTTTCTTTCCAGTTATCAAGTAATAAGGATTATTATACTGGCACATAGCATACTGTTGGGACAAGCAGGGGTCACATGAACATGCAAGTTTTGAGCAAGTAATACTTGAAGCTTTTTTTGATATATGCATAAAATGTAAACTTGAACTACCATCAAGTCTTTCAAGCTGATGGACACCCTCTGGTACTGGGTCTCCTGCCAATTGGAGTGGCTTGTCTTTGGGAACAAGTCTGAATAATCTCATCACTTTGCTGGGGTACTTGTTGAAATGATGTTTCAATAAGTCCAGGGCATCTTCTGCAGTATAAAAGGTATCACCTCCATTGATACAGCTGGATCTCAAAGCTTCTTTAACATGGCCACCACAGCTGTCTATCTCCCCCTTACCATGGCCAGCCACTCCATAAAGCCGGATGACATCTCGATCAGTTCCATGAGCCCACCTGAGCATCCAGTTGAATGAATGGACACACTTATACTGGGAACTGCAATTGTCAGATGTTATGACAATTACTTTTATATAAGGAGAAAGAAGCTCTATCAAGTCCTGGAAGACACAGTTTACGAAATTTGCATCATGTGTCCGATTATCAGAAAGATGGTGTATGTAGGTCTTTTTGAAGGATTTTGATTCTTTATCCCAAATCCATAGAATCGTGTTGTGCAATGTTATTGTAACCTTTCCATAATACTGACTTTGAGTCTCTTTCAAGAAATCTTGTTTGGGGTTTTCGGAGAAGTCCCATATTACATAAGCATGATCTTCCTTCGCCATCCATAGTTCAGAATTGTGATAGGCATCCCACTTCAAGAGATTTCTGTGTTTGAGGTATGTCATCAATGTAGCCTCACAGTATGTGATGAACTCCAACACTTCCTGAGTTGCTTTTTTGTATGAAACTCTGTCAGGGTAGTTCAAATTAAGACCTTTGCCAAATCTAACGTAGGCTGGTGTTTTGAGGACATCTTCTGGGATCAGGGTTCGAATGATCATTCCAAGCTGATTTAACATTTCATAACATTCCTCACATTTCCCATCAACACAGTTCCAATTAAACCATGTCTGCTCTTCAGGGGTGTAGCACACAATAAAATTGGACAGAAAATCACTGAGCTTTTCAGGTAATTGTTCATGATCTTTTGTTAAATTTAGAAGCACATTGTATGCTGAGAAAGCATTTTCACAGAGAAGGCAGACACAGTACTGAATTTCTTTTGCTGTTGCTTTTGTTATATAGAAGGGTATGCAGCTTCTGAAGAGTTGGAGACTCAGTTTTATAGAGGGATGTTCATCAGTGAAAGTCTTATGAAGTGCATAAATTGGTTCCTGCAATACCTTTCTTGGATGTCTAAATAGCTCTAGTTTACCAGATTTATTCATGGTCCTGGAAAGGCTCTCTGTATGAAATTTACCTTCAGCTATCAGTTGGTCACCTCTACTTTGACTTGACCCTAAGACCTTTGCTGATTTAGTTGCAAAGTAGCGGCTCTTTCTGTGGTCATTGGTAAAACAAGAGTTTTTGTGCAGAAAATTCATTGCTTCAATGCATTCTGAATCCTTCTGATTATAAACTCTATAAACTGGCGAAACTCCAACTGCAGTGCGTGGTATCATCTGCTGATGGCGTAGCAGCATGATAATTGCATCCTGTTTTTCCTCAATGGACATTTCTGTACCAGCATCAGCCAAGACTTCTAACATTTTGTCTGCAAGAGTCTGCTTTTTCCTGTAACCAGCCCAAGATCTTCTCTCCATGCAATCAGTTGAGCCTGGAGATCATTGGATCATTATTTTCATGTACAACTCACGAGTTTGAGCCATCAAGTTCGATATCAATGGGGTTCCTTAGCCTTGGTATGTTGCGTTTCTTTGTTTGTTCATTCCTACATGCTGTCCATGCATCTCATTGTGACTACATTCCACATACTCGTCAAATCCTCTTCATGCCATGCCATGGCGTCAATGAAAAACTTCATGGTGTCTGATTCATTGTAGAACGGCATGGAGGTGGAACATAGGAACATTCTGAGGAATACTAACATAGAGAAAAACATGTAACATAGCTAGATGCAACAAAAATATCAAACATTATATTATAAGTATATATGACATATTCAACACAACCGTACATTCATTCCATGCCATGCAAGCTAACTCCAAGTTACCCGATTCAAGTATTGTAGAATCTTGGTCAATGGCCATATTTAAGTTGCCTTCTTCATCATTTTTCTCTTCACGGTTGTCCTGCTCCTGGCTGTCTTCACCCTGGTTATTTGATTGCATTTCATTATAATCACCATTATCACCAGAGTTCGTTTGAAATATTGGTCCTGAAAATTAAATAATATCATTATTGCACAACAATTTAAAATTAAATTCGGGACAAAATGAAATAAACAAATTAAGGCAATAGATTTGAAATTGAAAACCTTACTACTTATTCGGCTGCATTTCAGTTTTTAAACTTTTAGACTATGGATAAATAACTTTTAATGTACTAATGTATAACCCTATTTAGTACTATATTTAATTATATTGATATATAATCACCAATTTACTTATATATTATGTCCTTAGCTTACTTTTCAATTCACAGGTTTCCAGTAGACTGTTCAAGACATTCACCAAATTTTCGGTTTCCGAGCTTAAGTTGGTAAGTAGATCTATACTGTCCACACTGCAAAGGATGGAGTTCAGGTCTGGGTCACCTGCATCCACTGAAAAAGTATGTGATAATTAGTGTGGCTATAAGTATAAGATATTTAATTTCATCAGTTTAAATCATAAGACGTATTCTCTTTAAAAACTGAAATTGTATACTAATATTTGAACAATAATATTCGGTCTATAGGAAATTGGTCAAAATTAATGTCACATAATGGTGTCGAAGCATACCCAGGGCTGTCTGATATTCGTTTGGTTCCACTACTGCTCCCGATTCTGCATCCAAATCGAGCACCTCGTTGGTGCCATTCAGCAACTCATCAGTTTCAGACAAATCATCCATTTCTTGCAAGAGCTGTTCAGCTATTACTGGGTTTATTAGTGGAATCATGGTTGGTAAATAGTTGGACTGTTCTACGTCGTGCTCATTCACCTCTGCATCATAGCCATCATTAATAATTGGAGTAACTGGTATTTTGATTTTTGACATGTTGTAGTCGTGGATGACATTGGAATCGGCCTCTATGCCCCCAAACTTGCAGCGACCTCTGAGATGCCTTTTCAGGCTGTCAATATTTACAAAGCTCTCTGCACATCCCTCAGCATGACATTGAAGTTTATCAGTCTTTGCATCATGCACCATAGTCACATGCCTTGTGACATGGGCCTTGTTGAAGGACTTGTACGGACACAGTTTAATAGGGCATGTGAAAAAGTTTTCCTTAGTAACAGGTTCTAGTGGACCATGAGAACTTTCTCCTTGCTTTGATGTAATCCTGATTTTTTCTGTGTTTGACTTAGCAACATTGACCTGACAGACATTGGTTTTAATGTGTCTAGTTAGAGCATCCTTTCTGGTTGTCTCATAAGGGCAGTTGGGGCACTTGAACTGTTTTGTACTCTGATTATGTACCATTTCTATGTGACGTTTGAGATTGAAGTTTCTGCTAAACTGTTTCGTGCAACCAGGATTCGTACAGGTAAACTTTGTTTCATTTTCTGACATTTACCTAACTAAGGGACAAATTAACGGTGATTTAAGTCAATCGAACTATAAATTTATAACTCTAAAGAATTCAAATATTATATACTTTATTAATATAAGAATATTATCTGGCACGGTTTAAACATATCTGAAGTAACGACTCAAAAGGAGCAAACAAAACTAAACGTGACATGTAAAGTTGCTGTCCTGTACAACGTGTTATAATTGTAGTGAAACTTAATTAAAAACACACTAATTGTACTTCCTACTTCCCGTCCCTATATTTCGAACTGCACAGCTCCACATTGGTTGGGGTCATGGTAAGAGAATTAATTATACCTGGCATGAATATTTAATCGCTAGGAGTAGAATAAATTTTGATTCGTATACGATTTTATAAAATATAATTTTAACCGTCCCCTTTTTCAAAATGAACACGTATCTTGCTCCACATGGTTGGTAAAACGTAACTTGATGATTGAACGACTACAATGCACAATCATAATCCAGTTTCTGCGTTATATCTATTGCATAATACTATATATCATCCTAGTGGTACAGCTCCAGGACTCAGATGCCCTCAATGATGACCTTATTGCTCCACACTGGTTGGGTTGTTACTGTCGAGGACGCACACGAGATATATTTCTTAAGTTCTGATACCTCCATCTCAAGATTTGTTGGAATATTGAAGACGGGATACTATTTAATTGCCATAACTAAAATAGCCCCATTTTAAAGCCATTGCTCCACATGGTTGGATAGAATTGTTAAGTAAAACTTACCTGGGAATCTTTAATGATGTTTTCAACTCGAATTAAACCAAAAATTGCTAATTCTCAGAATTTTAGTATCCCAAAAATCCCAAATTTCACCCCAAATTAAATCAGGTGATTTTCGCCTTTTTCAAATTCGAAAACATAAGGTAACTTTTGGGAATAAATCAGAACTTCAGAAAGGCCAATATTACTGAGGTGATCGAAGTAGTAGAATTTCCAGTACAAGATCCCTTTATCGAGTCAAGTGTAGGAGGTTTTATTAGGAATTACTGCATTTAAGATATTTTAACTCTTCTGCACTGATATACTTATTGAAATTTGTCTGGGAATTCCATATTTTATGTACTGTTAGTCAAATCACAAACCCCAATTAACTTATTTGGGGAAATAATTTTGGGGATCGAAATTTGGGGAACGAAAATATAGAGTTTTTGTAAAATCCCCAAATTTCGTACCTTTTAAATATGTCTCGTAAGGTATTCATAAAGTATAACCAGCTCTTTATTGTGAGCCCAATAGATGTCTTAACCCTGCCAAAGCCAGTGGGTAGCCTACAAAACTAAGCCTTCTACTGCTTATGGCACAGCAAGAAAGTTTTTTTTGTGATTCAAAATATACTTTAAGATATCATATTAAACTGTAAGTTTCTGTCATAATAATGATGCTGTGATTTATTGTCAAAATCATTATGGGCTGACTTTGGTCCATGGGCTTACTTTGGTCCCAATGATTTTGTTAATGCATAAAGCTAAAATCAAATTTTCATAAATTGCTATTAGATGAGCAATTGATCAGCAATGAATTTACATGATCTGATCCAGTCCTTCTTTTAGTTTATACAAGTTCAATGTTGGCTATTTAAGTTTGATCTCGTTTTGAACTTTAATCTAAGCTCAAAATGGAAATTTTGAGTATAGTACTGTTACATCGTTGTCTTGGCCTTAGGAGAAATGTCTATTCTATCTGATTTTTCCATGGAAGCATCTGTTGATCCTATCATCCTTACTGCTTCATCAGCTTCTCTTACTAGCAATAATAATGTAAGTTTGGAATTTTTACCATGATACATCATACAAAATAATTTATATAATGTGTGCACACTGTTCAATTATTATCATTTGCTGACTCCATTCAATTGTTGAATTAATTGAAATCCATACCATAAAAAGAATCAAAAGTGGATGTGATCTTGGTGTCAGAACTAAAAATTCTGAGCTTTTCTTTCCCTCATCTATAATTACTGTGGTGTCTCATCCTTTTCAGGTGCAGTGTATTATGCCTGGCTTAGATGCTTTTTTAATGCATGGTGCATTGAAAGTACTTTGCTCACTGTCATGTGCAGGAAAAAGCACCTCAAAAGTTGGAGCAGTTTGTTTTCTAGTAATACAAGTTATACATTTGTTCATTTGGCTGTCTTTGTTATCATAAAACATACCACAATTTCCAATTTCAGGATATTGATGAAAGTCTTTATGGTGATCTTACTTTAGATTCTCCAGCATCTGCTTCGATTGAACAGGTCATAGCTAGTTATTTTGACATGCCTTCATCATTTAGAAGTTCCATGCCCAAACATTATCTTTACACTGTAAGAAAACTTTTGAAATCTTGCAATGGGATGCAAAATTTGAATTCAAAGCATAAGTGATAATTTGAAACTTGAATTTGAATCTTGAATTTGAAACTTGAATTGAATATATGAAATTGCATATGACAATTGGATCATCTCATAGAAGCTATATTAGCCTAATAATAGAGCCATTACTCATTACCGTAATAATCATTGAAGGTTTTTATATTAATTACCTAAATTACATTTATTAGATTTCACTTATCAAATATCACCTCAAATTTTAAAATCATAAAGTTATGTCACGTCCATTACAGCAATTAAAGTTTGTGATATTTCCTTTCTTCCTTTTTCTGTAGAGAGCAGATTATAATCTTTCTGTAACTAGTAAAAACTTTGTTCCAGGTGCGACAAGACTTATACAAAGCAAACTGTGGCTGTAGAATGAGGGGGTTACTCGAATATTCCAACTGGATTTCAGAGCAGCTAGTTCACTTACCAAAGCCAGCCAATAGAAGTTCTTTAAAGATACCTGATACAGTTCCTTGGAGTACAGATTATGATGTTATTGTGTTCGCTTTGCAGCTCATGTATACTCAGGTTATAAGGAAAATAGTTTGAATTTTAAATCAATTAGAATATAAATTGATATTTAACACAATTGATAAGAAAATCTATGAACAAGTAGGAACATAACACAATATAATTTTTGTTTGAACTTTTATCCCAAAGTTGTTAGAAAATATCACAAGTACCCAAAAATGCTACAAATGCTATGATAGCAGAATATGCCAAATGGTGCCCATTATTTTTCCCATAGATGGTTTCCAGACATGTACCTGTTTCATTAAAAAAGCATGGTCCACATCCATCACCATGGTAACCACTGCGTCTTTCTCTCAATTTAGGCATGTTGCACGTGATATGTGATGCATTCTTACAAGGCTGTGGGTAGATTGAGTTTTCCCATTTGTTCTTTCCCCACCACCAAAGGTAGCACTTGACTAGGTCAGGTTTTTCAGGCCATGTGTTACATGCATTCCCCTCACACTCGAGACACACGTTGGTGTCCCAGCAAGTTTCGCTGGCCCCACATCCGAATCTGTTGTGCTTTGGATTTTCCATTCCATCAGGGAACATGATTGGTCGAGAACATTTTTTTGTGGTGTCACGGCAGAAGTGGTATGGAAGTTTCTCATATTCAGACCTTGTTGCAGCCGATCCTGACTTGCAGTACCTGAAATTATCTAAAACATTGCACTCAGGCGTGTTGCAAGACCTACATGTATGGCTATTTTTGCAGAATTTCGACCCACAGAAACTCAGATTCGGTTTTCCGGGTAGCATGGAAGGATGGTCAGGAACAGGAACCCTGCAATCTGTTACTCTTTTCTTGCCAAACAAGTACGGGTCGCACCACACTACAGCATCTTCACCGGTGCCCTTCTTCCAGATTTTAGTAGAGTTGTTGTAAACGTAGTTAACACATGTGTACAGCTTGTCAACGCCGTTGCAGTAATCCCCAGAACACTGGATTTGATCGCAATACTTAGACGTTGCTGTAGAGCAGAATTCACCCTCATCGAGTGAACAGCCCCACTTAGATATCTGCGAAACTTCAAATCCCGTGACGGGATTCCACTGTGGTCTTGTGCACGTTGAAATGGGGGTCTTGTTTGTGTTCGTTGAAATGGCGGTCTTGTTTAAAATGAGGTCTGATATTGTACGACTGCAAATAGTGGGGCGCTCTTCATTCTCATTGTGCCCTCTTTTTTGATTTCTTACAGAAATACATTTTGCTTGTACCCAAGTTCCATTGAGTATAAGTGAAGCAAATAGCATGGTCAAAAGAAAGAGTTTAGTCAGCATTCTCAAAAGCTAGGTAAAGGATGGTTTAACTTTGGTTGTAACTGTTTTCGTTTGGCAATTATCGGTGCTTGTGCTGTGTTTCCTACTTGTGTGAAGACTTATTATAAGTGCACTGTGCAGGATACTATTTACACGATAAGCACTTTTGTGTTTTAATCGGGCCTTTGAGCGCATTTTCAAAAAAAGTATCAAAAAGCACCACGTTTATGAATAACTGATAAGGCTGGTGTTGAAGATTTACATGATATCAAATGCTGATCAAGGCAAGTAGGGGTGCATGAAATTCATTTCGAAAGTTTCAATGAAGTGTATATTGATATAGAATATTCAGATTATGAAGAAAAATAAAGCTGCGGGCAAGCAACGCCAATAACCGAAATCATTATGTCTACAAAAACTGCATAGTCCGATACAAAATGAAATTAATACGAGCATCTAAACGATAATTAATAACTTCCCACTTTTCGAGCTGTGCAACCGCCTCGATTTCGTCTCGGCGGAATCAGCACAGCTCTCAAAGTGAAAAGGTATTAACTAACTAGGTATATTATACCTGTATCGAGATTGTCGCAAACTCAGTCGAGCAAAGGTTTTATTAAGTATAATCTGAAATGAATAAATCATCTACGAAGAGTTTGATTCTGTTTGTGATTTGTATGATTTGCATCATTTGTCAAAACGTGACAGCATGAATCTAACTTTGTAACCCTATTTTTGATGAGTTAGTAAAAAACAATCTTATTAATATTAACTTACTATAGAGAGTAATCAAACTGCCTTTGTCCTTGAAAAGACCTTGCTACATGATATTTCAGAAACTGTTATATTCAATGCTGTCAATGTGTCATATTAAATGCTGTTCTGATGCAAAATGTCATTAGTATTACTAGTTTACGTCAAGTGTGCCCTAAAAGGTATCGGATGCTGTGACGAGACCCCTCACTAAAAATTGGGATCGTTCACATATTACGATTTCATCTCACGACACTTTATCTCGCAATATGTCAGCTCTACGCAAAGGGAAGAGTCTGGGTTAGGGTCAGGGTTAGTGTTTGGGTAAGGTTCAGGGTTAGGGTTTGGGTTAAGGTTATGGTTAGGGTCAGGACAGGGAGATGAAATGTCGTGAGATGAAATGTCGTGAGATGAGATGTCGCCCACTAAAATTATCCTCATACATCATTACCCTCTCCTCTCACGATGTATTCCCCAGGAGTACACTAGGGCAGTGGCGCTGCTCAAGGAATGCGAGTCTCAGCATGGGCAGTTCATGTATTTCTACTGTAAATATTTGGCGGGCGAGAAGGCAAGAGTCGACAAGGTATGCATGAAAATTATCCGTTCTGTGGATTTGTAAATTTACTTTGCGGGTTCTGATATTCGAGTTTTCGGGCTCAAATATTCGAGTTCAAAAGTTCAAAATATAAAGAAGTCTGTGGGTTCAAATGTTCAAGTGATCGGGTTTGAATATCCTCGCCTGCAGGCTGACATAAAGAACCGGAGGGGTGCAAAGAACGAGGTCCTCACTGAACTCAGGATAGAGCTGGAGGAACTGAGACAAGCGAACAAACTCGATGTGTACGGGTTAGTGAGTTCTGTAATTAACGTGTCATTGTAATTATAGTGTAATTCAACATATTAATTATCATTGTCCTTATCTTCAGTTTCGACAATGAATTTGAATCTTTAGATTTTAGGCTAAATTTTAGCCCATTTTAGAATTCCAGATTTCCCCATTTTCAATCAGATAATCCCAGTGCCGGTGCTAATAATAGAATTATTTCCCTTGAGACAGGTTGTGGTTGCTGGGAGTGATTTTCAGCAAATCCGACATGGTAGACAGAGCTATGCCGGTCCTAGTGGAGTCACTGAACTTGGAACCCTCCTTTTGGGGGTCTTGGAAAACACTTGCGAAACTGCTGAAGAACAAAAACCAACTCCAGGCACGTCAGACTTCTGTTTGTATTGTGACTTTGTGAGGTTTATCAATAATGTGCATGGACATTACGTTCTAATTGAATAGTATAGGAGCACAAAATAATCAGCTGCAATTGTGAAAAGAGGTGTTCTTCTACTTCCAAAGTTCAAAATCGCATTAATGGGGCCTATTAACTCATTAATGCCATTTTGAAATCTGAGAGGCCACATAATTCCCACATGATATTGATTTAAGTTAATTCCGTTCCTCAAGCCTTACCAGTTCTGCCACACCATTGGATGAAGAACTTCTTCTACGTGGAAGTGTGCCAGGAAATGTACTACGCCAACGACGCCCTCTCCTTCATTCAGGTATATTACCAGACACCAGTGAGATAATGGCACCTGGTACCATGGCACCTGGTATCATGTCACCTCGTAGCCTGGCACCTGGTATCATGGCACCTGGTATCATTGCACCTGGTATCATGGCACCTGGTATCATGGCACCTGCTACCATGGCACCTGTTACCATGGCACCTGTTACCATGACACCTGGTATCATGGCACCTGGTACCATGGCACCTGGTAACATGGCACCTGGTAACATGGCAGTACCTGGTATCATGGCACCTGGTAACATGGCACCTGGTATCATGGCACCTGGTAACATGGCACCTGGTATCATGGCACCTGGTAACATGGCACTTGATAGCATGGCACCTGGTACATGGCTCCTGGTACCATGGCACCTGGTATCATGGTACCAGGTGCCATGGCACCTGGTACCATGGTACCTGGTACCATGGTACCTGGTATCATGGTACCTGGAATCATGGCACTTGATAGCAGGGCACCTGGTATCATGGCACCTGGTACCATGGCACCTGGTACCATGGCACCTGGTACCATGGCACCTGGTACCATGGTACCTGGTACCATGGTACCTGGTATCATGGTACCTGGAATCATGGCACCTGGTATCATGGCACCTGGTATCATGGTACCTGGTATCATGGCACCTGGTACCATGGCACCTGGTATCATGGCACCTGATATCATGGCACCTGGTACCATGGCACCTGGTATCATCGCACCTGGTATCATCGCACCTGGTGTCATGGCACCTGGTATCATGGTACCTGGTATCATTGCACCTGGTGTCATGGCACCTGGTAGCATGGCACCTGGTGTCATGGCACCTGGTATCATGGCACCTGATACCATGGCACCTGGTAGCATGGCACCTGGTAGCATGGCACCTGGTAGCATGGCACCTGGTAGCATGGCACCTGTTATCATGGCACCTGGTACCATGGCACCTGGTACCATGGCACCTGGTATCATGGCACCTGGTATCATGGCACCTGGTAGCATGGCACCTGGTAGCATGGCACCTGGTACCATGGCACCTGGTATTATGGTACTTGGTACCATGGCACCTGGTAACATGGCACCTGGTACCATGGCACCTGGTATCATCGCACCTGGTATCATCGCACCTGGTGTCATGGCACCTGGTATCATGGTACCTGGTATCATTGCACCTGGTGTCATGGCACCTGGTAGCATGGCACCTGGTGTCATGGCACCTGGTATCATGGCACCTGATACCATGGCACCTGGTAGCATGGCACCTGGTAGCATGGCACCTGGTAGCATGGCACCTGTTATCATGGCACCTGGTACCATGGCACCTGGTATCATGGCACCTGGTATCATGGCACCTGGTACCATGGCACCTGGTAGCATGGTAGTGTCAGATCACAGTGACTACTGAACTATGCATTATGCATGCTTAGTATTTTCTGATTGACATAGTCGACTGAATATATGACTTTGAACAGAACATTTTTACACTTTTAATTGAAGGCTAAAGTGAACAGGTCTTATACCTTTCAATGTTTCACAGGCGCTGGAAGACATGGGGATGGTGAACAACCCCTATAACTTT
Organism: Beroe forskalii; assembly: GCA_011033025.1. NCBI lineage: Eukaryota > Metazoa > Ctenophora > Nuda > Beroida > Beroidae > Beroe > Beroe forskalii. The sequence continues at coordinate 184,305 of WFMF01000089.1, read as the reverse complement.
GAATGTTTTACAGGCGCTGGAAGACATGGGGATGGTGAACAACCCTTACATGCTGGCTAAACGAGCGGAAGTACACTACCAGCTTAGGGAGTACGATATAGGTTTCATATCATCATGCTTAATAATCATAAGAATTCACTATTACAATGATAATATAATGCGAATTGTTCGACTTACAATCGGTACGATTTCCCGTGTAAATCGGCACAAAACTGGGCACTGGTATGCAATAATACATCCCTCTGGATTGCTGGACCATGAACCAGCTTACGAAAATAATCAAAAACTTCTGAAGGGATTATTTCCTTAATTAGTAAAACGTTTGTTCCTCTTTAATCCTATGAACAGGAACCACGTTTCAGCGAAAGACACCTTCAAAGAGTTGCTGGATAAGGACCCGCACCGCCTGGATATAGTGGACATGTACTCCAACGTGCTCTATGTGAAGGAGGACAAGGCGGCTCTCAACTACCTCGCTCATCACACTGTAGAGGTGTGTTTGTTTGTTTGTTCGTTTGATCTTGTACTTGTTCGTTTATTCGTTTGTTTGTTTAGTAACTGTTTAAGTCAAAGTGCGTGCATCAAAAGTGTGTCGTCAAATACATAATTTCATCTCTTTGAAATCTTGGATGTTTTGCAACATTCGTAGTAGGCACACAGTTAATAATCACTACCTGCTAAAGCTATTTCCCAGACGGATAAGTACCGTCCTGAAACCTGCTGTGTGGTTGGGAACTTCTACTCAATCTACGGCAACCACGACAAGGCGATCACCTACTTCCAAGTAGGTTTTTAATTTATAATTTTTGTCGCTATGCTGCAAAGTGCAAATGTGGCGCTTTTTAAGGCACCCCCCCAGAGGCTCCCAGTGATTCAATATTTTCACTGGTCTACCACCAGTGAGGCAAGAATTTCACGGGCCCAGCCCGGTGCACAGAGAAATCATAATGTCATGCGGATGTCACGTGACTGACCCGGGATTCAATGTTTTCACTGGTCTACCACCAGTGAGGCAAGAATTTCACGGGCCCAGCCCGGTGCACAGAGAGATCAAAATGTCATGCGGATATCACGTGACTGACCCGGGATTCAATGTTTTCACTGGTCTACCACCAGTGAGGCAAGAATTTCACGGGCCTAACCTGGTGTAAGTTTTATTCCGTTTCATATTACACTATGATATATCATTGTTTACACACATTATCAAATTACTTCCGGTAATGTTGTTTCCCCACACACTTTACAGCTACATGTTACAGCGTACACACAATCTGTGTGTAGCAGTGTGTGAATCATGGAGTACATTGTATCAGTGCAACAGTGATAGAGTAAAGAGCTCCTGGGACTGGGAACAAACACTGAAACAGTGAAAGGTTCTTGATTTCAAATTTGAAATTAAAATACATCTTTCAAAGCTTGTAATAATTATGTGAATTACGTTTTACATAGCTACATAGGTACCATATTAAAATATCCCTAGACCTATAATAACGGTGTTACTGTGTCCTAACGACGTTGTTTTGTCGTTATGACGTTCTCTATGTCGTAACGATGTACCTAACTGTTTCGTAACGACCTGACTCTCTTACATACTGTTTCGTATCGATCTTACTGTTTCGCAACGACGATACTGTGTCGTAACGGCATTACTGTTTCGCAACGACGATACTGTGTCGTAACGGCATTACTGTGTCGTAACGGCATTACTGTGTCGTAACGGCATTACTGTGTCGTAACGGCATTACTGTGTCGTAACGGCATTACTGTGTCGTAATGACGATACTGCGCCTTAACAATGTTACTGCGCGGTAACTGTGTCGTAACGGCGTTTCTGTGCCATTACTTCGCGACGCTGTCGTCACAACGTTGCTGTCTAGTAATGGTATAATCCTGGCACCGAGTTATGAACGAAATACGTTCTCAGAACAATAGTACTTGTCAACGTTGTCAGACGTTGCCAGACGTTGTCTGGCGTGGGGGCGCGCGAAGGGGACCAGGCAACGTTTTACACACTTACAGTTTACACAGTCGCGCTTAAACACTTACACACTCGCGCTTACACACTCACGCTTATACACCTACACACTTTACACACTCACGCTTAGTCACTTACACACTCACGCTTACACACTTGGGCACTCACGCTTACACACTCTCACTTACACACTTACACTCGCGCTTACACACTTTTCTCACTTACACACGTGACAAACTTACACACTTTACACACTTACACACGTTAAACATTTTACACACCTTTACACATTTACACACTCACGCTTACACACTTACGCACTTACACACTTTACACAATCACGCTAACACACTTACGCACTTACACACTCACACTTACACACTTACGCACTTAAACAATAAACACTCGCACTTACGCACTGAACACACTTTACACACTCACGCTTACACACTTACACACTCACGCCTACACACTTACACACTCACGCTTACATACTCGCACTTACACACTTACAGACTCGCACTTATTAAAACTAAAAATTTTCACACTTTACACACTCACACTTATTTGCTTACACACTCCCACTTACACTTTTAACACACTTGACACCATCACGCTTACACAGTAACACATTCGTGCTTACACACTTACACTCACGCCACACACCTACACACTCACACACCACACGCTTTTACACACTTACACACTCACGCTTACACTGTACACACTTACCACGCTTACACTTGCACACACTTACACTCGCACACACTTACACACCACGCTTACACTGTACACACTTACACACTCACGCTTACATACTTGCACTTAAACAATTACACTCGCCCTTACACACGTACACACTTTACTCACTTACACACTTGACACACTTACACACTTTACACACTCACGCACTTACACTTACACACTTACGCACTTAAACACTTACACACTCGCACTTACACACTTAACACACTTTACACACTCACGTTTACACACTTTACACACTCACTTACACACTTGACACACTTACACACTTACACACACACTACACACACTTTACACACTCACGCACTACAACACACTTACACGCTTAACACTTTACACACTTAACACACACTTAACACACTTTACACACTCACGTTTACACACTTACACACTCACGCTTGCACATTTACAATTTTACACACTCACGCTTACACACATACGCACTTACACACTTACACACTCGCGCTTAAAAACTTACACATTCACGCTTATTTACACACTTACACACTTTACACACTCGCACTTACACACTGACACACTTCACACACTCGCACTTACACACTGACACACTTACACACTCGCGCTTACACACTTACACACTTTACAAACTCGCGCTTACACACTTGCACACATTACACAATTACACACTCGCGCTTAAAAACTTACACACTCACGCTTATTTCCTTACACACTCGCACTTACACACTTAACACACTTTACACACTCGCGCTTACACACTTTACACACTCGCGCTTACACACTTACACACTCGCGCTTTCACAGTTACACACTCGCACTTACACACTCGCGCTTACACACTCACACACTTACACACTCGCACTTTTACACTTACACAATCACGCTTACACACTTTAGACACTCACGCTTACACACTTACACACCCTACACACGCACTTTATACAACTTACACACTCGCACTTACACTTTACACACTCGCGCTTACACTTACACACCTCACACTTATAAACACAATCGCGCTTAAACAAAAGCTTTACACACTTTAAACACGCACGCTTATTTTACTTACACACTGCACTTGTGCCAGTTAGCAGCGATCTTAGATTCTTAGCATTCATTACTCATTAGGTACTTTTCATCCTTTTACACTTCTTTAGAGCTTTACTTTAAATTCAGAACTTGAATGAAACGATTGAACTGAAAGAGTGTGAAATTCGCACACTACTTATGTACTACTTATGCCAAATACGCCATACAGTATATAAAAACCATCAATACCAAATTGATGGTTAATTTGGGAAATACGCCATACAGTATATATCAGATACCAAATTGATGGTTAATTTGGGACTATACATGTACGGAATTGATTTAAACCATCTCATCTCATGATGATGATGCACGATGATAAACCTAATATACAATTATATAGTTCGTGGTGCAGTTATGTCTGTTCTAGGTAATTTGGCCTAACGCCTAAACAACTCACACAATTTTGAATTCATCCCTCTCCCCTGCATATACTGACCAGACTATAGGTCTAAGGACATTTTAATATGGTATGTAATTCACATAGTTATGACTATAGCTTTGAAAATTTTTTTTACATTTTCAAATTTCATGCTTTTGAAATCAAGAACCTTTCACTGTTTCAGTGTTTGTTCCCAGTCCCAGGAGCTCTTTACTCTATCACTGTTGCACTGATACAATGTACTCCATGATTCACACACTGCTACACGCAGATTGTGTTGTGTGTACGCTGTAACATGTAGCTGTAAAGTGTGTGGGGAAACAACATTACCGGAAGTAATTTGATAATGTGTGTAAACAATGATATATCATAGTGTAATATGAAACGGAATAAAACTTACACCAGGTTAGGCCCGTGAAATTCTTGCCTCACTGGTGGTAGACCAGTGAAAACATTGAATCCCGGGTCAGTCACGTGACATCCGCATGACATTTTGATCTCTCTGTGCACCGGGCTGGGCCCGTGAAATTCTTGCCTCACTGGTGGTAGACCAGTGAAAATATTGAATCCCGGGTCAGTCACGTGACATCCGCATGACATTATGATTTCTCTGTGCACCGGGCTGGGCCCGTGAAATTCTTGCCTCACTGGTGGTAGACCAGTGCAACTGTGGCATTTTGAAATCACTGGGAGCCTCTGGGGGGGTGCCTTTTTTATAATGCCTTCCATCTAAGGAACATTTGAATGAACATTTGGGTGGAAATTTGAGTGGACATTTGAGTGAAAATTTGAATGATCATTTGAATGGTCAATGGACATCTGGGTGAATACTGAGTGAACAATTGAGTGAACATTAGAGTGAACATTAGAGTGAACATTGAAATGAACATGATCTTATCTCACCTACTTCCAAAGAGCCTTGAGACTGGACCCCGATTACTTGTCAGCCTGGACTCTGATGGGTCACGAGTACGTGGAGCTAAAGAACTACAACATGGCCATTGAGTGCTACAGAAACGCAATTGACGTTAGTTGAAAAGTTAAAACAAGTTTTTTTTAATTTATCTCATTTACAATACAGTGGATGCAGCATAAGTTGTTTATACGGTTCGTAACCATTACTAGCCCCTCGGGCTTGGCTTTATTATGAAAGTCTAACTACACAGATTTACTACACAGATTTAATAAAGCATTCCCAATTCAATACGGTTTACCATTTATCTGAGACCAAATAGAATCCCGCGTTTCTGGATCGTTGATGAGGAGTTAGGGTCGGTTTCCAACACCACAGGATACATCACCCACTTCACCCCGACCCTCGACAGGTGAACCCCCGAGACTACCGCGCCTGGTACGGTATCGGACAGACGTACGAGCTGCTGAAGATGCATGCCTACTGTCTCTACTACTACATGGAGGCTCAGCGACTCCGGCCCACTGACTCCAGGATGATCGTCGCACTGGGTACTGTAATAATTGTTTTACTGTAATCACAACCAGTTTTCTAAATTTTCTTTAAGTTTTGAAGTTTAGCGTGATTCATTAGATTATTATACCTACTCAATCCTACAATGATTGCTTGGAGACATGCAGTTTAGTTTAAGATGATTCATTAGATTATACCTACTTAATTTTACGATGATTGCTTGGGGTAAATACGAGTACGACAAATTTTAACGTTGCTGTTTCAGTCTTAACTGAATCACTGTTTTTATCACAAGATTTTTTAAAAATTTCTATGCATACTTTTACCGAAATTCTTGCATAAATGTGATGAGAAATGACGTATTAGAGTTTCAGGAACTACTTGAGTTTCTTTGGGTATATGCTATAACCCCCTTCCTCCTAAGCTCCTCATGATCCCCATATGTTTCAGGAGCTAGTTACGAGAAGTTGGAGCAGCCTGCCAAAGCTAAGAAGTGCTACATGCGGGCCCTCAATGTCGGGGACCAGGAGGACATCGCCATGATCCGGCTAGCCCGGGTGTGTGAGACGCTACACGACGAAGAAGGTAGGTGGGTGGGAGTGTGGGTGGGAGTGTGGGCGGGGAGTGGTGGGTGGGTGGGTGGGTGGGAGTGTGGGTGGGAGTGTGGGCGGGAAGGTGGGTTGGGTGGGAAGGTGGGTTGGCGGGAAAGTGGGCGGGAAGGTGGGTTGGATGGGAGCGGGAGTGTGGGTGGGAAGGTGGGTGTGAGTGTGGGCGGGTGGGTAGGTTGGCGGGTGGGTAGGTGGGCGGGTGGGACTGTAAAAGGGTAGGTGGCTGGTGGGCGGGAAGGTGGGTGGGAGTGTGGGTTGGAAGGTGGGAGTGTGGGTGGGCGGGTGGGTGGGTGGGTTGGTGGGCGGGAAGGTGGGTTTGTGGGTGGGTGGGAAGGTGGGAGTGAAGGTGGGTTGGGTGGGAAGGTGGGTTGGGTGGGTCTGTGAAAGGGTGGGTGGCTGGATGTGTGGGTAGGTACGGTGTTGGATTTGAGGGAGGAGGGGGGGTTAGGGGGACAACACCATCCACAACACTTCTGACCCAAGGTCTGGATCTTATACTTCAAGAACTAGATATTTGTCGAACGGAAGGGCCTTGCAGAGAAATTCTAATCGTCCATATTCACTACTCTACTTATGTTGGCTTCTTAACCGCCTCTAACACTTACTTACAAAATGGAACGGTATAAAGTGAGGATCACTCACCGATACCCTCTTTGAATTTCATATTGAACTCAAACACAATGATTTGTTTTTTGAAGGGTAATATTTCGTCAACACTCAACTTTCGGTCATAATAATAATAATTTAACTTTTTTTGGACCGGCTTGCGGATTCTGTACCAGTTCTGGTGCATGATATCTTCAAGCCCATTACATGAGTTGGGTTTTGTAGCGTTACTTTGGAATCATCCACAAAACGGTGGATAGAGTACAATCAAAGTGGTTTTCAACTTGGTTGTTTGATAATACCGAGTTGATTTCAAACACAATGAATTTTTTCCTTGGAACGGTCAAATTATGTTGAGACTTCGGATTAGGTGATAATTGTATTGAATTGAAATTTTTAGACAGGCTTGCAGTAGGTATAACACCTTCAAGCCTTTATTTCGTAATTGATCGACCTTGAGCTCATGAAAATACAGCAACCTTATTTGCCCTCATTGAACCTGCCCTTATTTAATTGGCCCTTATTTTAATCCGGTCCTGATTTAACTGGCCCTACACTGTCGACGCCGACTTTTAGCCTCCTTTTAACACCCTTTTGCCTCCTTTTTGCACCCTCTTGCAATGTGATTCAGTAGCGTTGAAATTCAAACTACGACAGTAGCTGCGTTCATGGAGGACTCCACTTGACTTGACGACTCCACTTGACTTGACGGCTTGACTACCTACTCGACTTGTTCCTTGCTCCAGGATGTGAGCGACGACGAGACGGTTGTCTTGCTCTAACCATATCCCTGCTTTTACGCACGCGCGGCATTGCTCATTGCTCCAAACTTCCAAACCAGTGTTGTTCGACGCCCCAGTGTGTGGTTCGACGCCCCTGTGTGGTTCGATGCCCCTGTGTGGTTCAATGCCCCTGTGTTGTTCGACACCCCTGTGTGGTTCGACGCCCCCTGTGTGGTTCGACCCCCCTGTGTGGTTCGACCCCCCTGTGTGGTTCAACGCTCCTGTGTGGTTCGACCCCCCTGTGTGGTTCGACCCCCCTGTGTGGTTCGACCCCCCTGTGTGGTTCGACTCCCCTGTGTGGTTCGACCCCCCTGTGTGGTTCGACTCCCCTGTGTGGTTCGACCCCCCTGTGTGGTTCGACGCCCCTGTGTGGTTCGACCCCCCTGTGTGGTTCAACGCCCCCGTTTCTAGGAGAATCGGGCATAGTTCGACGCCCCTGATTAGGCCGGAAACCAATTCGTAACAAGCGCAAACTTACGCATATGTGTCTCAATAGATCGAAAGCAACGGGTCAAAAGATAGATATCAACATTCATTTGATTATTTAAGAACAAATAACAGTGCTTTTTAGTTTCAAAACTATGATTTGAACGACTTTTTATAAACTATGATTCCATTATTTATTTTGAATGCATTTTTCATAAGGAAGCAACAGCTATGATAACAATATGTTAATGGTTGAAATGATAATACATAATATAACAACTTAATAGTTACAATAATAATAATATAATGATAAAATAAGTTATTTCGTAAGAGCAACGAGGCAACACAATACTAAAATACTAAAATACCATCTGTGTGGGATACTTTAAAAACAGTTCGTCTCTTCAGATAACAGCTTAATAAGCTAAATCAAAGGATAATTTTACCGAATAAACTATAATGATTCCAGCCAGCATTTAACTGCTCCACACACCTATTGTAGTGTTCAATGGACCGTTTCGAAAGTTTTTATGATTAATCTCCATGAAATCCTATAGATCAGTTTTTATCTGTTGAGATCTACTGGTTTGAGAGGACCCATCCATAGTACAATGAAACTCTGTTCTCTCTTTGCTAATATCTTCATTCTTCCTGCTCTTACCAGAGAATCAACTGAAGTGTGAATTTTAGTATCTTATGCCAACATGTAGTAGATACCTGTCAGTGAAAAGTGCTAGGTATCTTTTAACCACTGGCGTCCAATCATTTCCTATCAGGTTCAGAATTACAGGATGTGTTTTCAATTCTTTTTGACCCCAATGAACTCATTACTACAACATGAGCAGCTTGGAATTTTAATTGAACCATTTGGTAAAAATTAGTTGCACATTTCATCAAATATTTGTCATAAATTACTGGGTTTACTACTGAATTAATGGGGAGTGCTATAACTGTGAAGATTGGATAGAGTGGGGTGGCATCAAATATTTCCAATGAGTGTAAGAGGCATGTGCACAGAAAAGGGATCCAGCAGACCAGATTAGTTAGAATGAGTTGTGAAACTGATCGGTGAAGTTGGGCGTCTTTCTTATTCCTTGCCGCTCTTGCCTCTTCACCCGCCATTTGATTTACTAGGTCAGCAGATTTTCTAGCATTCTGAAGGATATTTGTGTAGCAGATGACAATCACAAATGTACATATAAGATTCAACATCATGTTAACCCAAACATAGGTTTTTTGGGGGTCATCACTCTTAACAAAGTATTTGAATAGACAAACTCCATGATTGCCATAAAAGTGAACACTCCTCCTCGGAATTTCTCCATAGTTATTTGTAAACATATCATTAAACAACCGCTTTATTTCGTTCCAGCTGAGATCAGGCCTTACCAGTTTTCCATAATATTTTTCAAATACTTCAACATGTGCTTTCTTTTTTGTTGACCCAATAAACATTGGCATATTTCCACTGTAAGCTAAACCATTAACAAAAAAATCCTCAAAAAGATTTACAAGAGGGATGACTGCTATAAGTCCTGGAAACCATATCACAACATTGAGAATAATCAGAAAGGTCACTTTTTGATATCTGAAATCACCAAAGGTCATGGCTCTTCTAATCCTGATGACTCTAAAAATACTCAGGAACATCATTGAGTAGAGGGAAATGTTAGCTCCAAAAGTGCTAACCACTCCAAGGATAGCACAGTAACTGCTGCTCAGCCATTCTACATGAACACTGCAAAAGTCTTCTCTAAGTATTACTGTGTCTACTATCGATACCGCAACCAGATAAGCTCCAGTTAGAAAATCGCCCAGTGATATGATCAGTTTTAAGGAGTTGTTAATAAGCATTGAAGTGCCCCTTGAAGAAGATTTCCTTATTATTTTGCTAATCAGGCGCAAAAAGGTAACAGTGTTGAAACCAACTGCTAAGATACCAATTGTCCAAGATGATACTTTCAAAGCATAATTAGGGATGATATACTTCCCACAATCTGAGTTGCACTCATCTGAATAGTCCCTGCAATCAATAATTTCATCACATTTCTTTGTCTTTTGGATTAATTCTTTTGATTCTCTGCATTCGAAATGGTTGGAACAAAAGATTTCATCTGAATTATCACCACAATCATTAACAAGATCACAAACTTTATCATACGAAATACACAGTTGCAAGTTTTTGCATTCAAACCAATCATTGTGATAGCTCCCAGGACCTTTTTCTGTGACAATGGTCAGCTGCCCTATCCCTGATAAGGAGGCTATATTTTTGATATTGTGCATTTGTGAACAACTCTCTAGTTGAAGGTTTTCCAAGGGACATGGTGTTTCAATGTCAGTACACAATCCTAGGCAGCTGAGGTATACCATTACCTTACCAAAAAGATGACTGCAGTTTATCTTGTCCTTAGGAGTTCTTACGAATGTTTCCTTGGTTATACCAAGTGTTGGATAATCTGGATTCTTAAAGACACTATCAATGCAGGGGGTGGTCTGATATTCAATGCTTTCCAGACCAGGAATGCAATGGATTGCATAAAATTTATCCTGATAAAGCAAGGGAGACACATAAGGCTTATATGTAGCCCTTGCTGTGTGACACACTGACGTTTCCTTTGTGCAATCTTCTATACCCTCACAAAGGTCGTTTATTCGAACATAGTGTGTCATTCCTGGCTCACAAACAAATACATTCTCACAAGTGGAGTTGTCTATAACTATTCTCACTGTGTCAAACACTTGGCATGTCGGCCAGATGTCTTCCTCATCTTCTCCCAATAAACAGTCCTTCACTCCATCATGCAACCATGAAATCAATATCTGAAGTTCAGTACCATGCCTGTACCTGTGGAAGTAGATGTTGGGATTGACTGAAAAGCATCACTTAACTATCATCTTATTAATGATCTTATTAATATGAGTATCATCTTATCAATGATTAAATTAATTAGAAGAAATACTTCATTTACTAATGTGAAGTTAATTTACTAATCATTTGCCTAAATGGGACTGAATGATAATTGATTATAGTAGTCTCACAACAGGTTTACAGCGATTTAGAGGGCAGTGCTATTTGCTTATCTATTTAAAGTTTTGTACTACATGCATTTTATAACATGCTACTGAGTGTTGGTAATACGCAGTGACTGAGAAAAATAAATATATACTTACTTGGCTTCTGATTGTACTCCTTTGATAAAATTTTGGGATAATTTAGAACTGGGTCATACAATTTTGAACCAAAAATTTGAAATGTCTCTCTCAGGAATTGCCAGAGTTATTGGGTAAAAAATTAGTATTATACTCTAATATACCTGCGATCACATGTTGTAGGTATGAGATATTTACATCTATGTTCTAGTTCATCACTGCCATCTTGGCAATCCTCTATCCCATCACAGAGTAAGTGTTTGTGAACTTCGCATGTAGGTGAAATAACTTCACATTGGATGTCAAGCATGTCATCACAAAATACTATGCCAAATCGCTTACAGATAGCAATCTTGGAAACTGTGGAAGGGAAACCGATGATGTTACAGCGTAGTACCCCTCTAAGGGGATCAGTGCAGTTCGTTTGATCTTTGAACCTATCACAATAGGACTGTAATTCATACGGGTCTGTCAACAGAGCCCCACATTCACTTGGGTCAAAGCAGTTTTCCATTGACTTTTGCAGTCGTGATGCTCCTTCATGGAAAAGAAACTTAGGTTCAACTGGCCCACACCTTGTATAATTCATAATTGGTTTATATTTTTCACACGATGGCTGCGAATGATCTCCTAATCTGTTGGTGCTTTGTTCACTGTGACATGGCCACTTTTCATCGGACCTATCATCACAGTCAAGTTTTGAGTCACATATTTTCTGTGGTCTAACGTATTGCGGAAGAGAGTTTTTCTTGCAAAATATCCCATATCGAAATCCATTGCACATGGCCTCATCAAGGCAATAAGTGCTCTCCTGACATATCATGTCACATTTTATTATTGACCATGATTGGTGTTGATTCAAGTTATCTGCCAGTATCCCATTTGCACTAATCACAGGGCAGTCTTGATATTTGAATTTGGAACACTCCTGAAAGATATGAACCTCACTGTCTCGTGCAAGATCTGCGCAATAATCCTGGAGACAAACAATTTGGTATCTCCAGCCCTGCGATCTGGCCTGATCAACCGCATCCAATGGACATATTACATTTTTGCATACTAACCCCAAATCATTATTGTTTGCCTTGTTTTCATCCTCATTCTTGGGTTTTATTCCGCAGTTCTGGTAATTGTAAAGATCTTGAGAGCATCTGTTGGTTACTAACATTTTGTGAGTGTTGACAGTATTCCTGCTAATTAAAACAGAGTAATACTCATCTCCAAACTGACAACTAAACGTGTCAAACTCGCTCTTGAGGCCCCCACATTTTTTCTTTATTGCCCCATTATAATGGTCATATTTGCAATCTTCCATGCCTGAACCTTGTTTGGATTTGCACGTCAATGCAAGGGCTGTTTTTTCAGGTGTCCTCATATTCTCCTTGACAATGTTTGAATTGAATTTTTCAGTTAAAAATTGGAAGAGACAATCCTCAAATGACGTTTGATTCTGAGAACAGTGTGCTCCTATCAAAATTGGTCTGGATATAACTTTTGCAGTTTCTTTCATTTCAAATCTTAGTGATACACCAAGTCCCAACCAATCAAAGGCAGATTCAAATCCCATTTCAGCGCATATGACGTCAGCAGTTTCTTTTGTGATGTTCTCTGCATAAACACTTCCAACCTGGAGAAAGAAGGTACTCATTGATAAAGTAATAAGTATATAAGGGAATAACTATTTGACGCACTGGAAAAGTTTGGAACCTAGGTACTCTTGGTTCATACCACTCCACAGTCAACCTATTCAGCCTCACCAAAACTGACTTCACCGCCATTTCCATAAGTCCATACAAACATTGTATTACACCAGCAAGAACTACTGTACTTATCCTGGTTGATAATCCAGTAAATAACTCCCAAAAAGCTGTGAACTCACCCCTATTGGTGTTTTGGCTAGAACGATCCCACTGTTAGAATTTGTTCGACGTGCTGACCTATCCACCAAAAGAAATGAGATATTGTTTCCTGAAAAGAATATCTATAGTGAAAAAATCATGGGACTACACGATCCTCGCTAAGGGAGTGAGGAGAGAAGAGAGACATACCCCTCGTTTTCGAAAACCCCGCTCCCAGAATGCTGCTAGGGGCCTAAGCCAGGAATCTTTTTCAAAAATTTCAATGTATCAAAATGAAGTTCAAGTACACATAAAGACATAAGTTCCTTGAAATTCGCCTTTTTCAAACAAAACACGATTTTATTATGTAAGATCAGGGCTTTGAAAAATGAAAATTTGTTATGGGAATTAATGCCCCCCCCCCCAGAAATAAATATCTTGCAGGGCCTTGGCTCCCGATCTCGAGAAATTGTGCAATTTCATGGGAAATCTGTCTATTTTCATCAAGCCCATTTTTCATTAACACCTGAGAAATGAAAATATTTATTTTCCAAGTTGGCCCTAGCCAAAAATAATCGATAATAGTGATTTTCAGATTTCAAAAATTTGATTTTTCACTACTGTATGAAAGATTTTATTGAACGTGAGAATACCTTAGGAGGTGTTTACTGTATTTATGAAGGTTGTAATTTGGGGATTTTTCGGAAAAATCCCCATATTTTTACCCACCATGACAGTTCAAAATGACGTCATTATCATATGTTAACTAGAGTAATGACTTGAGAAAGATCCCCAAATTAAGAAATTACAACCTACCAAATTTGTAAACACCAAAATTTAACTCCACATAAATACACCTCCTAAGGTAGGTACCTGCTATTGCTAGTATACTATAAGTAGTTGTTTCCTTCTTTTAAATTTTGGCTTCATGAGATTCAACCGCTTTTATCACTCAGCTCATGATGCAACCTATGGCAATTTAAGTCCAAGGGACCTAGTATCATATTAATACTAAAACATTGTTCTCAGAATTCTGTTGTGTTATTATTCAGTTGTCTTTTATATTTGCGTAACCAATTAATTAATAATTATATTTTACTTTTAGTGAATTCATATGATATGATACGTGTCGACTGTAATCAATTATCCTTAATCTTGAGCAATTTTGATGCATATTGGCATTTCATTGTCTATACCTTCAAGTACAACGTACGGCGCGGGCTGTAATCCGCGCACGCGAGTTCCTATTCTTAACCCATGCGCGGCTTTTTCCGATTCTCAACTTAAAGTTCTGGCCCTTATTTTGAAAAAAATATGGGGCAGACAACGTCTGGCAAACAATAACTATAACAGGGGTATACATGTTAAGCAACATAGATAGCTGTAACCCTTTAGTTATAAGTAAGTAAACAAAATATTAATGTAAACAAAATATTTTATTGATCTCCAAAATTTACAATAACACGCACACACAAAGATGGGTACGTCTCCCATGTAAACGGGAGCCTTCATTATCTATGACAACGACGTCACTCAGAAAAATATAATTAAGCGCACCTAGCACTTTAAGCATTAAGGTTAGGGTTCTGATTAGGGTCAGGATTTGTTAGGTTCAGGGTTAGGATTAAGGTTAGGGTTTTGGTTAGGGCAATGGTTAGGTTTAGGATACAGAAAAATTGACGTTTAGATCTGTGACGTCACTCAGAGCCGTTTATATGGGAGAGATACCCAAAGATGGATGAAGACATAACTTTACCCTTAAATAGTTATATCAACACAATTTTTTCTACTCAGATAAATCTTAAAGTAAAGGGTTTGGAATTCATCAAATTTAACAAATTTCATAATTTAATTAATAACCTAAAAATTTAAGGTAAGGAAAGTTTTAGTAGGATATTGTACGATTTTATATAATACTTGTTATTAGAAGTCTGTTGTTATACGGACATTGTTACAGTATGTAGGTTATGTTCATCAGGCCAGTTGTGGCCTATTTAAATGAAGTTTGACTTGACATATTGGCTTGATGTCATGGTATTAAGAACTCTTGACCTTGGTCTGTTGCACAAAGGAGAATGAGCCTAGACTCCTTTGTGGAGCACATATTTTATGATGTAGCATTAAAATATGCACCTTGAGGCACACCAAGTGAATAGAGAAATCAATTAATGTCACTTACATGAAGTTTATAATGAAGCTATTTAAAACTGGTCTAATGATTTTGACTAGCAATCATGGTTGAATTGACCAATTTCCTTTCAGAGGACTTTTTGACAAGTGTTGCAGTATCTGTGGCTGGAGAAAGGACACAGTGGCTATATGCTTAAGAGTGCCCCAGGGGACCACCTGCAACACCAATCACAGCCCATGTTTACATGTTTATATCGTCATTTAGTCATAATATATTTTCAAGAGTATATAATATTAATTTAATAGACATCCATGTCTATAGCTCTCAAATAAAGCCTCATCATGTACGACTCATCATATACGACTTTCATGTAAAACTCTCATAATTCACAACTCCCATTACAGCATGAAAGTTGATGTGCTGCTTGTTTTCCAAGAGCTTCTTAGTCTATGAGACTATTGTGTCCACAACCGATATGGATTGCTTGCATGCCACCAGGCATGTCACTTCAATTGACTCTGAAGTTTTTCACCCACATGGCACTGCCCTACCATGAGGTTATTCACTACTCACTCCCAGTTTGGGCCTCATCACCCTTTTGATGAGTTGCTTTTGGCTGATGAGCACACATGTTGTGTTAAACACACAGATACAGAGCTGAGGCATGTGTATATGTAAATCTTTACTAAATGCTGACTTGGCTAAATTTTACAAATAAGTACTGGGAGGATGATACTAACATTTGGTAGTTGATTTTGTTCTCTTTGAGGTATTATGGCTATGTTTGAATCTAAGGATGTCATTTTATTACTTCCAGAAAAATCATGTCACTCTGATGGAAAAATTCTTGAGCTAAAGCACCCCAAAAATGGTCAATCCTGTATGGTATATCTTGATACAAAGTCTGAAAGCATCTATGAACTCTGCAAATTAAAAGAAAATCATGTATCTTGGTTTGTTGGTGATTATGTTGCTGGTGATACAAATCTCGTCATAAGCACACAATTGGATCCACTCTTTATGATCATTCCCTATCTCACTGAAAACTGCAATCGTTTCTGTCCATTGGGCCAGATTTTAGTTGATGAAAGCTATCCTTCTATAATGGAGCTTGAAGCCTTAGTAACTGAAGAAATTTTATCAAGCATTGCAGAAGTAAAACCCACTGACAAAATTGTACGGTTTGATAAGAATAAAACAATTGAATGGCTTGAATTAAAAACCAAAAAGGTTATACAACAATTGAAAGATTCCAACATATCTCCTGGCATAAATTCAACATTGAGTGAAGGTGATTATACACGATATGCAGTTGGCATTGTCAGTGACTACATAAGTCCTTCATTATCAGCTGATCTGCATGATAAATTCGGTTTGCAAGTTATAGACTATGAAGCAGAAAAACCTTCTAAAAAGACAAGGTTCAATCCTAGTAAATCTAACACATCAGATAAAGGAACAAAACAGACCATACCAAAGCAGACCATTCCAAAAGGTAAAGAAAAGGCAACTAAAGTAGCAAAAAATCAAAAAATTGATACCAAAGGCATGAAATCGATGTCATCTTTTTTCAAAAAGGTAGAAAAGTGAACTCTTATTAATTTTTCTAGTCTGCAGATAATTTTAAACAGTTTCATCTCACACAAATGTGGTGATAGGTATTTTGAATTATTGTTTTTAAGGGTACTGTAATATAACTACTATTTCACATTTGGTAATACCTATTGCTCCATTGACAATGCCTATTCCTCTGATGATATGAATTCACATAGATTTAATTTATGATTTAGGTATAGATAACTTCCTTTTTATATTCCTTTTATTTATGAATTTAATCTTAAATCAAATGCAATTGCAATTGTATCATGAATTTGACTATTTTAATTTTCAATTTCATTAACAATAATATATATTTTATGTTCAATGCTTAATATCATTCTTTGTCAAACCTTATTTAATATTTCATCTCCCCCTGTCTCCATCAATTGATACTATATTCGAATTCAATTGAAAAGCTTGAGGTATAAACATTAAGATACTGAAAATTTGAAAAATTAACCTTCTACAGTTTCATGTCACAGAAAAATTCTTCCCAAAAATTCCCAATCTTATTTTACACATTAAGTACTTTATTTGAGCTCATACTATGTTCACAAGGTCACTATAACATGGTTGGAATTTCTAACAACAGCCTACCACGTAATGTCATAATCCCTTATTCAATTCACAAGTGGAGCAGTTACACTGGTGACTACCATCCTTCTAAGATTCTTATCGATGATCCCTCTGACCAAATGTCAAGGTGGCAGTCTGGTAGCAATTCACCTCCACAGTTCTTGATTCTGAAAATAGACAAACCATCAATAATACGACAGATAACATTTGGGAAGTTTCATAAAAGTCATGTGTGCAATCTGAGAAGCTTCACAATCTATGGAGGAATGTCAGATGAAGGAATGGTAGAGATTTGTAAGAAAGGACTGACCAATAACTGCAACCCAGAAACATTCGATGTGGAGCACAGTTTCTACGGAACTTATTTCCCTAGTTCATACATCAAGATAGTCCCTGACACCACATGGGGTCCAGCTGTGCTGAACTTCAGTATTTGGTATGTCAAGTTATCAGGCGTATCAGACCCTGTCTATGTAAACCCCTGCATTCAGTTCTTCTCCAACCGCCGTCAGGAAAGAGCCATAAAACTCTGTCTGAAACACCTCCGACAACACAACTACAGCGAAGCATTCGAGTCCCTCCAAAAGAGAACTAAAGTTCAGCTGGAGCACCCAATGCTAACCAAACTCCACCATATGCTGGTTGAGAGTGGTGACTATGATGGGGTGGAGACCTTGCTGGATAATGCATTCCACGATGGATACATGGAGGAGTACACCAGCAAGCAGTACTCTGCGAAGTGGGAACAGATCCATGTTGCTGATGGGTCCCCTAGACCTGGGACCAGAGGTGGACATCCCATGTGCATTGATCCTATAGCTGGGAAGGTTTATTTGTTTGGTGGCTGGGATGGTAAAAACGACCTGGGAGACTTCTGGGAGTATACTAGCGAGACTAACTCCTGGCAGTGTATCTCAGCAGATACTGAAATGAATAATGGGCCATGTAAGAGGTCGTGTCACAAGATGGTGTTGGACCCAAAACACAAACTGGTTTATGTGCTTGGGAGGTATCTGGATGCGAGAACGAGGGAGAATATGGACTTGAAGAGTGATTTTTATTGCTATGATATTCAGTCAGATCAGTGGAACTTGATCAGTTCAGATACTGCAGCCGAGTGAGTGAATGATAGTCACACCAGTGACCTTATTGCCAATTTTGTTTTATTTAAGGCGTTATTTATTAAACACCTGCATTTGAAAGCAGGTATTGATTTTATTGTACAGTTGAAAGCCTGTTGGTAAGCATTAAGATAAATTAAGATCTTCCTTTTAATAATGCCCCTATCATTGGTTGCCACTGATCAGTACACCTCTAATATCCTTTATTCCCAGGGACGGCCCCTGCCTAATATACGACCACCAAATGGTCCTGGACTCCGACCTCCAATGTATCTACATCTTCGGTGGTAAGATCCTCAGCAACAAAGACAGACATGAGGCAGACTACAGTGGTCTCTACAAGTACCACATCCCAACGAATGTTTGGAGTGTTCTCAAGCCGGATAACGATACACTGCTCAGGTAATGATCCATAAGATAAACGTGTTAAGCTAACCTTGGGTAGCTCACTCTTTCAAGACTGTGTGTATCTATATCTGTCAGCCTGATAGCGTGTATTCTAGTGCACTGCTCAGGTGAGATTCCAAAGCATTGTTTGATCATTAAAAAAACTTATTTGTTTCATAATACCATTTCTTATACCTGATATTGATACGCTTCTCAGATCTTTGTGCCTCAATGTACTTCTTTACAGGAAATGAAGCTAACACAAAAATGAGCATGATGACGCATGTCTTTTAGCTACATGAAATTGGGTCCTCTTTGAGGCCTTAGGGCGTACTTGAGTGTAAACTTAATTTGCATAAATTGAAGTTGATTGGAGTTTTATTGATTTTCCGTGTTTGACCTTCTTAGTCAAACACGGAAAATTAAAACCCCAATCAAGTTTATTCAGGTCATTTTTCAAATTTCATGACAATTTGTAAACGTTAACGTAATCCCCCTCTGGATTGGATTGGAAACCTCCATGAAGGCTTGCCGCTTTTACTTACCCGCCTTCAGTTACTTTTGTCAAATCGGTCAAATTGGTCGCAAATAATTGGTTGTAAATAAGATCTTATTGAAGAAAATATAGCTATGTAAATGATTTAATACGTTACATAGCATAGCTTTAGTCTGAACCTTGTGAACTTGTATCTTTGTATGTAATAAGTACGTACTACGTATTCAATTTGACTGTCAATCACTAGTCATTCTCACTGGAAAGTGGAAATGCTCGATGATATCATGTAAAGAAATGATGGTATTGTGGTAGAGAAATCTCGTAAAAATTTGACTTTTTACTGAAGGGTTAAGTAACGAATAAAAAGTGCTAACCGTGATATAACACACGAGTGACCGCATAAAAATACACCGCATAAGTAATCAAACATGGTCAGCAGTAGATAGGTGCATTTGTAAGATCTATGAACTATGTTTGTAAAAATGGCATGGAATATAAATGGCCATTGGTCAGTCGGAAGATTCATGAATTTCCTCCGCAGGTCCCGGATTGGTCACTCGATGCTCTACCACCCGGAAAAGAAGCACCTCTACATTATAGCAGGACAGAGGGAGCACTTCCTGGATGATTTCCTGATGTACAACACTCGGAATGACACGGTCCAGCAGGTCTTCTGTGCCCACGAAGTCAAGGTGAAGTTATGGCATCACTAATTCAAATATTATAACTTGCAGAACCCGGTGAAGTCAAGATAAATTACAATTGGCCAAGGGTGTTAGAAATACGGATTTTTAAAAATACGGCAAAAAATACGTACGAAGTCAAGGTAAGTTTTCGTTGTTTAATAGATACGTATTTAACAACGTTTAAAATTACGAAACGTATTTTTTGGTAGAAAGTACCATATTTTGTCCTCAGTCCTGTCCAATTTTAAATTTTGCCTGAATTTCAAATCAGCTGTATTTTCACTTATTTTTTCGCATTAGGTTCCAGAAAGCGGGTTTACTATGCGGGCTACTATAGACCCATTATTCCAGGTTCCAGAAAGCGGGTTTACAATGCGGGCTACTATTGACACAGAACACGAGGAAATACACATGATGTCTGGTCTGAGTAAGGATCTGAGGAATGAAAACAAGGAGTATTCGGACGCGAGGACTAAGATCTACGTGTACAACCTGCGGAGGAACAAATGGAGTGAGGTAAATGCCACCAAAGGGGGTTCCGGGGTATGGGGGGTCGGGGTTTGGGGGGGGGGGGTGACGCGAGGACTAAGATCTACGTGTACAACCTGCGGAGGAACAAATGGAGTGAGGTAGATACCAGCAGAGGGGGTTCCGGGGTATTGCGGGTAGTAAAGGGAGGTCAGGGGTTTTTTGGGGTTCTGGGGAGGGGGGGGGGATGAAATTTTCATCATGAAAATGCCATCAGCAATTCACCACTCTACAATAATGACGTCATCAATTATCTGTGATAATTACGTGTTGTTTGTCAGGTTACTAACCCCTGATAATGACGTCATCAACACACCACCCTCACCCCTCATAATGACGTTATCAACACACCACTCGAACCCCTGATAATGACGTCATCAACACACCACCCTAACCCCTCATAATGGCGTCATCAACACACCACTCTAACCCCTGATAATGGCGTCATCAACACACCACTCTAACCCCTAATAATGACGTCATCAACACACCACCCTAACCCCTCATAATGAAGTTATCAACACACCACTCTAACCCCTCATAATGACGTCATCAACACACCACTCTAACCCCTCATAATGAGTGATGACGTCATCAACACACCACCCTAACCCCTCATAATGGCGTCATCAACACACCACTCTAACCCCTCATAATGACGTCATCAACCCACCATTCTAACCCCTCACAATGACGTCATCAACACACCACTCTAACCCCTCATAATGACGTCAGGTTACTAAGAACGAGGGAGTAAACGCAGTAGAGCCGTGTCCACGGTACGCACACATGTTGGTGTACGATAACGTCAAGAAGATCCACTACATGTTCGGGGGTGAGTACTACTGAAAAAAGACCCCATAAACCCCGACAAATACTCGCTCCCCGCTTTGTCATATCTTGTATCACCCGAGGTGTTTTGGTGTTGCCCCCCCTACTTACTAAGTAGAAGAGGGGGCAACCTCCAATAACCCCCGATTTGGATATCGAACTTGGTAGAGGGGTTTAATTTTTCGATGTCTATGGGATTCCCCAGGATAAGGCTTAGAGGATGAGTGATGACTGTTATAGTGTTGAATGACAATCATTACTCAAGAGCTCTTTAAAATCCATCAACTTCAAACTCCATCCCCAGGAAACCCGGGCGCGGGGGCTGATAAAGGAGTGGATGTTGAGCGGAGACTGGACGACTTCTGGAGTCTCAGGATAGAGAGACCCGTGTTCGATGACATCAAGCGCTCTCTGCAGTTCCTGGTGAGATGTGACACCACTGTGACAGCAATTTAAAGTGACACTACTCTGACACCATTTAAAAGTGACACCACTCCAGTGTGACACCACTCCAATGTGATACCATTCTAATGTGACACCACTCCAATGTAACAACAATCCACTCTGACAACAAACCGCTCTGACACCACTCTGATATGACACAAATCTGACACCACTCCACTCTGAAACCACTCCATTCTGACACCACTCCACTCTGACACCACTCCACTCTGACACCACTCCACTCTGACACCACTCCACTTTATAACAACTCCACTCTGACACCACTCTACTCTGACACCACTCCACTCTGACACCACTCTGCTCTGACACCACTCCACTGTGACACCACTCTGCTCTGACACCGCTCCACTCTGACACCACTCCACTCTGACACCACTCCACTCTGACACCACTCCACTCTGACACAACTCCACTCTGACACCACTCCACTCTGACACCGCTCTTATGTGACACCACTCCACTCTGACAACAAACCACTCTGATATCACTCTTTTGTGACACCACTCTAATGTGACATCACTCAAATGTGGCAACAAACCACTCTGGCACCCCTCTACTGTGATACCATTCCAATATGACACCACTCCAATGTGACATCACTCCAATTTGGCACCACTCTGACACCACTTACTCTGACACCACTCACTCTGACAGCACTCCGCTCGGACACCACTTAACACTGACACCACTTAACCCTGACACCACCCTTCTTTGACACTACTCCACTTTGACACCACCCCATTCTGACACCACTTCAGTCTGACACCACTTCACTGTGAAACCACTCCACTCGGACACCACTTAACCCTGACACCACTCTATTCTGACACCACACTACTTTGACACCACTAACCAATTATCGCAGGTACGAAAGTACAAGTTTCGGGACATGAGTCTGACTGATCCTGTTGGGTCCCTGATCTTCCTCCAGCAGCACCTAGAACAGGTAAAGGCTAAACTTGACACCAATTCTTCATTTTGAAGCATGATAAATTTGGCGTCACCAGAGGCTCCCAGTGATTCAATATTTTCACTGGTCTACCACCAGTGAGGCAAGAATTTCACGGGCCCAGCCCGGTGCACAGAGAAATCAAAATGTCATGCGGATGTCATGTGACTGACCCGGGATTCAATATTTTCACTGGTCTACCACCAGTGAGGCAAGAATTTCACGGGCCCAGCCCGGTGCACAGAGAAATCATAATGTCATGCGGATGTCATGTGACTGACCCGGGATTCAATATTTTCACTGGTCTACCACCAGTGAGGCAAGAATTTCACGGGCCCAGCCCGGTGCACAGAGAAATCAAAATGTCATGCGGATGTCATGTGACTGACCCGGGATTCAATGTTTTCACTGGTCTACCACCAGTGAGGCAAGAATTTCACGGGCCTAACCTGGTGTAAGTTTTATTCCGTTTCATATTACACTATGATATATCATTGTTTACACACATTATCAAATTACTTCCGGTAATGTTGTTTACACAGCCTTTCCCCACACACTTTACAGCTACATGTTACAGCGTACACACAACACAATCTGCGTGTAGCAGTGTGTGAATCATGGAGTACCTACATTGTATCAGTGCAACAGTGATAGAGTAAAGAGCTCCTGGGACTGGGAACAAACACTGAAACAGTGAAAGGTTCTTGATTTCAAATTTGAAATTGAAATACATCTTTCAAAGCTTGTAATAATTATGTGAATTACGTTTTACATAGCTACATAGGTACCATATTAAAATGTCCCTAGACCTATAATAACGGTGTTACTGTGTCCTAACGACGTTGTTTTGTCGTTATGACGTTCACTATGTCGTAACGATGTACCTAACTGTTTCGTAACGACCTTACTCTCTTACATACTGTTTCGTATCGACCTTACTGTTTCGCAACGACGATACTGTGTCGTAACGGCATTACTGTGTCGTAACGGCATTACTGTGTCGTAACGGCATTACTGTGTCGTAACGGCATTACTGTGTCGTAATGACGATACCTGCGCTTTAACAATGTTACTGCGCGGTAACTGTGTCGTAACGGCGTTTCTGTGCCATTACTTATTTACTTCGCGTCGCTGTCGTAACAACGTTGCTGTCTAGTAATGGTATAATCCTGGCACCGAGTTATGAACGAAATACGTTCAATACTGATCTCAGAACAATAGTACTTGTCAACGTTGTCAGACGTTGCCAGACGTTGTCTGGCGTGGGGGCGCGCGAAGGGGACCAGGCAACGTTTTACACACTTACAGTTTACACACTCGCGCTTAAACACTTACACACTCGCGCTTACACACTCACGCTTATACACCTACACACTTGACACACTCACGCTTACTCACTTACACACTCACGCTTACACACTTGTGCACTCACGCTTACACACTCTCACTTACACACTTACGCTCGCGCTTACACACTTACACACTTTACTCACTTACACACCTGACAAACTTACACACTTTACACACTTACACACGTTAAACATTTTACACACTTTACACCTTTACACACTCACGCTTACACACTTACGCACTTACGCACTTTACACAATCACGCTTAAACACTTACGCACAAGCTCACACTTACACACTTACGCACTTAAACAATATACACTTACAGTACACTCGCACTTACGCACTTAACACACTTTACACACTTTACACACTTACGCTTACAAACTTACACACTCACGCCTACACACTTACCTTTACACACTTACAGACTCGCACTTAAAACTAAAAATTTTCACACTTTACACACTCACACTTATTTGCTTACACACTCCCACTTACACTTTTAACACACTTGACACACTCACGCTTACACAGTAACACACTCGTGCTTACACACTTACACACTCACGCTTACACACTTACACACTCACGCTTACACTGTACACACTTACACACTCACGCTTACACACTTGCACTTACACACTTACACTCGCGCTTAAACACTTACAAACTTTACTCACTTACACACTTGACACACTTTACACACTCACGCACTTACACTTACACACTTACGCACTTAAACACTCACGTTTATACACTTACACACTCACGCTTGCACATTTACACTCTCACGCTTACACACATACGCACTTACACACCTACACACTCGCGCTTAAAAACTTACACATTCACGCTTATTTACACACTTACACACTTTACACACTCACGCTTACACACTCACGCTTACGCACTTACACACTCACCCTTACACACTTACACACTCGCGCTTACACACTTACACACTTTACAAACTCGCGCTTAAACACTTGCACACCTTACACAATTACACACTCGCGCTTAAAAACTTACACACTCACGCTTATTTCCTTACACACTCGCACTTACACACTTAACACACTTTACACACACTCACGCTTACACACACTTTTACACTTAACACACGCACTACACACTTACACACTGCGCTTACACACTTACACACTCCACACACTTACACACACATTCGCACTTACACACTTAAACACTTTACACACTCGCACTTATACACACTTACACACCTGCACTTACACACTTACACACTTACACACTTAACACACTTACACACTCACGCTTAAAAAGTTTAAACTAAAAGCTTACACACTTCACACACTCACGCTTATTTACTCACACACTCACACTTACGCACTTACACACTCATGCTTACACACTTACACACTCGCGCTTACACACTAACACACTCGTGCTTACACACTTACACACTCGCGCTTACACACTTACACACTTTACACACTCGCGCTTACACACTTACACACTCACGCTTACACACCACACACCTCACGCTTACACACACACACGCACTAACACACCCCACACACTCGCACTTAAAATTTACCCACTCACGCTTATTTGCTTACTCACCCTTGCATTAACACACTTACACACTTTACACATACAATTACACACTTACACACACACCTGGTTTTCACACTTACACACTTTCGCACACACTTACACTTCACACACTTCACACACTTCACACACCCTACACACTTAAACACTCGCGATTACACACTTACACACTTTACAAACTCACAATGCACACTTTACACTTACACACTCACGCTTACACACTTACGCACTTACACACCGCTACACGCCGTTAGCTTAAAAGCTATACACAATCACACACTCACGCTTATTTTCTTTACACACTCACACTTACACACTTAACACACTTTACACACTCGCGCTTTCACACTTACACATTTTAACTTTACACACTCGCTACAACTTTTTTACACTCAGGCTTACACACTTACAAAATCGCATGATACGTTTACACATTCACCACACTTTAGACACTCGCGCACTCGCGCTTACACACTGACGTTTACACACACATGTTACACAATCACGTTTACACACTTACACACTGCCATACACACCACACACACACTCGCACTTATACACTTACACAATCGCGCTTACATCCTTTTTGCTTTAAATTCTTTGAAACACTGAACGCTTTACACACTTGCACACTTGTGCTGGTTAGCAGCGATCTTAGATTCTTAGCATTCATTACTCATTAGGTACTTTTCATCCTTTTGCTTTAGAGTTTTTACTTTAAACCATCTCACTCATGATGATGAAACGATTGAACTTTATAATAGTGACATTTATAGTCGCGTACTACTTATGTACTACTTATGCCAAATTAACCATAATTTACAACCATCGGATTGACCAAATTGGTGGTTAATTTGGGACTCATTATATAGTTAAAGACTGTTCTAGATAAAGTGTCGCCTAGATTTCATATACTGACCAGACTATAGGTCTAAGGACATTTTAATATGGTATGTAATTCACATAGTTATGACTATAGCTTTGAAAAATGTATTTACATTTTCAAATTTCATGCTTTTGAGGTCAGGAACCTTTCACTGTTTCAGTGTTTGTTCCCAGTCCCAGGAGCTCTTTACTCTATCACTGTTGCACTGATACAATGTACTCCATGATTCACACACTGCTACACGCAGATTGTGTTGTGTGTACGCTGTAACATGTAGCTGTAAAGTGTGTGGGGAAAGGCTGTGTAAACAACATTACCGGAAGTAATTTGATAATGTGTGTAAACAATGATATATCATAGTGTAATATGAAACGGAATAAAACTTACACCAGGTTAGGCCCGTGAAATTCTTGCCTCACTGGTGGTAGACCAGTGAAAATATTGAATCCCGGGTCAGTCACATGACATCCGCATGACATTTTGATTTCTCTGTGCACCGGGCTGGGCCCGTGAAATTCTTGCCTCACTGGTGGTAGACCAGTGAAAATATTGAATCCCGGGTCAGTCACATGACATCCGCATGACATTATGATTTCTCTGTGCACCGGGCTGGGCCCGTGAAATTCTTGCCTCACTGGTGGTAGACCAGTGCAACTGTGGCATTTTGAAATCACTGGGAGCCTCTGGGGGGGGGTGCCTCTCAACGGTGGAGCAATGTTGATTTTTGAGCCGGGGAATTTTTCCCTCGAAAATTTACGCTAATTGAATTATGGTAATTTAATTATAGCAGTCCAACAACATTTTTGATCCCAAAAGACAAACAGTAACGTAGTTGTATGAAACATTAGCTTCCCACTCCCAGTCCCAAGGTTGTTTGTTTTCCTAAAGCAATCAGGTCGGACCAATATCTACATGTTCTCATGTTGCAGCATATCAAAAATGATAGGCATATGGAAGTGACATCATAATATTGTGTTATTGCACTGAATTACCGATTGGTAAAACCGCCTATCAAATGAAAAAGTCGTGTAACCACACCGAATCTAGTTTGTATCGGTTAATGATGGTCATAATCCTATTTGGTCAAGGTAAAGTAGCCTTGAAATAACAAAAGCAAATTTTTACACAATTATAGATTGGCCAGAAAGTGTAACTTGAAAAGTAAGGCTCAAAGCTGGTCACAATTTGCGATTTTATATAAGAAGGTTGAAAATTTTGTCAAATTTGAGCCGGGGAAAAAGGATACTTTTCCCCGGCTCCATAAATTAAGCCGGGGAAAAAACCCCCTGTCCCCGGCTCCTGCTCCACCCATGGTGCCTCTTAAATCAGTTCCTTGAAATTCCTTGAAAATTCTGGCACAATTCCAAAATCACTCCTCCTCAGGTGGTAGACCACAGCAGCCCTACAGAAGAAGCAGAATTCCAGGACCTGGTAGCGAGTGTCTTTGACACCGCTACCCCGCGTGACACCCATTCCACCCGATCTCAGCTCTTTGACACCCTCATGCGGTACTTTCCCGAGAACATGGCCCAGCCTAAGGATAACCTCACGGACTACGTGCCTCCAGTGTGATAAGTACACTAATTGGCACATGAGGCGTCAGCCGAGTGCAATAAGTGATGGGCGGATACAGTGGTCGAAGTGGTGATCGTATACCACAACTGCTATCTAATGCTGCTGCTATCAGGGGCCATAAGTGCCCGAACCCTTGGGGTCCATTAAATCGTTAAGTCAAAAAACCGACTTAATTCAAAATTTAAGTTAAAATTTTCAATGAGTTTTTTTATTTTTGAGTCCCGTTTTGGACTAAAGTCTGTTTCGTCAAGGAAACCCTGATCTCTACTGATTGGGGTACGCACCTGCAAAAATTGGGGGCAGTGAATCGGTAGATTCACGTTTCATGTTTATCACGTGACATTTCCACCACGTGACATGTTTATCACGTGACATTACCACGTGAAATGACCACGTGACATGTATACTTGTAGCTTGTTTCATAAGTACATGACATTCATGCAGTCTGCGGAGACACTAAACAGATTGTCTCGTTCACACTTTGATACTATCTTCCAGTTGCGTAAAATGTTTTGCAATAATGCTCCGCCTGTATAGTAGCAATACATTCATAGTACAATTAATGCATTATGTACATCGTATAGTCATTCATTCATACTTATTTATAACTGTGTATGTGCGAACATGTGCCAACCATATTTAAATCAACAATTCCGAGAAAACCATCCAAAGCCTAGTACACTCATATTAAGGACCCTCCTCACTCCTCGCTGAAGCAATTTTGGAAAGATCCAACCCAGCAAATTCTTTCCTCTGGAGAGCCTATTTTGCAGTTGTTTTGCAGTTGTTTCGCAGTTGTTTCGCAGTTGTCTCGCAGTTGTTTCGCTTGATTCATGTCCCACTTATATTTTTCTTTTCAATTTACGACCCTGATTTTCATAAGCATTTTTGTGAGAAAGTGTGCCGAGGCATCTTCCCATATATATTTCCACTTGAACTTTTCTCTGAACTCTTATCTCTCAGCGCAGCGGTTCAGGTTACACTTTACAGTGCTACCTTTTGGTGTGTGCTTGGTTTTGTACGTTTCAGCTGCGTTTTATTGGCAGGTGCTAGTTTCCCCACACGTCCATTCAGACATTGACCTATCAGCGTGCGAGTTGTCCCTAAACTTGCGCACTGATTGGTCAATCTCATGACAATATTCTGGGATCCCATGGGCAGTCGTTTGAAACTATAATTTGAAACTTCCAAGGTTGTTATGTTGTGATTGTTTGAAACTTTGAAAGCATTGATACTTAAAGTCAGCCTTCGACAGAGGTCTGAAGGCACCTGCGTTTATGCGTTATTTTTCTGTTATACATACAAGTTGAATAATTTCTCTTGAAGGGAATGTTACTCAGTTTGCTTAAAACGTGCGATAGCCTTATATCTATTGAAGCTTGGACTAGTTAATGCTTAAACTATACCGGAATTGCCTGAAGAAAATCTCTGGAGCTATTTATGCATGAGGTTTAATAACGCTTGATAGATAAACAATTATCATAGCATTTTGTTAATTTTTTCGGTTAATGTATTGCAACCTACATAAAGTTTAAAGAAAATTAATATATCTATTTGATTTTAAATGAAATTAGTTTGTTATTAATTTGAGTTGTTATCGTATGTTGTTACGCATGTGTGCTCCTCTGTCAAAAACAAAAGGCAGTATAAAGGTTGAAAATATTTCCTACTTTTGTTCCCAATCTCAGAGATTTTTACAAGTTCAGTAAAACAACAAATGCAATAGAAGAGTTTGACCATTATTCTAAGTTTTTACTTCCTTCGTATTTTGATGACGAGTACACATAGCTGTTATATTTCTCTAAATCAATTAGAGAATGCTTAGCACAAATATGAAACATTGTATATTACAAGTATTTAAGAGATATCACGATGATGTATTCATACACATTAAATTCATTTTGGTTGCATCTCTTTATTTACTGAATTTAAGATTGATTTATAATATGATTTACCTACGTTTTTGTACAAAGCCACAGTGAAGCCATCTCCCTTACAATTTTTCTCAGAATCTTCACGCCCTAAAACATTCCAATTGGCCAATTGACGGAAAATTATTGTCGAAGTTAGCAATATCAAGATGCTCCTACTATATAGCGATTATTTTTGACTGACTGCCAAAAATAATCGATGATTATCCGTACCTATTTAAAGCCGACGAAATTGCTTAACAATTTTCGTAAGTTTTTAAAAGCTTCTTTGAATTTATGAATGAAGAAGTACCACTTCTTTGCCGACGAAATTGATATTTATGCAATTACCCTTGCAATATCGAATTACCAAATTCAATTCCAGAATTCCTGATGTTTTCTCGCACTTTTTTTGTTACAAGAAAGCAAGAGTTTTCAACAAGGCAGAGATTTTACCGACTTTTTGACGTGTACACACATTTGTTCATTAATTAATTAATTAATAGATCTAAGAAGATGGGAATTAGAAGATGGGAATTTTTGACATCAAAAGAGGCAAGAGTCAAAAGGCCTATGCTGATTGCTAGATTTGCAAGTGTGCACGGGGCTCCATGATTTCCAAAATATCCAATGTTCAGTTCTGTAAATAGTCATATCGCATAGTCAAAATGTAACCTAGTTAACAATGGCAGTGAACGTAATGAAATTTAGTGGGAAACTCGATTGCCGTACTGGAACGCGCGAAAATTTTCAAACGCCATTCACATAATTTGCGAAAAGCTTGGCGCAAAAATTCAATTAAGATGCTCGCGCGCGTCTTCACAATAATTCTGGCCTGGCTAAAATAAAATTTTCTTGTGTTTTTAAAACATTGATATGAATTTGTTTATCATGTGATGGATTATTTTCGGCTGCATTGCGCAAATTGTATACATTCATTTGTATTCCGGCATGCTGCAGCAGTTGTCATGCCAGCTGATGCTACGATTCCTCTTCATTTGTCCCTATCGATTCCGCAGTTTGCCAATTTCCCAAATTCCATATTTCACCCAAATCTCTCCCTGAGTAAGGCCTATGTAGCTCGTACAACCAAAGTCCTTATGTTCGGAGGAGTGAATGGCAACTACATCCGTCGACCGTTCGTTGAAGGATGTGGCAGCTAATTTAGTGTCAGGAGCGACTGCTGGAGCTGTAGCTAAGACATTTATTGCACCCCTCGATAGGGCAAAGATAGTCTTTCAGGTACTCTGAAGTTCGAATCTAATGCAAATTTAGGTATTGTAATCTGCAGTTTCTTGACAGTGATCCAAGGCGTATGGAAAACTAAAAAACTATTACATAATTCGGCATATTTGTATGTTTCGTGATTTACTGCAATTAACTGTTTTCTGCACACAATTTTAATTCGATCTTAACCTCCAGGTGTCTTCCAAGACCGAGTTTTCGTATAGACAATGCTTGAGATTCCTAACAGACACTGTCAGGGAAAAAGGACCTATGAAACTGTGGAAAGGTACTGGTTTTCGGATTTTAAGATGATTTGGTGATACACTCAGTTTTTTTTGTTTTTTTTTATAAGAAACTGTCTATAAGAAACTTAGCCTAGGATTTCTGAGAATTTAAGAAACTTAGCCTAGAATTTCGGAAAAATTAAGAAACTTCACTGATTTACAATTAAGAAATTAAGAAACTTCAAGCCTAGAATTTTTGAAATTTGTATGAAACTCTATTGCAACTGAAATTATTTTAACATGATTTTGTTTTCTCTGGCTTCTGGGGCTGCGCCCACCCCCACTTTTTGATTGTGAACATTCCGAAACTAATCTAGTACTTCTATTGGACTTCTATTACAGTATTACACTGGATATGTGATACTGATCATATGGAATAAAAATTTAGAAAATGAATCTTTCATGATTTGTCGGTTTAAAGTAACATGTCAGATACTAAAGCACAAAACAGAAATTTAGAAATTGTTGTTGCGACAGGACACTATTACAGTTCCATATCTATTTCCAAAAGTTCCAAGCATTAAGCTCGGCTGGGTAAATCTTTATAGGATTTAGATATATTATCTAAATTTGTAATCAAACTTTTTTGAAGAACATTTGATGCAGATCCCTGAACATTAATGTATACAGTTGCATAAATCTTTTAAGATAGGTATGTGCTTAAAAGTGTATAATTTACCTGAAAATATTAGAAGGTTCGATTCTAATCCTCAACTACAGTCTATAGTAGGTAGGTTCCTATGTTGGAAATTTCGTAGACATTTTGCTGTACGGTATGTCGATATGTAGAATTAAGAAACCGATTAAGAAACTTTTAGGCTCAAAATCGTGAAAAAATAAGAAACTTGTAGCCTAGGATTTCAATAAGTTTCTTATAAAAAAAACTGAGTGTACTGATAATTGGAAAGTTACTGAAATATTAAAAGAAATTAAATCATCCCATGTTATTTCGTGATAGAAATAGTGATGTTTTCGTTCAATACATGTTCCTATGAAGTGTGTTGTCACTTGTATGCATGAAGCGGTTAAGGACTTTTGAATTACCGTGAAAATGATACCGTTCACACAATTAGCATGTTGTCACCCTGACAACACTCCAAGACAACACTCCTACCAAGATAAATCAGCCACAATTGTTTTCACCCTGACAACACACCATGACAACACCCTACCCAAGATAATCAGCCACAATTGTTGTCACCCTGACAACACACCATGACAACACCCTACCCAGTTAGTACAGCCACTAGTGTTGTCACTATGACAACACCGCTACCTAGGTAAAACTGCCACTCACCAAAGTCGTACGTATGGTTGTTACTCTGACAACACCCAATGACAACACCCTAGCCAGTTAGTACATCCACTAGTGTTGTAACGATGGCAACAACCCTACCTAGGTGAAACAGCCACTATTGTTTTCACCCTGACCTCACTCCCTGACAAGACACCATGACAACACACCCTGACAAAACCCCTACCCAGGTAACAGCGCCACTATTCTTGTCCCCACGACAATACTCCATGACAACAAATCATGACAACACCCCATGAGTCATGACAACACCTCATGACAACACCTATGAGTGATGAAAACACTCCATGACAACACCCCTTCCCAGGTAACACCGCCACAATGGTCCGTATCGTGCCCTACGCTGCTATCACCTACATGTCTAACGAACAATACAAGAGTTACTTCAAGAGTAAGGACGAGGCAGGGCAACTATCCCATGCTATGCGGTTCATAGCCGGCAGCTTGGCGGGTCTCACAGCCAGTTTTACTACCTACCCTCTAGAGGTAATTTAAATCTTATCTCACAGCCAGCTTTACTACCTACCCTCTAGAGGTAATTTAAATCTTCTCTCACAGCCAGCTTTACTACTTACCCTCTAGAGGTAATTTAAATCTTCTCTCACAGCCAGCTTTACTACTTACCCTCTAGAGGTAATTTAAATCTTCTCTCACAGCCAGTTTTACTACCTACCCTCTAGAGGTAATTTAAATCTTCTCTCACAGCCAGCTTTACTACCTACCCTCTAGAGGTAATTTAAATCTTCTCTCACTGCCAGTTTTACCACCTACCCTCTAGAGGTAATTTAAATCTTCTCTCACTGCCAGCTTTACCACCTACCCTCTAGTCCTCTAGAGTAATTTAAATCTTATCTACAGCCAGCTTTACCCTACCCTCTAGAGGTAATTTAAATCTTCTCTCACAGCCAGCTTTACTACCTACCTCTAGGCAGCTCTTCTCTCACAGCTAGTTTACCTACCCTCTAGAATTTAAATCTTATCTCTAGGTTTTACCACCTACCCCTCTAGAGGTAATTTAAATCTTCTCTCACTGCCAGCTTTACTACCTGCCCTCTGGGAGTAATTTACATCTTATCTCACAGCCAGTTTTACTACCTACCCTCTAAAATTTAAATCTTCTCTCACAGCCAGCTTTACTACCTACCCTCTAGAGGTAATTTAAATCTTCTCTCACAGCCAGCTTTACTACCTACCCTCTAGAGGTAATTTAAATCTTCTCTCACAGCCAGCTTTACTACCTACCCTCTAGAGGTATGGGATCCTGCACTTCTAACCCTTCGTAGCGTAACTGTAACCCTTTAACCCTTTAACCACAGTACATAAGTGTTGATAGCATTTGACCTGTTACATGGTAAAATGGTAAAATTAAATGGCAAAATCTAACCTCTAAATACCCTTTATGGGATCCCTATCACAGTGCTGAACTTAAGGCAGGTCCGGTACGTTTTTACTCCATGTTACGGAGCCTTATTTTGCGCACGCGGGCGCAAAAAAACAGGGACATGTAGCATTAAGGTTTTTCTAATTTCGGTACGTTTCTAGGTTTGGTACGTTTCTAGGTTCGCTACGTTTCTAGGTTCAGAACGATTGTGCAGCTCGGCATATTTCCATCCTTCCATGTAATTTATTTCTGAAAGAGCTGTTAATAATCCTTCAATTTGATTATCCAACACCACTTATTTCTTTGGTCCACTAATTTCCATATCCACTTATTTCCATGTCCACTCATTTCCATGTCCACCTAATTTCTTGTCCACTAATTTCCATGTCCAGTGTCCACTAATTTCCTTGTGCAGGTTCTGCAGGCGCGGATGGCTACTAAGAGTTACTTTCAAGAGCATCGCACAAAGCTTCCGTTTCATTCTCGCTGCAGAGGGACCTTTCTCTTTGATTCGGTGAGTTTTAAACTTACAACACAACACATTTAAAATTGACAGTGACATAGTATTCGGTGAGTCACAAGGTTAAATATTGTGTAAAATCAAAACATTTCATCTTTGGCCGGAGCCTTACACACAATTACGATGGTTGGTGGGATATGAATTGATTGTGTCGAAAATAGGAAGATTTTAGTTTGGTTGAATTTTAGCTTGGTTGTCTTTCGCGTATTTGACAGCCTCTATCAAAACTAGGGCCATTCTCTCTTATACGGTGAGTCAGGCTTATTGCCCACAGGAACATTTGACATAGACCAATCAGCACGCAAGGTGACTGTGAACTCGCGTGTCTGACCCATTATTTTAAATCTTATTTGAAAGTCTGACAACTTTGGGTCTCATAAGCTCGTAACTCAAACTTCCAACCTTATCAGAGGGATCTCACCCACCCTCATCGGCGTGTCAATCTACGGAGGAACGAGTTTTTACATTTTCGGAACCCTGAAAAACCTTCACCCGCTCAGTAAGTTATTTCATTTATATTGAAATAGGTTATTTAGTTAGTATTGAGGTTAGTTATTTTATTAATATCGCATAATATAACGTATTACTATTAGTATTAGGTGGGAAGTGGAGTAACAGAATTGATTTGATTGAAAACCCCGAGGGGCTTCAAAAACTTTATATCATTCATATAATGATAAAGAATAAAATTGAGAACAAAATAAAACGCCGCCATCTTAATTTCGGCATTAGGTGTCAGGTGACCTAACGCATATGTGTGCAGACCGCTCGATTAACAGAGACCTCGATAAAGACGCACGGATTTCCTCTGCGTGCTTCAACTTTCTCTACAAATTCCATGAAAAGCACACAATTTCGCTCGTTTTTATCGAGGCCTTTTAGTTTTTCAATCGAGCGGTCAGCACACATATTAGTAAACCACTGCCTTACTTCAGGCAGCAGCGAGGACCTGACGCCCAAGGACCGGATCCTGTACGGCGGGTTCGCGGGTCTGTGCGGGCAGAGCGTCTCCTACCCGCTGGACGTTGCTAGGCGACGGATGCAAACCGGCGGGATCAAGGGGAACCACCTCGACAGATACAGCTCCATGAGGTACGCTTACCTATACCCGTATTACCTCATGCTATAAGTATATGTGTCCCAGTTTTTTCGTGCTCGCTATTAGTTTTCGTGTAAAAGTCACAAAATGTTTGTCTCTTGTCTGAAGAGGCGCACGCGAGTGAGAGCTCCCAAATTACAGGGATATGACGCGTATGTGTGCACATGGATCGATCGAAAGATCCGTCGAAAAAATGCGCGCATTTCAATGAAAAGCAAATTAAAGCTTTGCTTGCGCACTGTAATTTGCGCGTTCTTTCGATGGATCTTTTGATCGATCCCCGGCACACATAGTCATACACGTCATATCCCTGTAATTTGGAAGCCCACATGCGCGCCTTTTCAGACAAGAGGCAAACATTTTGTGACTTTTCCACGAAAAGCGAGCACGAAAAACAGGTAATTTTTGCGGCGAGTGGTATTAAAGAAATCATTAAATCCCTTCAAGTAAACAAATTTATTAATATTATCAATTTCTTGGCACAATAAAATTCCCTTTCCCCAGGAAGACACTGGTTCACATCTACAGAAACGAGGGATTTAAATCCCCTTTTGTTCCAGGAAGACGCTTGATTACATCTACAATAACGAGGGATTTAAATCCCCCTCTTTCCCAGCAAAACGCTGGATCACAATTCACATCATTAAATCCCCCTTTTTCCCAGGAAGACACTGGTTCACATCTACAGAAACGAGGGAGTTAAGCGGGGTCTCTACAAGGGTCTGAGTCTCAACTTCATCAAGGGTCCGGTAGCATCCAGCATCAGCTTCACTGTGTTCGACTACGTGAACCATTTCATTGCCGGGCGGGAGTCGTATTAAGGGCGATCTTGTGAGAAATTATACGGCAAAAATACGATACGTATTTTTCTTCAGAAGCAAATAAATGTCCTATTTTTTGACGATTTTACCACCCTGATATTAGGATCATCCCATTCGCTCCGCCTCATCCCCTTTAACTCTAAGAAGAGAAGTGGTGCAATGGCGACTTTATTCTAAACCATTAAACTGCTCTCTAGCCCACTGCCTGAGATGTGCTGGACTTGGTAGAGTCGCTCGATCACTAGGGGATCTCTAGGGGATCTCTAGGGGGTCGCTAGGGGATCACTAGGGGATCTCTAGGGGATCGCTGGGAAAGTGGGCGTGGTCCCTGCATTTATTCGTGACCCGAATTAAAGCTCAATGACAATCCTCGACTGATGAAAATGAAATCAACAGCAACTTTAAGCCTGAATCAAATCTGTGATACGTAAAAGTTGGCCTTGAAATTCTTGGCTTGCTTTGAGTTTGAGATGTTTGGAATTGGATTTGCTTAGATTTTAGATACCAATCAAATAATATTAACTTTATCTTATGCTATGTAACCACGCTCCATTAAATCTAACTTTAACTTAAGTTTAAGTTTAACTTTAAGATTAAGAGACTATTTACCGCAAGTGGTGAAACTGAAATTAAACACGTGAATCACAATCCAGGCTCCAGAGTGTCTAAAACTAAATTGCAGTGTTTAATTATTCTAAGAGGGGCAGTTCGAACTGCACTCTGCGCGTCTTTTGTGCGCGCGGCGTATCGGTATAACTATAAACGCCGCGACACGGATAACTTTCGCATATGTGTGCAGACCGCTCGATTGACAGAGGTCTCGATAAAGACGCACGGATTTCCTTTGCGCGCTTCAACTTTCTATATAAATTCCGTCAAAAAAACACAATTTTGCGCGTCCTTATCGAGGCCTTTTTCAATCGAGCGGTCTGCACACATTGACATATGGGGAACACTGCGCACACAAAAGGCTTGCCCGGTGCTTTTGCCGGGGTCCGCCCGATGCGCGGAATTCTCCCGAAGGTCTGTCACTCTATCAGCGATGGCAAACAAAAGACGCGCACACTGCAGTTCAAACTGTCTCCGTTACCTATGTCATATGTGTCGACAGGCATCGATCGATGAACTATTACTAAAGAAGAGATGGATAATGTTCAAATTTAATTTTACTTAAGCTTTTCATAGAATTTCTGTCGAATTCGATTTCGAAAGTACGGTATTCAAAAAATACGTTTTCATCGATCGATTCATGTGCAATATGAATATGCCAATATGGTCAGTATGCACACATACAACTGTCAACTATTAATGAGTAATTTTATTGTGGTTCCTCTAAATTATGTTTCATTTGATTTCAATAAATCATTGATAATGATATCTTTTGATTTTATAATTTATATAACTTGTAGTTTTGAGCAGAAGAATCTCTCGACGTTTCTTAATCTCCGGATTTCCAATATTATAAAGCCGTACAGATGTCGGGTCATAGTGCTGCCGAGGACACGCAAAACCGCGTTACGAGGGGTCAGCAACGATCTGAAAACCCTATCACTAATGAGTCACCAGCAGCGAAACGAAGACGTGATAATCATAGCTCGAACTCTAGTTCTGATCTACTTGCAGACATGCTCAAAGAGCTACGCATACTGAACACTAAATTCGACGAACTCAAAACTTTTGTCGAGACTCGTTTGAACACTACAGTGACTACAATACCCACTGGTACCCAACAAGATACACAATCACGAGACATAGATATAGACAGGATCATATCGATTCATACGAAGACGTGGACAGACACACTAACAAAACGAAAACGGTCCTTCTTCAATTTTTTGAAAAACATGGAGAAGGCGGACATATATGAAGAGTATCTCACTAAGGAGCCGAAGTTCATCCCCAAAATATGTAAAGAAAAACATATAGAGGGACAGAACAGTGAGGACTGGAAAAAACTCCGACAAGACAGAGAAATATCTAACACACGACATGAAATACAGAAGATGAGAGCATTTGCTGAACAACACAAGACTAGCTATGAGACTAACGACATAGCAATCATGGAAGTTTTTGTTAACCTCCCTACCGAGACAAGAGACCAGATTCGACAGAAATGGATGACAGATGTTACAACGGAGGAGGAGGTCTCAAAAAGTATCTGGAAACAGAAGGCTGAGTTTCTAAAGAAACTTCCTGAACGAAACCTAGACGACAGTGACGAACAAAGACCACGGCAGACAAGACCGGAACCGACAAGACCCCTACAGACAAGACCCAGACAGAGAAGGACGACAGACAGACGCAGACAAAGTGGCAGGTACATACCGTTTAATCAGTCTGATCAAAATGTGCAGTCTAGACCTAACTATAGAAATAGGGGCGCCAATAACAGCAGGCCAAACAGTCGATCAAATTCGGTACCTTTTTTAGGTCAACGCAGGAATCGAATGAACACGA
Source organism: Beroe forskalii (assembly GCA_011033025.1). Taxonomy (NCBI): domain Eukaryota; kingdom Metazoa; phylum Ctenophora; class Nuda; order Beroida; family Beroidae; genus Beroe; species Beroe forskalii. The sequence goes on along the minus strand of WFMF01000089.1, from coordinate 145,089 downwards.
CTTAGGTAACAATTCCTCCGAGAATGTCACCAATAACACGGCTAAAATAGAAATATTTAATTTCTCGTCAAAAAATCTGACAGACCATGAAAGGCAAATTTTAGGTAAGGGGCTTAAATTCGTACCCAATCCCCCCACTCATGATATTGTACAACACAGAACAGATATTCGTAAATTTAGCAACAAATTAAAAAAGTACGCTCATTTCAACACTAAAAGGGATAATAATGAAGGTAATGATAACCTAAATAGTAGTATAATTTCACAGGCGTTAGATAATACTAACGAGGGTACCAGGGATCTTTTCAGTAACCCATCTCGATGGATGCCACCTGAAAATAATGACAAATTTTTCAATTCAATTGTTAACTCGATCACCATACAAACTTCCAAAGTTAAGAAGGTAAAAAAATTAAAAAGTAATATATCCCCTGAACAAGAAAAGGCCCTTAAAACTCTTGCAGCTAATGAGAATATCGTAATCAAGGAAGCTGATAAGGGAGGCGCCACTGTAATAATTAATAAGATAGATTACCATAAGGGTATGCAAGATACAATTAATGATACTAATACATATGAGCGTATAGACAATGTTACAGTCGACAAAATAGATAATTTTGTACAGAAGTTTATAAAGCAGAACAAAGCATATTTTACGCCCAATGAGGCTAACTACCTAAGCACATTTGATACTAAACTAGCCTACATATATGGTCTCCCTAAAATACATAAATGTAAAAAACTAGCAGAACTAGTTGCAGAAGGTGAAGGGAATATAGAACGTAATGTATTTAAATTTCCCTTTACCAGTTTGAAAATACCATTCCGACCGATAGTGTCAGGTAAAAAATGTCCGCTCTCGAGATTATGTGAATTAGCGGAAAAAATACTCAGGCCATTCGAGAAACGAATTCCCCACCTAATCATTGATTCCACGCACTTCCTTAGCAAACTCCCAGATCAGATTAGTTACGAGCCAACGCTTATAGCTATAGATATCGAGAAACTTTATCCCAGTATTAACAATGAATTGGGCATTGAAGCACTCGAATTTTGGTTCGATAAATTCAACCAGGACTTTATAAAGTGTTACAACAAAGATTTCACTTTAAAACTTATAAGGTTCATACAAGATAATGTATACCTTACATTTAACGGCATAACTTACAGGCAGGTACAAGGCACAGCAATGGGAAAAAATCATGCTCCCCCCTATGCTAACTTAGTAATAGCATACCTCATAATCGAGAAACTGTACCCTAAATTAGAAGAAAATTTTGGAACGGAAACGGCAAACCATGTAAAAAATAACCTTATGCTCTACTTAGATGACGGTTTTATGTTACTCGACGAAACACTGATAACCCATAGTGAATTACTAAATTACCTTAACAATATGAACGAAAGCATAAAATTCACTATGGAGGTATCCAAAAAATCTATTCCGTTCTTGGACGTCTTAGTTATTATTAATGAGGCACAACACAATAACGCATTAAACTACAGAATAGAGACAGATATATACCATAAGCCTACCGACACATTTAATTACTTTAGTTTCGACAGTTGTGCCCCGAGACATATAGCTAGAAATATTCCTTACAACCTCACCCGTAGAATAGCTACCATAGTCTCTAATTCTAGAACGCGAGATATACGATTAGAAGAACTCAAGTCACGACTTCTAGTGAAAAAATACCCTATCAAACTGGTAGACGACAGTATCGAAAAAGCCAAGTCCATTGAACGTAGCAGCCTACTAGAAAAATCGGAAAAACAAAGAAAGGAAAACACTGTTACTCTAGTTTTAGATTATAACCCTAGAATAGTAGATCCGTCTGAAACTGTAAGAACCTGTTGTAAAGCCTTAAGTCTCACAGAAAACATAAGGACAGGTAAGACCCCCAACCCTAACATTATTACGGCCAGACGACAGCCCCCTAATCTCCTCAGACAGCTATCACTTAACGTTAAGAGGGACCAAACCCTCCCGAACATAGGTCAACCTAACACTTTCAACACTTGCTCAGATAGAAGGTGCTTATTTTGCCCCCTCGCAATCAAGGATGAGTCTTATAAAACTAAAAACGGCACCATTCTTAAACGTAATCATAAAATGTCGTGTAAATCTATGGACCTCATTTATTTACTCGTATGTAAAGGCTGTGGTGAAGAATATATAGGCGAGACGGGCACTAAAATTAATGAACGAACTAACTTACATAGAAACCAAATTACCAACCCAAGTTACCGAACCCTTAAAGTGAGTAATCATATACACTCATGTGGAAAGGACAAGTTCCTTATGTTCCCATTTTATAAGTGTTTTAAGCAGTGCCACATATACCGGGAAGAGTTAGAATTAAAATTCCGCGAAAAGGTAAGGCCGAAACTGCACTGAGATCAGAATGATTTCTCCTAATTCCTGCCATACACGATAACAAAGCAACCCCAGTGTTAAAGCTACGTTGCCATAGCAACAGATCAACGCGCACGGATGCTGCACGTGTAAATCAGTCATTCATCACATTTCACATTTTATTTGCTTGAGAATTGTTACAAAATACATGAAACGCGTAGCAAGCTAGTTGTTTCATTTGTAGCATGACCTGAGAATTTGCCTCACAGCAAATTAAAAGCTATATATATATATATATATTTGTATCATATAGAGGTAATAAGACTATTAAAGAAATTTTGGCACCTAGTAAACTTAAGCAGTTAGAACTTACCAATGAAGTTGCAAAGACTGGTGTTACTAACTCGAATGTAGGATGTTTTAAATGTAGTAAAGCTTGTAAGTTCTGTAAGTTATTTTTGGTTCATCCCGATTTTATAACTAGCTACCATACAGACAAGAAATTTGATTTTCGTCATAATATGAACTGTGAAACCAAATGGGTTATCTATTTAATAGATGATTTAGTATGCAAAAGGTCCTACGTAGGCAGTAGTGAAATAAGCACTAAATCACGATGGACAAACCATAAATCTCACATAAGACATAGTTTAGCTACTTGTGAGATAACTAAACATTTCAAAGAAGATAAATCTAACCATAATTTTAACAGAAAATGCAAATTGAACGATTTTGATAATATTTTGAAAATGCATTTGAATGTAACAATAATTGATTATTTGACAACTGATTGTAATACTCAGAATCTCAAAAATAGGGAGGCATATTGGCAAAACCAATTGCGCACATACAGTAACTATGGAGGGTTCAACAAGAGAGATCCTAGAACTGAGACAAGTCAGTCGTACATGTCTCAGCAACAGGTTCAGCAATAGTCCTTTGTTACCCCTTCATAGTATGAGCGAACAATTGGCATTGTCCAATGGGCAACCTTTTTTGTGTTTCTGAACCCTGATTTTGCTTCTAATTTTTCTGGTCTGTGATTTTTCATTTTCAATTTTTGTTTTGTTATTCCGCAGGTACTGGTTTTTTGAAATATTTTTCAAATTTATGAATATGAACCCTTGCCCCTTTTCTATTTTTATAGTTAAAACTTGCACTTGATTATTTAAACTTTACAGAGAACATGATTGGATGTAAAGACTTGATGTCGAGGATCTAGTCCAAACTTGTGTGTTTCATTTGACTCTCTAGAATCTAGAAATCTCATATATATATACTAGCGGGCCCGTTGGGCTCGCTAGATAATACAGAACCAAATACTAAGCTCATAAAAAAGTTTATGAAGGAGCAAATTCGTTGGTTACTTTTAGTATCATGCTGGACCGGGCAAGTTTTGATAATTATGGTTTTCGATTGTATGATGAAGCCAAATCTGAAAATTAAAACCGAGTATCGTACTCATATTGAACGTTGAATTAATCATTGATTCAAGGCAAGAGCAGTTTTCCAAATTCGCAATGTACTATGCCCAAATCCGATTCAATTTGATTTTGCTTTTGGCCAATCTTGAATTGCTCTAAATTCACATTAATTATTTCCGTTTATATTATCAACTCAGCATTGATTTAAATCGACTGAAGTCTGCCACAGATCTATGAGATGCCATCGGAAATAACCTCCACGATGCCAGCCATACCCGTTCTCTATCTTTAGATCTTGAATTTCAAATGAAAAACAGTAAACACGTCGTTCTTTTAAACGCTACAACGCAGCAGTCAACAACGTATCAGAAAGCACTCGCATAGAACTGATCAAATCTGCACGTGCAGAATATCTGTATCCATAGCAACGGTGCGACTTAGCCCGGCTTAGCCTTTGTTTCTCTTGATATCATCTTGGCAAGCTCAAATTTAATTGTATACGGCGGCACAAACATTATTCACGTGTGACTTTACTTTATGTAATAGATATATATATATATATATATATATATATATATATATATATATATATATATATATATATATATATATATATATATATATATATATATATATATATATAGTTTAAATTTCATCAGTACTCAAATGAAACAACATTTAGGATGTCTGTAACTTCGAATTGTGCAATCTTCTGTGGATCATTATAGCTAAAAGACAATGTAACAAATTAGTAAAAACATACTGATACAATATATAACTGGAAAAGTCAAGTGATGACGTACGGTCAGAGCACAAATTACAACGGTTATAACAATCTCAATGAATCCAAATACATCAAAAGGAATAACTTACAATATCAATGAATTTCTAACAACTAAAAGCATACAATATCAAATTATAACTACATCCTGAAAACATCAAACTTGAATACATCTGAAAACTGAATTGAATAAATTAGAATCAATAAATTAGTAAACGAATATAAAAGAATCAGTAGAATACTACATGCAAAACATGAAATATTGACCTGCAGATTGAAAATAACAACAAAATTTCAGAGAGTACTGATAGAAGGGATTTATGAATGCTCTGTTGCCTATCTACAGTCATGGGATTATTTGCCTTGTGCACGCTTATTGGCTATTATAAGTTCATTACGTATGTTCAGCCCTCCATCTGATTCGAAAGTTTTACTGTGGTGCTGCCAATAAGCTTCTTTTTTGCTAAGTTTGTTAGTGATGCTTTCAGGTGTATCCCATGGCTCAGGCTTAACCTTACCTACAAGTGTGACCTTAAGCTCTAATGCTAGGTAGCATTGTACTGTGCTTGGTTGTCTATCCTAAATTTATGGGCCTTGTCTTGATTATAGTGAACAGCTACCCTACAACTATTTACGTTTTTCTTAATGTGGCTTTTATGATTTGAAAAACGTAACTTCATAGTGCTATCAGTACTCCCTACATTCTGTTTGTTACACACTAGGTCAGTTATAACATAAATAACATGTAGATCTTCACAAGATATAGATTGGTTGATATTATGGAATTGTTTGGTTGATAATGACTGTATTTTAACAGTATTCTCAGATAAAAAGAATTTACATAAATTACATTTACCACAATTAATATTACCTAAAGGATTAGTAACATTGGTGTCAGTGTTCCCTCGAGAATATCGGGAGTGAACCAGTGAATCCCCCAAAGTCTTAGCCTTTCTGAAAGTCACAAAGATTTTATCTTTGGAAACTACATCTTTCAGAGAATCATCCAAGTCTAGAAGGTGCTTATGTTTGTTAACTGCTCTTGTAGCACCTGCAAAACTTGGATGAAAGTCCAAAACTAAGGGAATCCTCCTGCCACACTCCTTACTCTCAACAGTGAAACTGATTTCTGGGTCTCCTATGAGTTCTAGTCTGTCTAAATTATCACATTTAGGTATTGAATTCTGTAGTAATAAAATCTAAATTATAACCTCTATGAACAAAATGCTGAGAATGAGAAAGTTTATGTTTAAAATACTCGGATTCCTCTGAACAAATTCTTTTGATATATATATATAATATATATATTTACAATAATGATATCAGATAAACCACAAGTACAGAGAGATGCCAATTAAGGCATGTGTCCTTAGCACGTGTGGCCCATTGCCACAAAATCAAACGCCACACACACAAGCAGCACTCAAATGCAAACATCACAAAAATAAAAACTCCCAAAATTTTGAAATGCGCTAGTCGGGGAGTTTTGGTTGTCCTATTCAGCGTGATTTAGGATGCAGAGATCGCGGTGTTGAAGTCTGGGCTGGGAGCACAGTTCGTGATGACGCTGTAGACCGAGCTGTCGATGAGGAGGAGTTGGTCGTTGATGAGGTTGGGGCTGCCTGATCCTTGTCTCTGCTGCAGACAGTACTGTTCCTGATGAAATGGTACTGTTGGGGATCACTGCTTATTTTCTCCTTCATCTGAGCAACGAGATTCTTCCTCTGTTCTCTCTCTTCATGGCTCCTGTCGGGGGCGATGTACACCTTTCTGAAACGCGTCGAAGCTCTCAAAACTTTGGCATTCCTCAGCACCCTTGTCACTGCTTCTCCGCTGCGGAGCACCACTTTCGCTGCACGCTCCGAATCCGGCATTATCTTTCCAACGCGGTTACAGTCATTGACTGGGGGCTTTTCTGCTGAGCAGCTTACATGGAGTAAATCCTCCACCTTCATCCGCAAGTTCTCGTCGGAGCCCTCGCCTAGTCCAAACACCATGAATGATTTTGTCCTGTCGTCTTCCGTCACAGCAGCTTTCACCGCAGTCTTCACAGCAGCTTTAACAAGTGTTGTCGTCATGCCTGCCTCTGGACATCCCTTCTTGACAGCATCGCTGAAACTCCGAATTTCCTCCTTCACGGTTTTCTGCACTTCCACAACTTGATCACTTTTGCTCTTCAGTAGATCTTCCTGGAGCTTGAGCAACGTCTTCTGGTTCTCTATCTGTTCCTTTCTGAGTTGTTCAACACTCGTAGCAGCTGACCGCAGCACCTCCTTATTTTTCCCGAGCACACTAACAAGCTAACAGCTGACAAAACGAGATTGGTGAGAGTCGCTTTGTCAAATTTCGTCACCGTCGTCTTGTTGACCTCAGTCCAGTTCACTCCAAACACAGCGCCAAACACTGAGTCCACGTCCTTCTCCACGCTGTGTAGGTTTTCCACGGAGAATTCCATGTTGTCGAATCTTTGAAATTGTACACAGCTGTGTACAACAAGTTAAAGGTTTGCTGAGTGCGTTCAAGTTGCAATGTACTGATAAGAGAGCTGCTTAATTAACACACACAAGAAAACTGATAAATAGCAATGAATGAACGCATGTTTGTGGAAATGAACGCATGTACAGAAATATGGTCGCAAGTGACATTCCATACACCCACATCGGTGTGTAAACTAATCACGTTATATCACATATATTGTAATAAAATAATACGTTACACAATACACATTACACACATTGATTTTATCGAGCAAACATCCCATCGTAGAAATGTGTTTATAAAAACTCACGAAAATTTGAGGACCATGAAGCAGAGGTGAATAGCAGGATGAAGACAGGATTTGGAGGTGGAGGTTCTTACTTTGACTTGGATGAACTTCATGGTGTTTACAAGGTTGACTGACTTGACTGACTTGACTGACTTGACTGACTTGACTGACTTGACTGACTTGACTGACTTGACTGACTTGACTGACGGAATTGACTTGACTGACTTGACTGACTCTTGACCGACTTGACCACTTGACTGGACTTGACTGGACTTGACTGACCTGACTGACTTTGGACTGACTTGGACTGACTTTGACCGATTTGACTGACCTGACTGACTTGACTGAATTGACTGACTGACCGACTTGGACTGACTGACTGACCTTGGACTGACTCTGGACTGACCTTTGGACTGGACTTGACTGACTCTGACCGGACTTGACGACGGGCTGACTTGCCCGACTGACTGACTTGCCCTGCCCTTGACTGCCCTTGACTGACTTGCCCGACGACTGCCCGGGACTGACTTGCCCGCCCTTGACTGATTTGACGCCCTGACGACTTGACGACTTGCCCGACTGACGCCCTGACGCCCTGCCCGCCCTGCCCGACGCCCGGCCGGGACGCCCTGACGCCCTGACGACTTGCCCGACGCCCGCCCGACGCCCGACTGCCCGACTGACCCTTGGCCGCCCGGGACGCCCTGACTGACTTGATCCGCCCGCCCTGCCCGCCCGACTATTTGCCCGACTTGACGACTTGACTATTGACTGACTTATAGGACGATTTTGCCCGACTTGACGCCCTGCCCGCCCTGACGCCCTTGACGCCCTTTCCCTTGCCCGCCCTTGACGCCCTTGACCACTTGACGACTTACTACTTACTATTTGACGACTTGCCCGCCCTTGATGACTTTGCCCGATTTGACTGCCCTTGACCGACCTGACTGACCTGACCGGACTTGACCGACCTTGACCTGACCTTGGACCTTGGACCGACTTGACCGATCCTGACCGACCTGGACTGACCTGACCGACTGACTGACCTGACTGACCTGGGACCTCTTGGACTGACTGGACCGACCTGGACCGACCTGGACCGACCTGACCGACTTGACGACCGGACTGACCGACCTGACTGACTTGACCGACTTGGACTGACCTGGACCGACCTGACCGACTCTGACCGACCTGACCGACCTTGACTGACTTGACTGACCTTGACCGACCTGGACCGACCTGACCGACCTGGACTGACCTTGACTGACCTGACTGACCTGACCGACCTGACCGACCTGGACCTCGACCTGACCGACCTGACTGACTTGACTGACTCTGACCAGACTTGACTGACTGGACCGACCTGGACTGACTTGACCGACTTGACTGACTTGACTGACTTGACTGACTTGACTGACTGGGGATAGGTGTTCAAAACCAAGCCTCACCCCATTTTCGATTCTTGCCAGGCTTTTTTGGTTTTTGGTTTTTTTTGCCACATTTTGGTTATTTCTGAGGCTTTTTCCAATGAATTTTAACTAAAAAATCTGTTGTTTTTAAACATATATTTCACAGTCATATTCTTTAAGGGTTATTTGATGGATAAAACGGTTATTTTCACACTTTCAGAGCTTGAAGGGTTTTGGTATCACCTAGCAGTAAAATGCTCAATATTGCCTGACTAACTGGTGTCTCTTGCCGACCTACCAAGACTCTGTCCTCAGTGGACTGGTGACCATACCATGCTAGACCCAGCTTGTCACTGTTGCCCAACTCACTGCAACTATAACCTGATCCGATGGGAACTCTCACCCTCTTGCTTGGAGCAAGACTTCTGGGCTGAAACCCTGGCCGACCCGCTGATTGCCGACCCAGCTGATTGCAACTCAAAACACCAATAGTAAATCTGACCTGACCAAGTAGGGCCCTTGCCTCTTGTCTGGCTGAATGACGAGACTTGCCTTATCTATTTGCTTATTTTGACGCTTAGTCTACCCAATCCAGGTGGCGACTTGTGCCTTTAATCAAATTGCACCCTGGCACAAATTGACCCTTCCTAGAATGCCTCACTGACTGGTGACTCCCCACCCAGCTGCCCATTGACCACTGCAATCCCAACTGATGATCTCCTGGCGTCTCTCACTGACTCCACATGCCCTTACCCAACTAACACGATCCCACTAATCTACCTCAGGTTGGGGTCCTAGGTTAGATTGCCCTATCAGATTCCTCTAACCCAACTTAATCTTCATCATGACTTTTCTTTATCGGGCCTAGCATTTATCTCCTACCTGACATACACCGACTTAGAATCTCTGACCCAATTTCAAGACTCTTTACTTCAACCTCTTCATCATTGCCCTAATCAATGGCCAAAGCACTGCTAGCCAGGCAGAGACCAGACACTTCACCTGCTGCTACTCTTGCCCTAATCTAATAGTGACGCCGAAATGTGCAACTGTTGTAACTGACAAGGGTCCTCCCTGATACTACCAAACCTTCTGGCATTCACGATTCTACCTGACCTACTGGTGCCTCCTGATCGTACCTGATCAACTAGGGTCTCCTGTTCAACATACCTGACCTACTGAAATCTGAGTGATCCACTGACCCATTGGCCCCCAATCTACCTGACCTACCGCATCTTCTGAGATCCTGCCTGATCTATTTGCATTGCACCTCCTGATCCTACATGATCACTGGCGTCCCCAATCCTACCTGACCCAATGGCTTCTCCTGATCCTACCTGACCTAACTGGTATGTCTCCTGATCCTTTCTGAATCCTCTCGAACTGCTGTGTTCTGGTGTCTCCCCTGATCCCACCTGACCTGCTGGCATCTGGACCGATCCTGCCTGACCCCACATGCCTCCTGACCTACTGACATCTCCTGATCCTACCTTACCTTCTGCCTGCTATGCTACCTGATTTCATGGGCGTCTCCTGACCCTACCTGACCCAGCTGGTGCCCCCTGGGATCATGTCCGACCTATAACCGTGCAGTTTTATTGTCTCCTGATAGCCTCGATCGTGCCTGGGATCAACTAGGCCCTGTTCAACATACCATGACCTACTGACATCTGGAGTGATCCTTACCTGACCCACATGTCTCCCTAATCCTACCTGACCTGGGTCAAGTACCTCTGATCCTGCCTTTAATCTGTTTGCATTGCACCTCCCGATCTCATGATCACCATGCCCTAATCCTACCTGACTCAATGGCTCTCCTGATCCTACCTGACCCAACTGGCATGTCTCCCATCCTTTGGGAATCCCTTCACGAACTGCTGTGCCCCTCATGCCCCTGATCCTACCTGACCTGCCAAGCATCTGACCGATCCTGTCTGACCTATTGTCTCCTTGACCTACTGACATCTCCCGATCCTACCTACCTCTTGGTGCCTGCCATGCCACTGATTTACTATGCCCTGACCCTTACCTGACCTACAGCTATGCCCCTGATCATGTCTGAATCTATAACTGTGTTTTACTGTCTCCCGATGCCACCTGTCTTACTGCATCTGCACTGACCTACAGCCAAAAGTCTCCCGATCCTTCTGACATACCTGTACCATGCCCTGATCCTACCTGAGCCTCCCAATCTCAATGCATGAACCACAAGTCTTCTGATCCTTCCTGACCTACTGGCGTGTCCCTGATCTCACCTACCACTTAAGACAACACTTACCTGATGACCCAGCTATACTTCTTGCTCCGGCCCACTGCTGACCTCCTACGATCAAGTATCCCACTGCGATTCTGACCACTGCGGTCTGACTGGTGATCTTCTATTCTTCTGGCCTAATACCCTCCTACATGAACCAGAGTCTGACCAGATTCTGCAGCACTTTTCAGACTCACTTCTCCCATGTTACCACCCAATTTTGAATTTCACAGGAATACGTTTCCACAGCAAGTCGACTGTCACAAGAAGTTGGGTGGTGAACTTACCTGTCCCTTTAAATATGTTGACGACCTTGTGGCCTGAAGATCCAGTGTTATAATAGCCCGTTTCTGCTGACAGTGCCACACCTTTTGTCAATCATACTGAAGCAGCAATGCCAAAATGGCTCTCTCACCGGCCAATCCTCAGCTGGCCGACCTTCACCTGGTGCAGTGTTGGTCGATCTCATCCTTTCTGTCCCTTAATGACTTGTGCCAACTCCTTTACATTTCCAGACCCTCTGGTAAGTACCTGAACAGTAAACCCTGCGCACGAGAAATAGGCGGGAAGGATGACGTCATATCATATGATTATGTAATGAGTTATGACGTCACACTGTTTTATTTCTCTTTCGCACCATATAGACCTCCTATGAAACTCATCCTGATTTCCTTATCTCGCAATTGAGATCCGAATGAAATGCTTGCGACTCTTTGAAGGCCCCATGCCTCGGCCCAGAGAGTAACCCTACGGTACGAGACAAATGAGTGGCTGGAGGCTCTTGCTTGTAATTCAGCATGGCCTGATTTGGACACTTTCGATATTTCTAACTTTCCTCTCTGATTTCCTTAAAAACCAAACCAAAATCAAAAGCAGTGAATGCTATCAAAATACTAATTTAAGTCCTTAAAATAGTGATTTTAGTCATCTTTAATGATTGGAAACCATTTAGTATCAATACTATGTGGCAATTTTGACATTGTCCAAAAGTTCAAAAATCCAACCCAAAACCAAAAAACCAAAAACTTAAACTAAAAACCAGCCCTACCCCCAAAAACAGATTTTGGCTTGGTTTTAATTTGTTTTTTGGGCCAATCCCCCTGACTTGACCGACTTTTACTTTACTTTTAATTTACTTTTAATTTACTTGACTGATTTTACTGACCTGGACTTGACTGACCTTTTAATTTTAATTTTAATGACTGACTTGGACTGACCTTGACTGACCTTTAATTTAATTTTACTGACCTGACCGACCTGACCGACCTTTTAACTTTAATTTGACCGGAATTTTAATTTAACCTGACTTTTAATTTAATTTAATTTAATTTTACCGAATTTAATTTTTTTAATTTAATTTTAATTTAATTTAATTTTAATTTTAATTTAATTTAATTTTAACTAATTTTTAATTTAATTTTAATTTAATTTTTAATTTAATTTTAATTTAATTTTTAATTTAATTTTTAATTTAATTTAATTTAATTTTTAATTTAATTTTTAATTTAATTTTAATTTAATTTTAACTTTTAATTTAATTTTAATTTAATTTTAATTTAATTTTAATTTTAATTTTAATTTTGAATTTAATTTAATTTTAATTTAATTTTAATTTAATTTTAATTTAATTTTAATTTTAATTTTTTTAATTTAATTTTAATTTTAATTTTAATTTAATTTTAATCGAATTTTAATTTAATTTTAATTTAATTTTAATTTAATTTTAATTTAATTTTAATTTAATTTTAATTTAATTTTAATTTAATTTTAATTTAATTTTAATTTTAATTTTAATTTAATTTTAATTTAATTTTAATTTAATTTTAATTTACCGACCTGATTTAATTTTTAACCGACCTGACCGACCTGACCGACCTGACCGACCTTGACCGACTTTGACCGACTGACCTGACCGACCTAATGGACCGACCTGACCGACCTGACCGACCTGACCGACCTTTACCGACCTGACCGACCTGACCGACCTGACCGACCTGACCGACCTGACCGACCTGACCGACCTGACCGACCTGACCGACCTGGACCGACCGACCTGACCGACCTGGACCGACCTGACCGACCTGACCGACCTGACCGACCTGACCGACCTGACCGACCTGGACCGACCTGACCGACCTGGACCGACCTTGACCGACCGACCTGACCGACCTGACCGACCTTTACCGACCCCTGACCGACCTGGACCGACCTGACCGACCTGACCGACCTTTACCGACCTTGACCGACCTTTACCGACCTGACCGACCTGACCGACTTGACCGACCTGACCGACCTTGACCGACCTTTTACCGACCTGACCGACCTTTACCGACCTTAATGACCGACCTGACCGACTTTGACCGACCTTTAACCGACCTTTTAACCTGACCGACCTGACCGACCTTACCGACCTTGACCCTTGACCCTGACCGACCTTTAATTTAACCGACCAACCTTTACCGACCTTTACCGACCTGACCGACCTGACCACCTGACCGACCTTGACCGACCTTTACCGACCTGACCGACCTTGACCGACCTTACCGACCTGACCGACCTTAATTTACCTTACCGACCTGACCGACCTGACCGACCTGACCGACTTTGACCGACCTTTACCGACCTGACCGACCTTTAATTTACCGACCTTTTAACCGACCTGACCGAATTTAATTTTACCGACCTTGACCGACCTTTTACTTTACTTTTAACCGACCTGACCGACCTGACCGACCTTTAATTGACCTGGACCGACCTTACCTGACCTGACCTTGACTTACCTTTAACTAACTTTAATTTACCGACCTGACCGACCTTACCGAATTTTAACCGAATTCCACCGACCTGGACCGACCTTGACCGACCTTTACTGACCTGGACCGACCTGACCGACCTGGACCGACCTGACCGACCTGACCGACCTGGACCGACCTGACCGACCTGACCGACCTGACCGACCTGACCGACCTTAACCGACCTGACCGACCTGGACCGACCTTACCTGACCTTAACCGACCTGGACCGACTCTGACTAACCTTTACCGACCTGACCCCCTGACCGACCTTGACCGACCTAACCGACCTACCGACCTGACCTGGACCGACCCGACCTGACCGACCTGGACCGACCTGACCGACCGACCTGACCGACCTTTACCTTTAACCGACCTGACCGACCTGACCGACCGACCTGACCGACCTGACCGACCTGACCGACCTGACCGACCTGACCGACCTTGACCGACCTGACCGACCTGACCGACCTGACCGACCTGACCGACCTGACCGACCGACCGACCTGACCGACCTGACCGACCTGACCGACCTGACCGACCTGGACCGACCTGACCGACCTGACCGACCGACCGACCTGACCGACCTGACCGACCTGACCGACCTGACCGACCTGACCGACCTGACCGACCTGACCGACCTGACCGACCTGACCGACCTGACCGACCTGACCGACCTGACCGACCTGACCGACCTGACCGACCTGACCGACCTGACCGACCTGCTGACCTGACCGACCTGACCGACCTGACCCTGACCGACCTGACCGACCTGACCGACCTGACCGACCTGACCGACCTGACCGACCTGACCGACCTGGACCGACCTGACCGACCTGACCGACCTGACCGACCCTGACCGACCTGACCGACCTGACCTGACCGACCTGACCGACCTGACCGACCTGACCGACCTGACCGACCTGGACCGACCTGACCGACCTGACCGACCTGACCGACCTGACCGACCTGACCGACCTGACCGACCTGACCGACCTGACCGACCTGACCGACCTGACCGACCTGACCGACCTGACCGACCGACCTGACCGACCTGACCGACCTTGACCGACCTGACCGACCTGACCGACCTGACCGACCTGGACCGACCTGACCGACCTGACCGACCTGACCGACCTGACCGACCTGACCGACCTGACCGACCTGGACCGACCTGACCGACCTGACCGACCTGACCGACCGACCTGACCGACCTGACCGACCTGACCGACCTTGACCGACCTGACTGACCGACCTGACCGACCTGACCGACCTGACCGACCTGACCGACCTGACTTGACCGACCTGACCGACCTGACCGACCTGACCGACCTGACCGACCTGACCGACCTGACCGACCTGACCGACCTGACCGACCTGACCGACCTTTGACCGACCGACCTGACCGACCTGACCGACCTGACCTTGACCTGACCGACCTGACCGACCTGACCGACCTGACCGACCTGACCGACCTGACCGACCTGACCGACCTGACCTGACCGACCGACCTGACCGACCTGACCGACCTGACCGACCTGGACCGACCTGACCGACCTGACCGACCTGACCGACCTGACCGACCTGGACCGACCTGACCGACCTGACCGACCTGACCGACCTGACCGACCTGACCGACCTGACCGACCTGACCTGACCGACCTGACCGACCTGACCGACCTGACCGACCTGACCTGACCTGACTGACCTGGACCGACCTGACCGACCTGGACCGACCGACCGATTGACCGACCTGACCGACCTGACCCGACCTGACCGACCTGACCGACCTGATTTTACTGACCGACCTTTAACTGAATGACCGACCTTGGACTGACCTGGACGACTTACCTGACTGACTTAATTGACTGACTTGTTATACCTTCCTATTTCGAAATCGTGTGCATTCTAGCTTTGACGTACCAACGGCATGAAAACCCTTGTAACATCTAGATATAATTCTCTGGCGAATTTATGCTTGCATTCATTGTAGAATCTTAGAATGATAATTTAGTGGATACGGACTTTTCCTTTTCCCAACACGCAATGAAATGATCCGACACAGTTTTAATTATGTTTTGGATGCGGAATTTTCCACTTGGTAACATTCTAACACCATTTGTATCGTGGTTTTACAATGCGTTACATGAATGTTAAGAAGCGCAAATTAGTATCATATTATATTCGTTTCAGCTCGGCCACTCGACTCGCTATCCCCGTTGAATGAACAAAATATCACGAACTTGGAGCTCTGTTCACGAGATACGTCGACAATTAACTGAGGAATCACGTATCACTATTAGACTATTGACAAGTTCTAACTTTCTTATCGAAAAGTCGTGTTTCAAAAATGTTCTGAGCGAGAATTAAACATGTTCTAATTCAGATCTCAACTCCCTCGTATAAGTAATATCGTGTAAAACTCCAACCTTTTCAGTTCAGAAATTCCGTATCGACATTTCATAATTGTATCGACTTTTTACTTTTATAATCCTATAAAAATCCTTTAAAAATCGTATGAAAAATCCCCTTTGTTTTACGAGTAAGTTCATATTCATAGGTACAGTCCTGATAACGGACTCAGGATGCACGGTGCTATCATGTGATCCACTGATCATTGCTGACACTATCGCCTTATCAGTATCAAGCGATACAGTGGGTGAATGTCTCGTATAACATGATGTCAATACAGATGCGTGATCTGAGAATGCCATGCGAACACTACCCCGTGATAATACGTCAAGGTTTCGTCCCACCTAGGTAACGAGGTCTCATGTAGTGTGCAGTACCTATATATACTGAACCGGAACTAGAGATATACTACAGACAACTTTCGATCATCTCCAGGCAACTCAATAATCACCGGATATCTTCCTTCTACCTCTCCACCCTGCTCCCCATGCAACTCTCTTCCTCCCAACCTACCGCTCCTCCTCCGTCAGACACCACCATGAAGTTCATCCAAGTCAAAGTACTAAAGTAAGAACCTCCACCTCCACATCCCGTCTTCATCCTGCTATTCACCTCTGCTTCATGGTCCTCAAATTTTCGCGAGTTTTTATAAACACATTTCTACGATGGGATGTTTGCTCGATAAAATCAATGTGTAATGTATTGTGTAACGTATTATTTTATTACAATATATGTGATATAACGTGATTAGTTTACACACCGATGTGGGTGTATGGAATGTCACTTGCGACCATATTCCTGTACATGCGTTCATTTCCACAAACATGCGTTCATTCTAATTCTATGTTAACTTGCGTATACAATTTACCAAATTCCTCCTGCGACCAAACCTAGTATACATGCGTTCATTTCTATAAATATATAAGGGATGATCTGTCATGCGTTCACTGCATGTAACTATGTAAAGACGCGTACATTTCTAAATGATCATCACCCTGCGACCAACTTTATTTCACCAATTTCCTCCTGCGACCAAACCTAGTAACCATGCATTCATTGATACGAATACATGCGTTCAAGTTCCCTTAAAACGGTGCCAATTTGATAATGGGGCGTTATTTTCTTTACCTGTGCTACCGCCCGCTTGAAAAGGGGGCTTTTAAAAACAGGTATCAGTACAATATAATATAAGTAATCAACATCAAAGTTGTGATGTTTTTATGTAAATTTAAGACAAACTCATCGAAATATTTCACAGAAATGAAACAATGATCTCTGCAGTTTTCTTTATATATAACCATTAAAAAGTTAAAATATTAGATCTTTCTTGAATGACCTCAGCAAATAGAATCAAGTTTTAACAATAACGCTTTCTTTTTAAGTTTTTTCAATCATTGAGAAATATTGCAACTATCTAACTATGTCCAAAAAGGGATAATCATTATCATATGCGGTAGCTGCTGGCATATGATTATTCCTTTCTGGACATAGTTGGATAGTTGCAAGATTTCAAGACTGAATTGAATTGAGTTGAACAAAACTTTTAATGTCATTGAATATATGTTTTCGAGTATATAAAAGGTAGCTTCTAAGTTGTGCTGAGGGAAAACACTCAGTCAAAGACTGTTCACGAGGTTACCCACTACAGAAATAAAAATAATATATTTCGTCGACTGAGTGCAAAAAAAGCTGAGTGCAAAACAATCCTATCTCCAACTTTTGTCTACTGCCTCTCTGGAGGCCCCTCCACCCTTTGGAATCGATTCCATACTCAAATATGTCATTTTAGGCCTAAAAATTGAAGTTAAAAAATATCATAAATCCATTGCCAAATTTTGGTGAGTGAAAGACAATCCTATGGTACCTTAGGATCCTGTCCCCACCATAATCTGCAAAAATAACTTAGTTTATACTGGAGTTAGGATACCAGAAATGATGAATTAGTATCCTATCTCCATTGACATGAATGAAATAATTGATAACGCTATTGTAATACAGTGTTACAAGTATCCTATCTCCGATAATTCTTTATATGAGTATATGGCTCTCTTGGTACGTATATACCTTTCTCGTTCAACGAGATATACGTGCATGTAGTGTGTAACAACACTATTATCTTCATGATTCCTTGGCAAATTACATGCCAATGCTTGGTTTGTATTTGTAAATCACTTTGCCTGTAGTCACCCATACAAAGTCGGTGACCTAAAAAATGAATTAACTGATATATAATAGCGGTGCATTATGTATAGCTCATTAATTGTATCGTGGTTTTACAAAGCGTTACATGAATGTTATTAAGAAGCGCAAATTAGTATAATATTATATTCGTTTCAGCTCGGCCACTCGACTCGCTATCCCCGTTGAATGAACAAAATATCACGAACTTGGAGCTCTGTTCACGAGAGATACGTCGACAATTAACTGAGGAATCACGTATCACTATTAGACTATTGACAAGTTCTAACTTTCTTATCGAAAAGTCGTGTTTCAAAATGTTCTGAGCGAGAATTAAACATGTTCTAATTCAGATCTCAACTCCCTCGTATAAGTAATATCGTGTAAAACTCCAACCTTTTCAGTTCAGAAATTCCGTATCGACATTTCATAATTGTATCGACTTTTTACTTTTTTATAATCCTATAAAAATCCTTTAAAAAATCGTATGAAAAATCCCCCTTTGTTTTACGAGAGTAAAGTTCATATTCATAGGTACAGTCCTGATAACGGACTCAGGATGCACGGTGCTATCATGTGATCCACTGATCATTGCTGACACTATCGCCTTATCAGTATCAAGCGATACAGTGGGTGAATGTCTCGTATAACATGATGTCAATACAGATGCGTGATCTGAGAATGCCATGCGAACACTACCCCGTGATAATTCGTCACGGTTTCGTCCCACCTAGGTAACGAGGTCTCATGTGGACACCTTCATGTAAAAGTGGCAATTTTGCCTGATTCCAAGTTTTGTCAGAGAATGTGATTTTATTATCATTAGACAAAGTTTACACAATAATTGACCTTGACCTTCGTTAAATAGAGTGGTGGTGGCATACAATGTCGAAAAAATCAAAACCAAAATTGATCTGTGAAAAGAATTAGAACTAAATTAATCTCGGCCATTTTAATGATAACAGAAACACAGGCCTCAAGCAATGAAGATGATAACGTGGTCTATAATCCGAATTTCAACCACTTTTATCAATATCTAACTACCAGATAATTGAAGCACTGGTACACTGGACCATACCTACTGAAAATTGTATTGATTTATTAATCATGATAACAAAAACACGAGTTTAAAGTTGATACAAGCCTCTTCTTAGAGAGACTGCAATTCCAAGCCAGGCCTGAATTGAGGCTTCCAAGGCTGGTAAAAATGTGAGGCACTACATAATTGATGGCTTAGCTAGGATAAAAAATTCATATCATAAGCCAAAATGGGCATTAAGACACATTTCCCTGTGGTACAACTTGCTTCTCTATTGCTAGAACGTGTTTTGAAACCTCATTTTCGATCTTTTTAGTGATTTTCGGTTATTTCTTGGTTACCAAATGCTTTGGATTGATCTTGCAGTGATTTTAAGGAATTATAGAAAACAGAATATTCATTATCTGGCCGAATTTGGATAATTTTGTCACTATCATACCGAAGTGTGTGTAAATTATCAGTTTTGAGCACAAATATAATCATTAGCCACATTTCAATGAATAGGATGACAAGAGTAACCCTTTTACAATCATCTTGACAGGAGTTGCCAATCCTATAGCCAAAGTTTATGGTTATAAAGACACAATTCTATTATTTTCTCTCCAGAATTCACAACTTTGTGTTTTTTAAACCTATGTAAGTGGTTGATAGTTAAATCTTCACTTTATTTGGCGAGAATTTTAGGTACTGCTATGCAATAAAGAACCAATTAGTAATCATATCAAAAAGAAATGTCATGTTAGTTGGCCAAGAAATGGATTAGAATATCACAATTGTGTATAAATTATCATTTTTCGGCCATTTAAACTAATTCAGATAAATTTTTTGATTTGTATGCGATAGCAAACATTTTCACTATCTCTTATACAAGAAAAAGGCATAAATGCTGCTAAATTATTGATAATAACAACACATTTAGCTTTGTGTGTTGAAATTACCATATTGAGGCGATTTATGCGTGTTTCCATGACCCCAGATCAGCCACATATTGAGAAGTGACATATCAACAGGGCTAGTTACCTCCTTTAGCCTCTATGGTTATATTCAGTGTTCCAATGGATAGCAAAGTCACAAAAGTGTTTTTTGTATCAAATCGGGCCTTATTAATGAAATTTTGTATTTTTAGTGATTCCATTATCCTCAAATTACCCACTTGCTGATATCTGAAAAATTTCAACTGATTATCATGTTAATTGTCAAAGATATTCAACATTTTCGATTTTAACCAATTTCTGAAAAGCGGGAAATTGCCACTTTTACATGAAGGTGTCCATGTAGTGTGCAGTTCCTATATATACTGAACTGGAACTTTCGGTCAACTCAATAATCACCGGATATCTTCCTTCTACCTCTCCACCCTGCTCCCCATGCAACTCTCTTCCTCCCAACCTACCGCTCCTCCTCCGTCAGACACCACCATGAAGTTCATCCAAGTCAAAGTAAGAACCTCCACCTCCACATCCCGTCTTCATCCTGCTATTCACCTCTGCTTCATGGTCCTCAAATTTTCGCGAGTTTTTATAAACACATTTCTACGATGGGATGTTTGCTCGATAAAATCAATGTGTGTAATGTGTATTGTGTAACGTATTATTTTATTACAATATATGTGATATAACGTGATTAGTTTACACACCGATGTGGGTGTATGGAATGTCACTTGCGACCATATTCCTGTACATGCGTTCATTTCCACAAACATGCGTTCATTTACTTGCGTACTATACAATTTACCAAATTCCTCCTGCGACCAAACCTAGTATACATGCGTTCATTTCTATAAATATATAAGGGATGATCTGTCATGCGTTCACTGCATGTAACTATGTAAAGACGCGTACATTTTTAAATGATCATCACCCTGCGACCAACTTTATTTCACCAATTTCCTCCTGCGACCAAACCTAGTAACCATGCATTCATTGATACGAATACATGCGTTCAAGTTCCCTTAAAACGGTGCCAATTTGATAATGGGGCGTTATTTTCTTTACCTGTGCTACCGCCCGCTTGAAAAGGGGGCTTTTAAAAACAGGTATCAGTACAATATAATATAAGTAATCAACATCAAAGTTGTGATGTTTTTTATGTAAATTTAAGACAAACTCATCGAAATATTTCACAGAAATGAAACAATGATCTCTGCAGTTTTCTTTATATATAACCATTAAAAAGTTAAAATATTAGATCTTTCTTGAATGACCTCAGCAAATAGAATCAAGTTTTAACAATAACGCTTTCTTTTTTAGTTTTTTCAATCATTGAGAAATATTGCAACTATCTAACTATGTCCAAAAAGGGATAATCATTATCATATGCGGTAGCTGCTGGCATATGATTATTCCTTTCTGGACATAGTTGGATAGTTGCAAGATTTCAAGACTGAATTGAATTGAGTTGAACAAAACTTTTAATGTCATTGAATATATGTTTTCGAGTATATAAAAGGTAGCTTCTAAGTTGTGCTGAGGGAAAACACTCAGTCAAAGACTGTTCACGAGGTTACCCACTACAGAAATAAAAATAATATATTATTTTGAACATATTCCTAAAATGAATGTTGATTGATTTAATGCACTCTCAGAACAATGCATACTGCAAAAATAAAGGGTCATAATAATTTAAGAATGTAGGTATTTACAGAAATAAAGCTGCATTTTTATGACTTACCAAGGTCAGGCTGCATTTTAAAGACAGTCCCAGGTCGAAATAAAATAATTTAATTTAACATTAAAGAATAAAAGTAAAAAGCATTTGATGATAAGGAAAAATTCCCTTAGCACTTCAAAAACAATTTAAAAATTTAAATAAGTTATCAAATAACAATTTTTGAAAGTTATGAAATTAACGAAAAAAGCAGTTAGGCTTAATGAAAATTGCAACATTGTAGCACAGGGAGAGCATAAAAATGTTTCAGCAAGTTTTATTTTGGGTTTAGAATAGTCTGGATCTAGAGGACCAAACACTTTTCTAACTTCTAAGGCTGACTCAACCTAACCCCAATCCTAATCATTCCCTGATTAGGTTTCTAAATTTAGGTCAACTAAAGCTAATTATGGAATTATTGGTAAATTGAGCAATCCGTCTAGGCCAGTATCGCACCAGTATTGCGCCAGTATCACGCCAGTAGCGCGCCAGTAGCACGCCAGTAGCACGCCAGTATTGCACCAGCATCATGCCGGTAGTCGGTCATTTGACCTAACTGGACAGTTGGCCTAACTGGACAAATGGCCTAACAATCTACGTACTAAAATTAGCGGTCATCTGGCCTAACTGGACATTTGGCCTAAAACTCATTCCAACTTTCATTCCACCTTTAGTATTACTGTTTAGGCCATTCATCCTTTATTACCTAATCACGGACAAGCGGCCTAATCAAGGGCATGGAGTTGAAGCCTCTGTGCCAGCCTTCAGCCATGTTGGTGGAGTGAGGGAGAAACAAGAAGGATTCTCGGAGGATTCTGTTGAGAAGAAGGATTCTCGGAGCCAGATGAGCGTCCAGGAACGAACACGAGGTTGTATGCCATTACTGATGTAAACGAAGTTGGATAGTTCTTCCATCAAGGCCAGATGACCTAGAATCATCAGGCCTACCTCACGCCGTTATCGCGCCAATATCACGCCAGTAGCGCGCCAGTAGCACGCCAGTAGCACGTGGAATCAGAGTGCACACAAAGTACTAGCAAGCGGATCACGTGACAGGTCATGTGATGTGACGTCACGAAACAGAAAAACGCCCAGAGGCAAAGGAAGACATTGTCCAATTTCAAAAAACTTGATATCCTCGTGATCAGCTCACTGAGATCAACCATTGAGTCAAAGTGCCTAAAATACTTTAAAAAAGGGCGCACCCTACTCCCTCCTTCTTGTCCACAAACATTGACAATCCAAGAACCTATCCCTCAATAACCCATCTTTTGAAAAATGCCAAAAAACTTTGGAATAAACAACAACAATAGTAACCGCAAAAAAATCCATAAAAATTTTCAAAAATGCTCCCCCTTCGTTCACATATATTCACGTTGAACAGACTCCCCTTAATCCTCATTGTGGGCATGGGTCATATTTTTTATGTTTTTATGTCCTTCATGGATGGCTCCATAATACATTTATGTAATTTTTATCGTAGCTGCTTTATTAGGGAATCATTATGAAAAGAAAAAGACCGTTTAGGAGTCCTATGGATCTACAAAATCAGTCACAATATCCTCATTATGCACAACAAAGAAATCAACAAGTGCAACATTTCCCAACACCTAATGTTGGTAATCAGAGATATAATCCAGTGTGAGTTTGAACTCAATTTGTAATTAATAATTTTCTGTGACAAAAATAAAAAGGATGTGGTGTGTAATGTGTTGGACAAAAATCTCGAAGTCTTTTTTGTCTTGAGAATACAGGCCAATAAGGGTAGGTACTTGATACGGGGGGGGGGCCGAGAGCTAATTGGTAGGACCACATGCCAGTTAAGGGGTGGGTGACCCAGCGGGCTCGACCAGTTAGGGTCTGGACCCTAACTGGTAAAATTTTCTGCCAAAAGGGTCCACCCAACCATCTGACCAGTTAGATTTTGTTACCTAAGTGGCTATTTTCTGACCTAATTATTGTGGAAATTACCATTTAATTCGAAATTGAAACCAAAGAGATTCATTCTACCAGAAAACGCATGATACAAGAAAGTGATTTATGCTTTACCAATTTTGTGTTTATTTTTCATCGTGTATTCTATATGTATACTGTATTATGTACATATCTATCACTCACACATAACTCAATAATCAACATCATGAGACCTTATCAATCTCGAACTATATACCTGTCGTCTAACCATAACGTTGATGGGTCTTATGACATAGGCGCTCGAAATGATAGTGAAATAGATTAATAGGTACCGTTCATTCTTAATAATGATTCTGTGTTATTTTCGTTGTACTGCAATATCGATAGGATAGAGTGTTGGTTGTGATGAACTATATAGTTATATTTAACAGAAAGTTGTTTAATGTTTGGATTGGAGCTTTAAAATGTGATGTGTAAGTGATAATTATGAGATTGGAGAATTACTTATTTTGCACTTATTTTGCCATACGATAATTTATGCGATTTAATTGAGATATTAACATTATGAAATCAACATTAATTGGGTGGGTGATTGTCGTCGATTTTGACCAACCACTTAGGGTAAGAACCTAACTGGTGGGTGGGTGGGTCAAAATTTTGGCTTACCAATTAGGTACCAAAATAGGCATGTGGTCCAGCCATTTAGCTCCCGGCCCTCCCCCGCTTGATAGCTGGTGATGAATAAGTCCAAAATCAGCACAATGAGTATTGGCTGACTACTTCACACAATTAAATTTTTGGGACTTCCATGGGGCAGTTTCTGAACCACCTATCAACTTGAAAATTCAGTACATGCAGTGTCGCCTCCACACTCTGTATACTGAAAGTACAAGTTAGGGGTGCTTCTGGTTTGGCCTCAGGTGGGTTGAAAGTTTTTGATGATGTCATTCTGTCAGCCAATACTTATTGTATAGTGTTGTGGTAGAGGACACATTATCCTCAGTGACATTCATGTGTACTGTTTTACATAATTAATCATGTAAAAATTAGTTAATCAAAATAAGTTCAATGATAATAAATGAATAATGATACCTAGAATTTTTTCTGATTTAGAGTTTTGTGGTTCATTGCTGTAAGGATAATATAATGCAGGTGTTGCCACCTTAAGAAATGAGAACAATTCTGAAATTTCCACTCGCATGGCGCCATGTTGGTACATTGATATACTGTAAAATTAGTAGCATGTACATACAAATGGCTGTCATGTGGAAATTTCAGACACCAATATCAGAAGTGGTGACTCCACAGCAATGATGAATTTATCACACCATTTCATATTTTCAGGAATTTTATTCCTCTTCATCAACAGAGCAGAGGTCATCAAAGAAGGCCTAGTCAGTCTCAGCATAATCATCATCGAGCTAAAAGGTATTCAATGTTGTACATAATTATAGGTAGTTCAATAATCAACAACCATTTCTGAACTTTTGTTATTACTTTTATGTTTGATGAGCATAGAATATATATTACTAGCAGGCCTGTTGGACCTGCTTACACACAGCTATCTCGGCGATACTATGCAGCACCTTTTTCGCAAATTTTAAACACTACCGTTCAAAATGATTGGATACCTAGTTTTTAATTTTACCGCATCAAAATATTCCTAGCAGATCAAATAAATCAAATATCAAATTTTATGAAGGAGCAGATTGGAGAATAGAAATTCGTTGGTCACTCTTAGTCGTGAATTTCGTTCCGTTTTGATTGCAAGATGATTTCAATTCTGAAAACTGATTCTCATACTTGCATTGGACAATTTTGTTTCGTTCACATTGTTCCAGGCCAGGATCAATTCGTTTTCTATATTCGACTCGATTAGATTAAACTTTGAACGGTAAATTTTTGAACTATAATTACGGTACTACTGTTATCATTATTGATCATCGAGAAACCTCTGTCATAGTTGTATGAAAGCAATTCATCTGAAATATCCTCCGTTATTTAACACTTAAAGTGTTTGGCTTTTAAACTTACGTAAAGTGTTTGGTGGGTTAATTTTGCCCAATCTTTAAGTTCGTATATCAGAAAGATAAATCATGATAGAGGTTAATAAACAGGAAAAAATATAGAACAAGGTATCTAACATTATGTTACAACCGAATTTGGTGGCATATTGGAGTATGGAGCTACAATATTTCATTTTGAGTCTCTGTTGGTCACTTTTATGGGTGGTACTGTATTGGGCAAAAACTGCCCATTGGGCAATATTCGCCCAAATCATTTTTTACCAAATTTAGATTTTGTATTTCGAACATTTTATTACTCAAATTGTAACTTGAAAGCATGCTGATATAAGTTAGAAATTGTTCTTTAAACTCACAACAAAATTTTTGGATAAAAATTGGGATGAATAATAGAGATATTCTCGATGAAGGTTTGGTTGTATTTCACCCAAGTAATTTGGACATTTTGTGCCCAAATAATTGGGCGATTTATATCCAATTTCATTGCTTGGGTATTATTTGCCCAAATCACTTCAAAGGTGTATTTTCATAGATTGCAACGATGTTTCTCGATTTTTCTTAATCATTATGAACTTATGAGAAGAAAAGTGACATTTCTTTGAAAAATATATCACACACTTTTGATGGATGTTCTAATAAAGTGAAAAAACTTCATGTTCATGATCATCTATGGTTGATTATTGAATTCAACGCAAGAACTCCTTCAGATGAGATGATCCACACCCCATAAATCTCATGCATATTATCGATTTCACTTCCCTTGACTAAAAAAATCTGCTGGCAGAGCATCGAACTTCTTAGTAGCTCCCAGGATTCGGATTTATGCTAATTTCTATGTTAGTTATACAAATTTTAAGACCGCCACATTTTACATGCCTTCAAAGGCAATTTCAATGTTTTTATGAATTTCAGTATAAAGTAACCCCTTGCTTCTTGAACTGTCTTGATAAGAGTTGAACAATTAACTGAGAATTCAAATCAAACGCTAGAAAAGTGACAAATGCCATAAAATTGTTTAAAAATGCAATGGGTTAAATCCATTGGATTTGTGACGTTTTCCATGTTATTTCCCAACTTTTTGACATTACTGTTCAAAATATTTGATACATATTCTGTGGTATTTGGGGAAATTGGCATAATATACCAATCAATTGGACAAATTCACCCAAGAATTGGTCAGATTGAGTTTGCCCAAAATTGGGTCACTCTTAGTCCAAAGTTTTTGGTGGACACTTTTCACCCACTGCAAGATGATTTCAATCTTGCCCAAAATTATTTTGCCCAATTGGGCATTTACCCAACCCAAATTCGTTCACATTGTTCCAGGCCAAATTTTGCCCAAAAAGTGGTGTTTTCATATTCTCAAATCTAAACACTTAGATTAAACAATTGAGCTACCTTCAAATGGGCCATATTTAGGAAGCTACTGAGAAATTGATGCCGCTAACTATTTGCATTTTTGTGAAAAATTTATTTAATTTCGAGTTTGGGCAGAATATGCCCATCAAACACTTTAAGTGTTAAGTTGTCCTTTTTCCACCTTGAGATCTTGACTTCGAAGTATAAAGAAACGTCAAATTTTCAAAAACTATGTCAGCACAGCATTTAACAGTAGTAGCGTAATAGAAAGCACTCGCATAGCACTGATCATAATCTGCACGTGCGCAAAAATTGGTTTCCATAGCAACGGCGCCTCATTTCTCCCTTTTGCATTCGTTTCTCTTGATATCTTCATGGCAAGCTCAAATTTAATGGTGTGCGCCCGCACAGACAAACATTATTCACGTGTGACTTAACTTTATATATAAGACTAGCAGGCCCGTTGAGCCTGCATATACGTATATACACAGATCACACAGCTACGCAGCACCTCGTTCGCAAATTTTAAAAATACCATTAAAATTGATTGGATAGTTCTTACCGCATCAAAAATTCCAATTGGATCGAATGTTAGTCGTAACGAAATCAATTAAATCATTATTAAATTTTATGAAGGAGCAGAGTGGAAAATAGAACGGCGTCGGTTAGTGTTAGTTATGCTTAACCATGTGAGTTTTGTTCCAGCGTTCCGTTTTGATTGCAAGAAGTCTATGATAATTCTCATACTGATACTGACATTGGACCATTTTGTTTCGTAATCTGCTACTGCACCTATATTCGACTCGATTGAATTGTACACTTTTGTAAACTAAACGGCTAATTTCGAAACTATAGTTACTATTATTATCACCGACTCAGCAGTCAGCATTGATTATCTGCCAAACACTGCCACAGAAAACAATTCATCTGAAATATCCTCCGTTGTTCAAGTTTTGTCCATTCTCCATCTTGAATTTGATGTAAAACAACGTCAAATTTTCAAAAACTATGTCAGCACAGCATTTAACAGTAGTAGCGTAATAGAAAGCACTCGCATTGAACTGATTATCATCTGCACGTGCACAAAATTGGTTTCCATAGCAACGGCGCCTCATTTCTCCCTTTTGCATTCGTTTCTCTTGATATTTTCTTGGCAAGCTCAAATTTAATTGTGGACGGTGGCACATACAAACATTATTCACGTGTGACTTTACTTTATATATAAGACTAGCAGGCCCGTTAGGCCTGCAAATACCCAGCTCACTCGGCGCTGCTACGCAGCACCTCGTTCGCAAAATTCCTATCAACTGAATACTTTTTACCGCATCAAAAAATTCCAATCACATCAAAAGTTATTACGGATCAACGTATTCAAAACAGCATTGAACAGAAATGAACGCGCGCCCTCAATATGTAACCATAGCAACGCGCGCGCCTATACCAAAACTGCACGTGGGTGCTTCAAAATGTGTCTACAAAAGGACGAAAAACGTGACGGACGTACAATATACAGAGGTTGCGAAATTATATTAGAGATATACTCTGCCGATGTGTACTATATTTAAATTTTTGTACTTGCATGCAAATTTTTTCCCTCGCCAATTGCGTTTTTGTTTTACAAAAAGGCAAATGAGAGGGTTAGCAGAGATTTGTGGTTTGGAGGTTTTTGGGAGAATTTGTGTATACTACCTTTATCAGTACTGTTAATTCTGAAAAATGCCCAGGTGGGGGAGAAATCTCCACTAATGGGGGAGAAATTTCCACAAATGGGGGAGAGATTTCCACAAATGGCGTAAGAAATCAACTGCTCCTTTATAATATCTGTCAAGTCGGGGTATTTTGGAGTTTTTGGTGTAGTGGCATCGAGTGAAACTGTACACTGCAGTTAGCTGGCAGGAATTTGGGTTCAATGCTCAAGGCATTCTAACCTTGAAATTGATTCTTTTTAAAATAGATCGATTTCATCGAATCTTTTCGCGATAAAATGAAGGGTTTAGTAACGAGTAAAAAGTACTAAACGTCATATTACACACAAGGGCCGAAGGCCCGAGTGTGTAATATGGCATTAAAAAACCGAGGCCGAAGGCCGAGGTTTTTAATGCTTAGTTTAGTACTTTTTACGAGTTATTAAACTGAATTATGCACCGACTTTACTCGAAAAAATGGCAATATTTTCAAACACAAGGAAATGTTTTAAATTAAGATATGAAGGTACAGTTTGATCAACTGTGTGAAATAAATTATTACGCACTGTTCCACTGCACCATAATAAATTATTACGACCTACAGTGCGTAATAAATCCGGATTTCGGCACTACAGTGCGTAATAATTTATTGCGCACGGTATCCTGGTGCCTATAGGGTTTTTGAATACATAGGATAAACATGCCTGGAAGGTGCATAATAATGAATCCAAAATATTTATCGATTTTCACAGTTTCGATTGGAGTTTGAAACATTTAGTCTTTTATCAGCTTGAGCATCTTGATCTTACTGACAATGAATTAATGATTTGAGACGTGAGTGCGACAATGGATCCAAGGAATTGAGTAGAAGTTATCCCCGTAATTATATATGCAAATCTGCAATCTTTTTCCATTCTGGTACCTACCCATCATTTCTATTTTCATGTTTATTGACCTCTTGAATTCATGCAAAAGGAGTCGGGATGCAACAATAAGGTGCGACGGCTTGATATCAACAGCAAAGAAAATGTAACGGGTAACAAAAATGACCCTTTGCTCCTTTGGTTATGAAACTGGGAACGGCGCGCAACAAAAGAATCTTCAAAGAGTTGTGCCACTCGTGCATTGGTCCTTTTCACAACCAATGCACCCTCGTGCACAGGAGCACTGTTCTCCTGTGTACGTTGTATACTGTGTAACTGGGTTGCCATAGTCTGGTCACGGCATCCGTAAGACCTAGTGCCCCATGTACTGTTCTCGCACCCTTGAAGCTGCGGCTGCACCCCTAGTCTCATATCCCAGTGAAGATGGTGAGTCCGAGACAGTATGGGTCCCTCCCCGCGGTGAGTGGCGGTAACTGCCATTCATTTGTTGTCGAGGCAGGCTAATACACAGTGTTTACCTGGCAGAGCACCCCAGGTAGACCCTCCTGATCAGGTTCTGAGCAGGAGGGTCAACTCGTTTCTTTTCTGGCTTATTCATTTCACTCACTCATCTCACTTTAGGGTGCCAGCTTGACTGGCCAAAACGTTAGAATAAACGCCAACGCCCAACACACATCTCCTCTCCAACTTTCACAAACTCCCTCCACACCATATGCTAGACAGGGCAAATAACCGTTGTAAAGTGACACTTGATATCTATTTAACTAAGCTACACAATACTAAAACTAACAACAGAAACCCTATGCATCCTTCTCAAAACAATTACTGGACACAATAACCTCAATAGTCACCTACACAGAATGAATATGGTACTCGATCCTCTTTGTGAATACTGTGACTTACAAAACTGCGGAATTAACCCCGTTTTCTGCCCAGATGAGACAGCATTGCCCATTCTAGAAGACTGTCCAGCCTTCTCCCTACAGAGAATTTACCACTTCCAAGACTATTAAAGTAAACTAAAAGACACAATTAACTCTTTAATAAGAGTTTTGTTATTTTGTGCAGGGTTGTTTGCTGAGAGTGGCTGCTAATAGCAGCCACTCTCAACAACCCTGCACAAAATAACAAAATTCTTCACAAAATCCGCCTGCTTTAATAAAATCCCACAATTTACAGAGCCCATATCTCCAAGAAGATAAAATCCTGATAGAAAACAAATGTAACGTCCCAAAATACACACTACTTCCTACCTCTTATTTGGTCTCCAAAGAGCCACTAACTCTTTGGGCTGAGTCCATGCCCTTTTATACCTGGCTGAAGCTGCATCCTTGAGCAGTCAAAACAGAAGGGACTCTATGTTTTCAGACTACTGCTGCAGACCATCTCGTGTATTATTAGTCGGAGGGAGGTGGTACATAGCCACCTTCGGCTGATAGCAGACCTAATCTGCAGGTAAGCCTCGACTTGCTTCGAAGTCCGTTTGAAGCCACGGGTGTTGGTGGAATCCCAGACCTGCGTGGTCCAGGACTGGGTTTTGCTCTCAGCTAGGGATATAACCCCGCAGTCGGGTGGCCTGAAAACACCCAGGAGTTCACACCCTTAGCCTAGTGTATAAGGGATAGTCTCCATGCTCAGCATGACTGCACTGGCCTGGTTGCTTAATCCGACCTTGGCCGTTTTACTAAGACTAAGACTTCAAAGAGTTGTACGAATTGTGGTGATTGCACATGCGTAGATTTTGCCACGTGCATGTGCACACAAAATCAAGTACATAGGAGAGGGAAATTAAGCCGTAAGCCTGCAT
Source organism: Beroe forskalii (assembly GCA_011033025.1). Lineage (NCBI taxonomy): Eukaryota > Metazoa > Ctenophora > Nuda > Beroida > Beroidae > Beroe > Beroe forskalii. The sequence goes on along the minus strand of WFMF01000089.1, from coordinate 113,355 downwards.
ACGGGAACAATGGAAAACAAGAAAAGCACCAGCAGGCACAATTCTTATTTCCCTCCCCAATGCCTTTCGTTTTACAAAAAGTCATTGAAGAGGGTTGGCAGAGATCATGTTTGGGTGTTTGGGAAGTTGAGAAATAAAAGATAATATGTGTATAGTCACAATAAAACTACTGTAATTTCTGGAAAGTGCCTGGATTGCTCCTTTATAATATCAGTCATGTTATCCGTCCATCTATCCGTCCGTCCATGCCTTTTTAACAAAATTTTCAAAATCACGAATTTATATATTTTGAGGCAGTCAGTTGTCGAAAATGTTAATCTTATAGGCTGACTAGGCCCATCTGTGCCATATTATATGCTCAAACTCTCCTAAATTATGATAAATTCAAGATAAAGCTATAAAGGGCAGTTAGTTGGAAGATTTTTGTCTTAAATCTTAGGAGTGTGGATCATTGAAGGAAAAGGCTTTGGTTCTGTACTTGGTTAATAAGTGCCAAACTGCATTATAACTATTAGACTGTATACCGAATTTGACTAAATTTGAGAAATATGATGGTCAATGTGAAAGAGGAATATTGCTTTTTGGAACAAGCGACAGCATTGAAACAGAAAACGGAAGCACAAAATTTGAAAATCAGACGAAAAGCAATATCAACTTAGTATAAACATTCAAGAATATACATTGCGTGAATAAACAGTGACACAATCTGATGGAAAACGTAAACCAATTCAATAAAATGGAACGAAATCTACAACAAACTGAGTAAAACAACTTTGTACGTATGTAAACGAACCCGCAAGAATTTTAGACGAAATGGCACGATGGCAAGTGCCAATGTGTGTTCTCGGCCCATATCCAAAAAAGAAAAAATTTCCTCCGAACCAGAAATTTTTACCCATTTCGCTGCCTACTCGCTTCACTCACAAAACTTTTGCCTATTTTGTTGTCTACTCACTTCGCTTTTGAAATTGATTCCATTTTAACAACAAAGCAAACAGGCCTCAAAATTGGCTCCTTGAATGATTACTATTAAGCAAAAGCAATTATTTTGATAAGCTTGCAAAATCACGAACCGTCAGTCAATTGCATGTAGACTTTTTGATTTCGAATCCCTACTGACACTGTCCTTCGACGCAGGCGAAATTTTCGAAAGTTTCACATGTCTGAGACTCACAGTGTGTCTTGGGCCAATTTATTAACATAATTTAATGACAACAGCCCGCTGCAGGCGAAAATTTGGAAGGTTTTACCTCTGAGACTGTCTAGGATCAATGTTCAGCAACATAATTTGATCACAACAGAGCGCCGCAGGCGAAAATTTGGAACCTATTTTAACTCTGAGAGGCACCCCCCCCAGAGGCTCCCAGTGATTCAATATTTTCACTGGTCTACCACCAGTGAGGCAAGAATTTCACGGGCCCAGCCCGGTGCAAAGAGAGATCATAATGTCATGCGGATGTCATGTGACTGACCCGGGATTCAATATTTTCACTGGTCTACCACCAGTGAGGCAAGAATTTCACGGGCCCAGCCCGGTGCACAGAGAAATCAAAATGTCATGCGGATGTCACGTGACTGACCCGGGATTCAATGTTTTCACTGGTCTACCACCAGTGAGGCAAGAATTTCACGGGCCTAACCTGGTGTAAGTTTTATTCCGTTTCATATAACACTATGATATATCATTGTTTACACACATTATCAAATTACTTCCGGTAATTTGTATACACAGCCTTTCCCCACACAGTTTACAGCTACATGTTACAGCGTACACACTAAACATTCTGCGTGTAGCAGTGTGTGAATCATGGAGTACATTGTATCAGTACAACAGTGATAGAGTAAAGAGCTCCTGGGACTGGAAAAAACACTGAAACAGTGAAAGGTTCTTGATTTCAAAAGCATGAAATTTGAAAATGTTAATACATTTTTCAAAGCTATAGTCATAACTATGTGAATTACATACCATATTAAAATGTCCTTAGACCTATAGTCTGGTCAGTATATGCAGGGGAGAGGGATACACACTACACAGTGGTCTGCGTGTAGCAGTGGAGTACATTGTATCAGTGCAACAGTGATCGAGTAAAGAGCTCCTGGGACTGGGAACAAACACTGAAACAGTGAAAGGTTCTTGATTTCAAATTTGAAATTGAAATACATCTTTCAAAGCTTGTAATAATTATGTGAATTACGTTTTACATAGCTACATAGGTACCATATTAAAATGTCCCTAGACCTATAATAACGGTGTTACTGTGTCCTAACGACGTTGTTTTGTCGTTATGACGTTCACTTTGTCGTAACGATGTACCTAACTGTTTCGTAACGACCTTATTCTCTTACTTACTGTTTCGTATCGACCTTACTGTTTCGCAACGACGATACTCTGTCGTAACGGCATTACTGTGTCGTAACGGCATTACTGTGTCGTAATGACGATACTGCGCCTTAACAATGTTACTGCGCGGTAACTGTGTCGTAACGGCGTTTCTGTGCCATTACTTCGCGTCGCTGTCGTAACAACGTTGCTGTCTAGTAGGTAATGGTATAATCCTGGCACCGAGTTATGAACGAAATACGTTCAATACTGATCTCAGAACAATAGTACTTGTCAACGTTGTCAGACGTTGTCTGGCGTGGGGGCGCGCGAAGGGGACCGGGCAACGTTTTACACACTTACAGTTTACACACTCGCGCTTAAACACTTACACACTCGCGCTTACACACTTAAACACTTTACTCACTTACACACTTGACAAACTTACACACTTTACACACTTACACACGTTAAACATTTTACACACTTTACACATTTACACACTCACGCTTACACACTTACGCACTTACACACTTTACACAATCACGCTTACACACTTACGCACTTACACACTCACACTTACACACTTACGCACTTAAACAATAAACACTTACACACTCGCACTTACGCACTTAACACTGTATAGTAGTCTCACGACAAGTTTTGACCGATTTAAAGGGTAGTACTATATGCGTAGAGTCGTGTTCTACTCGCGCTTTATATCATGTGTTTGTTATGACACACCAATTTAAATACACATCTACGCGACCTTTGCTTTTGCGTTACAAAAATGTGCATATCTCCGAGGTTTTTTGAGCAAACTTGATGAAACTTTCAGGATATTTAGAGCTTCATAAAAGCAACATCTCAGTGAAGTTTAGATTCATTTTTGAGCTCCAGAAGCGTAGTTATGACCGAAAAGCCAGTTGTTAAGCATTAACTTTAAAACAAAACACCGGTTTATCTGTCATATCTCAATTTCTGAGGGTCAGAAATGTTAGCTACTCCAGGAATGTATTGGTCATATCTTGCCCGTAATATCCTCAAAGTTTGGTCAAAATTGCTCAAAAACGGCTGAGTTATGCGCTTTTTGTTTTGTGTTAACAAGCATTTTCTATTATTACCATATAAGGTAATGTGCGCTTGTTGTGTACAGGGTGTGTCTTTTGTACACCGTTCGACTACTATAGTACTTTAGAGGCTCAGACTCACCGCAGAAATATGATTTAGAGCACTCGGCTCAGCTTCGCTTCGCCTCGCACTCTAAATTATTTAAATGTCTCCAGCTACGCTGTCGACATTTAAATATTATATAGAGCCCTGCTCTCGCAGGGCTCTATATTGTCTGCGTGTTCGTCTTACGCCTCTAAAGTACATAACAGACTTTACACACTCACGCTTACACACTTACACACTCACGCTTACACACTTACACTTACACACTTACACTTGCGCTTACAAACTTACACACTTTACTCACTTACACACTTGACACACTTACACACTTTAAACACTCACGCACTTACACTTACACACTCGTACTTACACACTTAACACACTTTACACACTCACGTTTACACACTTACACACTCACGCTTGCACATTTACACGCTCACGCTTACACACATACGCACTTACACACCTACACACTCGCGCTTAAAAACTTACACACTCACGCTTATTTACTTACACACTCGCACTTACACACTTACACACTTTACACACTCGCACTTACACACTGACACACTTTACACACTCGCACTTACACACTTACACACTCACGCTTACACACTTACACACTCACGCTTACACACTTACACACTCACGCTTACACACTTACACACTCACCCTTACACACTTACACACTCGCACTTACACACTCACACACTCGCGCTTACAGACTTACACATTTTACAAACTTGCGCTTACACACTTGCACACTTTACACAATTACACACTCACGCTTATACACTTACGCACTTACACACACACTCGCGCTTAAAAGCTTACACAATTTACACACTCACGCTTATTTCCTTACACACTCGCACTTACACACTTAACACACTTTACACACTCGCGCTTACACACTTTACACACTCGCACTTACACACTCGCGCTTACACACTCACACACTTACACACTCGCACTTATACACTTACACAATCACGCTTACACACTTACACACTTTAGACACTCACGCTTATACACTTACACAATCACGCTTACACACTTACACACTTTAGACACTCGCACTTATACACTTACACACTCACGCTTATACACTTACACAATCACGCCTACACACTTTACACACCACAGACACTCCTGACGTTTACACTCACTTTTACATCGCTTTTACACACTGCGCTTACACACTCACACACTTACACACACTTATACACCCAACACACTCCACTTATACACACACACTCTCGCGCTTTACACTTTACACACTTAAGTCGCTTAAAAAGTTAAACCAAAAGCTTACACACTTCACACACGCACGCTTATTTCATTCTACACACTCGCACTTACACACTTACGCTTACACACTTACACACTCTTGTTTACACACTTACACACTCGCGCTTACACACTTTACACACTCGCGCTTACACACTTACACACTCACGCTTACACACTCACGCTTACACACATACGCACTAACACACCTACACACTCGCGCTTACAGACTTACAGTCTTACACATTTTACAAACTTGCGCTTACACACTTGCACACTTTACACAATTACACACTCACGCTTATACACTTACGCACTTACACACACACTCGCGCTTAAAAGTGTACACACCACTCACGCTGTTTCCCTACACACCTCGCACTTACACACTTAACACACTTTACACACTCGCGCTTTACACACTTTTACACACTTACAAACTCGCGTTTTCACATTTACACTAAACCTCACACACTCGCGCTTACACACTTACACACTTTAGACACTCGCGCTTACACACTTGCACACTGACGTTTACACACTTTACACACTCGCGCTTACACACTCACACACTTACACACTCGCACTTATACACTTACACACTCGCACTTATACACTTACACACTCGCGCTTACACACTTACACACTTTACACACTTAAACACTCGCGCTTAAAAAGTTGAAACTAAAAGCTTACACACTTCACACACGCACGCTTATTTACTTACACACTCGCACTTACGCACTTACACACTCTTGCTTACACACTTACACACTCTTGCTTACACACTTTACACACTCGCGCTTACACACTTACACACTCACGCTTACACACTTACACACTCACGCTTACACACATACGCACTAACACACCTACACACTCGCGCTTAAAAACTTACCCACTCACGCTTATTTACTTACACACTCGCATTAACACACTTACACACACTTTTACACACTCGCCACACACACTTACACTCACGCTTACACACTTACACACTCACGCTTACACACTTACACACTCACCCTTACACACTCACCCTTACACACTTACACACTCGCGGTTACACACTTACACACTTTACAAACTCGCACTTACACATTTGCACACTTTACACACGCACACGCACACACACGCACACACTCACGCTTATACACTTACGCACTTACACACTTACACGCTTGCGCTTAAAAGCTTACACAATTTACACACTCACGCTTATTTTCTTACACACTCACACTTACACACTTAACACACTTTACACACTCGCGCTTACACACTTTACACTCTCGCGCTTTCACATTTACACACTCGCACTTACACACTCGCACTTACACACTTACACACTCACACTTATACACTTACACAATCACGCTTACACACTTACACACTCGCACTTATAGTTATACACTTACACAATCACGCTTACACATTTACACACTTTAGACACTCGCGCTTACACACTCACACACTGACGTTTACACACTTTACACACTCGCGCTTACACACTCACACACTTACACACTCGCACTTATACACTTACACACTCGCGCTTACACACTTGCACACTTGTGCTGGTTAGCAGCGATCTTAGATTCTTAGCATTCATTACTCATTAGGTACTTTTCATCCTTTTTGCTTTAGAGCTTTACTTTAAATTCAGAACTTGAATGAAACGATTGAACTGAAAGAGTGTGAAATTCGCGTACTACTTATGTACTACTTATGCCAAATACGCCATACAGTATAGAAACCATCGGATACCAAATTGATGGTTAATTTGGGACTATACATGTACGGAATTGATTTAAACCATCTCATCTCATGATGATGATGCACGATGATATACCTAATATACAATTATATAGTTCGTGGTGCAGTTATGTCTGTTCTAGGTAATTTGGCCTAACGCCTAAGCAACTCACACAATTTTGAATTTATCCCTCTCCCCTGCATATTACTGACCAGACTATAGGTCTAAGGAAATTTTAATATGGTATGTAATTCACATAGTTATGACTATAGCTTTGAAAAATGTATTTACATTTTCAAATTTCATGCTTTTGAAATCAAGAACCTTTCACTGTTTCAGTGTTTGTTCCCAGTCCCAGGAGCTCTTTACTCTATCACTGTTGCACTGATACAATGTACTCCATGATTCACACACTGCTACACGCAGATTGTGTAGTGTGTACGCTGTAACATGTAGCTGTAACTCTGTAAAGTGTGTGGGGAAAGGTTGTGTATTCAACGTTACCGGAAGTAATTTGATAATGTGTGTAAACAATGATATATCATAGTGTAATATGAAACGGAATAAAACTTACACCAGGCTAGGCCCGTGAAATTCTTGCCTCACTGGTGGTAGACCAGTGAAAACATTGAATCCCGGGTCAGTCACGTGACATCCGCATGACATTTTGATTTCTCTGTGCACCGGGCTGGGCCCGTGAAATTCTTGCCTCACTGGTGGTAGACCAGTGAAAATATTGAATCCCGGGTCAGTCACATGACATCCGCATGACATTATGATCTCTCTGTGCACCGGGCTGGGCCCGTGAAATTCTTGCCTCACTGGTGGTAGACCAGTGCAACTGTGGCATTTTGAAATCACTGGGAGCCTCTGGGGGGGTGCCTTCTGAGACTGTCTAGGATCAATTCAGCAACATAATTTGATCACAACAGAGCGCCGCAGGCGAAAATTTGGGACCTGTTTCACCTAAGAAACTGTCTAGGATCATTCCAGCAACATAATTTGATCATAACAGCCCGCCGCAGGCGAAAATTTTTAAGTTTTATTGAATATGAATTTGGTAACCGTGCAAAAATTTTGAAAGACTTACATCTGAAACTGTTTCTGACAAATTAAGTGACATCACAACAGCCTTTTGAAGGCAAAAATTTTCAAGGTTTTTCGCATCTGAATCAATTCAATTTGTTCTTCCTGAGAAGGTGCTCACATGGAGGGATGATGCCTCTGAAAATGACGATTCAGATTGTGTGCATGCAGGCTGGTTTTTGCACATTCTACATTGAATATCTTTCTGAGACAGTTTATACATCCTAATTCTTGTCACTGGAAACTGTAAGTTAGTACAGGAATGATTTGAAATTTCATTTATTAAATTCATCCGAATGCAATTCGGGTGAAACACAGTACAGAAAATTAAATTTTCGGTACTAGCTTTCCGCCGAGAATTTCCTCCGTTTTCCCCAAAAATTTCCTCCATCTCAAAATTTCCTCCGAACCAGGTTTGCTGGTTCGTGGCTTTTTGGATATGGGGTTCTCGGTGGTTGTGCACAGCTTGCGAATCGCCGAATCAGAACAGTATTTATACTCTTAGTACCACTGCATGTGGAATTTTCATGCTAAGGTTACACCAAGTACCGAGGGGAGGGAAATTAAGCGCTTGCATACAACCTAAGGTAACAACAGACAAACAACAAATGTGTCTCAAGCCAAATTTTTTGGAAAACATGTTTCTTAGAAAATGGTTGACCCAAAAGGTACACCCCGTCGGCCAACTTTATGGTTGGGTTTGGTACCCCCAGTACAGATTCTGGGGAGGTACGGGATTCGTTCCCATCCACAGTAGCTGTGGCAACAGAAACCTCCCAGCTGGAGATCCCATGCTATCAAACGAAATACCTTCCTACGGTTTATATTCGAGGAAAATGGTTCTAATATAAATAAATGGAAGTAAAACTCCGAAAAAGCCTTTTTTTCGGGTTTTTGCCTGTGTAAGAAAGCCCAAAAAAGGGCGTGGCCAGGAGGCGGCTTTTCCTGATCGAATTTTGACATGAAATTTTTTGTGGTGTTTCTTGATGTCCTGGAGCAATTTATTAACATTGTCTTTGATTGATTTGATGAGAAAAAGGAGTTTTGAACCACCCTATTGTCCAGCTATATTATGTTGACTAATATGGTCAGATGAATACAAGGCTACCATATTTTTATAGGTATTACAATATTTTAGTTGAAACTGCTGAGTTTGCAAACTTAAGTCATGATGCACTTATATTCAACAGGAAGCCTACTGTAGTTCCTACATCCAATGCCAGTTCCTCAACATCTTTAAATCATCATCAGCAGAATATCAAAATAACCGTATCAAGTAATGGTTCTTCTGATGATAAGGTTGTGACAAGCAATAGGGACCAGCCTATCACTCTTGATGATTCACCTGCAAGACCTGATAACAAGCGGAGGAAAATTATAACTATAGAAAGTGATGACGAAAGAAATGATTCGAGTAAAGGACCATCTGATGTTGGGGGCGAAGGTTCTTCATCATCTAAGCAACCCCAGTCGGAGATAGTTGTTGTAGCTGATGTTGACAGCAAAGCAAGCAGCAGGATCATTCCTCAAAAGTATTGTGATCATCTGACGTCAGCTTTATAATTCGTTGTTTAAATTATTGTGTAACATGAATTTTAGCCCGGAATACACTGCATTATATTATGACTATTTTTCTTATCGATATGAAATTTTGAACTGTGATCCTCTGATTGAGCAGAAAGTACTATACAGTAACTATGTACAATTTACATTCTTCTTCATGTGATTTACGTCCTTGCAATTCAAGTTCTTGCCACAGCTGACGTCCGCAATCATTCGCCATTACGACGATAATAAGCAAGATCAAGCACTGCTTGATCGTAAAATATTCTTGCGAGATGGGATTCAACAACTTATTAACAAAAATTTTGGAGGTAAGTTATTTCTATTTCTCTTTACCTGTTTCTAGGTACCTACTCTTACTTAATAAACCTACATACTTCATGTTCATGCACATTGCAAAATTTTATGATGAAATTCAACCTTAATAATTTAATACCTTGTGCCAACACTTGTTCTGACTCTCACTTTCATCGCAGAGGGGCTCTTGCATTTGACAGGATCCTCAATGAGCGGTTTTGGAACTAGGAAGTCAGATGCTGACATGGCCCTCATATTCAATCCAAACGTATCCGAAATGGGGAAGAAGAAATCAAGAAACTTTATTGCTCGTCTAGGTGGCCTACTACGTCGCCAAGGTTAGACTGTTAGATCGTTGTAAGATTCAATGACACATTGCACTAAAATACATATATGGCATTGCCCATCGTTAGTATATATCAATACTAATTTGCATAATATTTCAGCATATTGCTCTAATGTGGAGACGATATTTGCAAAAGTTCCAATCGTTAAATTTTTCGATAAAATCAGTCACTGCGATGTAGACATAAATGTCAACAATATCGTGGGAATCAAGAACTCGTTTCTCTTGAGGGCTATTTCTTTGGGTAAGTTTATGCCATATCAAGTAATCACGTCTCTGAAATCATAATTTCTTTATCTGATTTAACATTCAGGCGGGCCACCTTACAACCCACGTGACCGTTGTTGGCTTTTAGGGTTAAAATATCCTAAGAATATTTTCATCGAATTGTTCAGTTAGCTTGTAATGTTTCGCCCTATACATACATGATGTGCAAGCTCATATGAGCACGGAAAGAAGGATTATAATTGACCTTGGCACCCTTCAGTTGATACCCGGATCCCTGCTCTGGTGCTGGTTATCAAGCAGTGGGCCAAGGCTCACGACATCAACTCTGCATTCCAAGGCTCTCTCTCTTCCTACTGCCTAGTTTCCATGATAATTTACTTCCTGCAAACTGGAGTATCTCCTCCCCTCCTTCCACCTCTAAGAGCTTATGTAGACAAACTGGCAAACGTCAACGTCAACACTGACTTACAACACTTAGTGCCCAAAACCTTCATCAAGTTCGATGTCAGGAATAAAGAGGAACTCGGCGATATTTTCGTCAAGTTTTTCCATTTTTGGGTTAAGAAGTTTCGGCAGAATAAGATATTTTCGCTTTACTCAGCCCAAGAAACAATCAGGACGTATAATCAGCCTTTCTTGGATACCAGTGCTTATGTTCTAGTTATACAAGGTGATTGACTGTCAATTGATAATCTGAGATGATATTACGTTTTGTTATTGCTCAATTTACGTTTATATATTCATATTCTTACCTTCCTATTGAAAATCAGCATTCAAGGAATTGGTAATGAGAATGAGCACATTCTCGTAATCAGTAAGGCAATAAAAGAAGATTCCTTCAGAGCCCTTCCAGAAAGACAATATTGCAAGAGCAGTAAGAGGCCAGCAGTTTACCGATGTCAAAACTAAATTCAGCCAGGTCATAAGATTTGATATTAGGGTATTCTTGATAAACTTCATGTAATGTACCATTTAGTTTGTTATTTCCCTTCATTTGTTTCTAGAATGAGTGAGATGGTAATGATAAGACTGAAATAATCCCCATCCTTGCAGATCTGTGAGCAGTTTAAAGAAATATCCAGCTTTGAGGAACTATTTGGGGACCGCCATCAGTAAGATTTGAAGCCTCCTTATCTATCAAGTATCAATCAACCAACCAAATAATCTAAACAGGCAGTTAATTTGTTATTTCGTTCATGTTCATAATGAATTATTTTCATTTCACAATATTAACTTCTAACTTTCTAATAACTTAGCTTGACCTAATATAAAGTAGAGTAGTGAAAATATGGATTAAGTTATTATAGGTAATTCAGTGACAGATTAATATGATTTGATGATCTGGCGTTTTGTGCATTACTTTTTAAGTCTAATCAAGGTGGGTTATCCTACACTATAGCTCTATAGCATTAATAGTTGTGACCTGACTGATAAAACTACCGTTACATAGGTTGAATATCATCGGACCGCCATGCCTAATCGCCTATTTTCCCTGAATTTATATGGATTGATAATTTCTTAATTATATTTTCTTGAACAATAACCTGCAACATTGAAATGCTTTGGTTACGTCAAACTGAAGTTGAACAAAGATTATAATGTAAAGATTGTCTTAAATTTCTATTGTTTACAGCCAAGTTTTAACAGGATGATCATTGTGGTGATTAAAGCAGCACTAAACACTTATAATGATTTTATTAATACATAAAATTGAAGATTTACAAAGTTCAAGATGTCTACAAGTACAAATTACTAAATTACGGGAATTTATGCTGGTAAACTTACTGTTCGTATTTCGTTCTGAGCTGTAAATGTGATACCTAAGTAGGTATCATTCAAATGGCTGACGACTGTTTCAAAGTTTTATAAACGTTTCATGATTTTAAGAAACCCGAAATAAAACGTTGTTCTCTTTGGAAACTCTACTAAACTCCCTCCAGTAGCAATGTAAAGACAAACACCGGATAACACTGCGTTACCCTCCTCCAATCATTGTGGTGCCATGCCACCCAAACAGAACATCTGGACTGAAACGAGCGTCTACGTGACCAAGTCATTCCGGCTCAACAAGGTCCTCTCTCACAAGGTCCCCAGCAAAATCACCTTCACCGAAGATGACAAGAAGATGTACTTTCTCGCTGGGAGTGGTCGCTCCTGTCTCTACTCTGTCGACCTTGAGCAAGGTAAGGGGAGTGGTGAGAAATTTAGTAGAATTCAATTATGATTTTAGAGCAGATTACAGAATTTACCTCATATCATTAAATCGAGAAAATGGGTTGGTTGTCACTGTCAGACCTTCTCGTACAATATCAAGTTATTAATATAAGTGTTTATCTCCACAGAAGTTGAAGATGTGGAGAAGCCTCTAGAACACACCCAGTACTTTGACAATGCTTACGTGCCTATCAGCCGAGAAGAAGAGGTAATACTTGTGAATGATGAAAAGCACGCTGTATACTCCCGAGCCAATGTCGCCCAAACATTACAACAAGTCAAGTTATAGCTAACGTTGTTTGAATCAGCTGGTTCTTCCATAAACTATCAGCTTACTAGCTAAATTCTAACAGAATAATTCTTATCACTATGAATCTGTAACTTATCAGAGTTCTAGAAACATCTTACTAACCACTATATCACATCTTACTAACCAATGCTATCAGTCTCTTATTAATAATAACCCATCCCCCACCTTTAGTTGTTGCGGGAGAGGCAGAGGATCTGTAAGAATGGCATCACCACGTTTGAGTACTGTAACAAGACCCTCCTAGTTCCTCTTGGCACTAACCTCTACTACCACGACATGAACTCGCCCAGGGTAATGACTAATGATGGCTGCTAATATATCTGATAAAACTTTCAGTTAATCAGTTTTGAGATGCATGTTATTTTGATTGAATCCCTTTCAGAAACCACACTTAATACTTTAATATTATATTCTACTCTATAATGCTATAATGCTCTGTTAATAATAAACTTCTTTTTTTCAAACGAAGCCGTCCACTTCTTTCGGCACTAATTTCCTCCGGTACAACTTAACAACCTCCAACTCCTCCTTCACCCCTCACCCCTCAGAACCAAGCAAGCATCGTGAAGGAAGGAGACCAGGACATGTACTACGACACTAAGCTCTGTCCTACCGACCCTCGTGTTATCAGCTTTATTCGGAATGACGATATCTACGTGACGTCCAGTCACGTGACTGACCTTGTCAGACTCACTGAGTCACCCAACCCTGCTGGTAGGTCCAAGTAAGCTACATTCTGAGGAGTGAAAAACTTCAATGCGCCTTGAAATTTGGAACATAATTAGGTCAAAACTTTCACTGTCATGTAAACAATCAACTAATTATATTCCTAAATTACGTATACCCAGCAAACTGCCCTGTTGATTACTTGTTCAGGCTAATTTATCATTGCCTACCATCAAAATATAGAACAGTCCATATTTTTTTCAGAAATCTACAACGGAGTACCCTCTTTCATTGTGCAAGAAGAGTTTGACAGGTACACAGGGTACTACTGGAGACCTGTTCAGGTTAGTTAGACAGGTACATCTTGAAATAAAACTTCTTGCGTTAAAAACTTGGGGACATTTGCAATGAAATGGCAATAAGATAAGAATTCAGCAATCGGCATTCAATCATTTCAAATCTATGAACCAGAAACAACTGTTTGTCTGTTGAAAAAAGAAGTAATATATCAAAAGCATATATTTAATCAGAAATAGGACGAGTAGAGTGGTTACGAACATCTTCAATTGTAACAATTAAAACGTCGTGTTCTTGTGATATTTCAATGAATATATCATTCATCATAGTCATACATTCTGAGAAGTTTATTGGTTAGAACATACAACTGACACGCAACATATTCATATCACTAAGCTCTTATCTTAGCTAAATCTATAAATAATTGAATTAAATTAATTTATTGGAAAATGCAATGCACTGACTATATTATACGATAATCTACTGTCTGCTATAATGTGAAATACAATATACATTATACAATATACACAGCAATTGGCAATGTCAAGGCACGAGCACTGTACTCAGTACACGGTGACGTAATGACGTATGTGAGCTAGTAGAGAGAGAGAGAGTTCCCGCTGAAACCCTATGCTTGTCAATACGTCACTGCATACCAAAACTCTGTTGCTCAGTGACTCTGTGTCTTGACCTTGTCAATAGCTGGGGAAAATTCTGCCCTTCAGTTGGTCTTGATACGTTGGTAAATTGAATAAGAATAACGGTACTGATTTCAGTTTATCATTAATTAATGTTCCATCATCGTATTCCTGTATATATAACCTTTCTTTAATTTTGCGTTTAAACATTTTACTTTCAAACGTTAGTATATCACAATCCTCAAACGTAATTTGGCAACTTGGATTTGCCGCCAAGTGTTTTCCAACTTCGGTCATACCAGTTCCACTAGTCTTCATGTGTTCTTCAAACCGTGTTCGAAGAGCACGACAAGTCTCACCAATATACCGTCGCCCACAACTACAAGTGATCCTGTATACCAAATCATGTTTGAGGTGTTTTGGCTGTCTGTCTTTAAAACTGAACTTATGACATAATTTAGAATAACTGTTCAAATAAATTAACTGACATTTCCCCGGTAAATCCTTGCTAATACATTGTTTGACTTTCGATGAAATGTCGCCAATGTATGGTAACTAAAATACACTTAAACTTTCTTATTTCTGTCGTGTAAATTAGGTTTTTCTGTCGTGTTAACTTTATTAGTTATTTCCTTAACACGACAGAAAAGCTGGTACACGAAGGGCCAGAGAAGTTTAAGGTGTATTTTAAGTTACCATACATTGGCGACATTTCATCGAAAGTCAAACAATGTATTAGCAAGGATTTACCGGGGAAATGTCAGTTAATTTATTTGAACAGTTATTCTAAATTATGTCATAAGTTCAGTTTTAAAGACAGACAGCCAAAACACCTCAAACATGATTTGGTATACAGGATCACTTGTAGTTGTGGGCGACGGTATATTGGTGAGACTTGTCGTGCTCTTCGAACACGGTTTGAAGAACACATGAAGACTAGTGGAACTGGTATGACCGAAGTTGAAAACACTTGGCGGCAAATCCGGGTTGCCAAATTGCGTTTGAGGATTGTGATGTACTGACGTTTGAAAGTAAAATGTTTAAACGCAAAATTAAAGAAAGCTTATATATACAGGAATACGATGATGGAACATTAATTAATGATAAACTGAAATCAGTACCGTTATTCTTATTCAATTTACCAACGTATCAAGACCAACTGTAGGGCAGAATTTTCCCCAGCTATTGACAAGGTCAAGACACAGAGTCACTGAGCAACAGAGTGTCGGTATGCAGTGACGTATTGGCAAGCATAGGGTTTGAGCGGGAACTCTCTCTCTCTCTACTAGCTCACATACGTCATTACGTCACCGTGTACTGAGTACAGTGCTCGTGCCTTGACATTGCCAATTGCTGTGTATATTGTATAATGTATATTGTATTTCACATTATAGCAGACAGTAGATTATCGTATAATATAGTCAGTGCATTGCATTTTCCAATAAATTAATTTAATTCAATTATTTATAGATTTAGCTAAGATAAGAGCTTAGTGATATGAATATGTTGCGTGTCAGTTGTATGTTCTAACCAATAAACTTCTCAGAATGTATGACTATGATGAATGATATATTCATTGAAATATCACAAGAACACGACGTTTTAATTGTTACAATTGAAGATGTTCGTAACCACTCTACTCGTCCTATTTCTGATTAAATTGACGAAGAAATCCCTATTCTACACACCAAAAGCATAAATAATTTTTTTCTACTGTTTGGGTATTTGAGTTATTTTTGCGACCAAATAGTCTTCTGATTTAACGATAACGTCATAGTAAGATAATATATCTCTGAAACTTACTGTAAATAATTTATAATATCGTGATATATGACCCTATATGCTTATATGAGGATATCTATATCAAATCATTAATCAAACTCATGGAGAATCCAATCTAAGCATGCTTCTATCCCAGACATGATACAATTTTTCAAAATATCGAATTTAGATATCGAATTTAGATATCGAATTTGAATATTATCTAAGCATCCAAGATCATTTCCTTCTTCTCTCTCTCTTACTAAGTACTTATTTTGTTTCTTTTGATATTTTTAGAGAAATCTCTGAAACTTTTTATCGTTATGAAGTAAATGATGGGGTTGATGAAGCTGGTGACTGTATCCAAATTGAAGATTATTTTGGTGGCATATATTCTGAAAGGTGTTTCCAGCATGGAAGTGACGCCTGGCAATATTTCGTAGGCACAAAACCAGGTGAAAAGGCTTACGGATTGAAAGCAGAAAATGCAAGATACCATCAAGGAATTCACGTTGATCTCGAGAATGATATCTTCGACTACAAAAGTGAACTTAACGGTGTACTAAAACAAATGGAGAATAGATTAGAGTTTTCCATAAAACCTAATTATGTGGAACTATTGAGGAAATCGAACGATTTCCATCATGATGACGAAATAGGACAAGACGTATCAACTTGTACACTACGAGTACAGTTCCAGAGTGAGTTCATTGCGACCAAGGTGCTAGAAAGATCGAAGCATCTGAAACGCTCTGAAGAGTACTCCAAAGTTTACATCGCACCTGATCGGACATTTGCTGAACGGAAAGCAAGAGCA
Source organism: Beroe forskalii (assembly GCA_011033025.1). Taxonomy (NCBI): domain Eukaryota; kingdom Metazoa; phylum Ctenophora; class Nuda; order Beroida; family Beroidae; genus Beroe; species Beroe forskalii. The sequence continues at coordinate 96,593 of WFMF01000089.1, read as the reverse complement.
GAACTCGTCGAAAAATTGAAGGAAAAGATCAAAAACGAACCATCTATTAAATGGGTCATTCGTAAGGGTGAGGTTGTTAGCAATGGTTCATTTGGACGAGGTCGTCGTACCGCGTTGACATTAGTCAGTTCGAACTCAGACTCTGAATAGAAGTTTGAGAGGTCCACTGATTTGTTTGTTAATCACCAAACTGAATAACAATCTACAGTATGATTTGGAATTGGGGTAGATTTAGAGTTTTTATGTAAGAATTGAGTTGGCTAAGCTGCCAAAACATTATTATTATTATTATTAAGATCACAAATAAATTCTTCTTGTTTAGCCGTCCTCGAGCCCCTTTGGCAGCGGAAATGATTAAGCACGATACTGGAAGCGAGCAGCACTAGTGTTGGTAAAAGGAAGAAGAAGATCAGAATAATGAGCTCTATATTCGCGAACTTGTTGTTGGCACTCGTCGTCATGTAAATATCAACGAGATGCTCGGAGTAGAACATGAGGTAGTACTCCTTGACCGTCATGGCGAGGAACCACAGGGAGGGCACACAGAAGGAGAGACAGGTGAAGGCCGAGCTGAACCGTCTCATCCAGGTGGGAGTGTCCATCATTCGCAGAGGTTTCAGACATCTGAGTGTCTTGTTAAGGGACAGCGAGCACATCAGGGCTAGCATGCAGAAGAATATAGACGACTTCGTCGATGAGACAAATAGGGCTATTTCATCGCCAAGGACCCACCTGTTGCCTGCCACATTGGAGATGAGCCTGGGTAGAAGCTGCAAGATCCCATGACTCAGATCAGTCCAACATATCATTTTAACCAGGAAGATGGACCTTTCATCGAGTTTTATTGCCTTATATCGAGTGGAGTAAAGCACAAAGGTGTTGCCGGTCAGGCACAAGAACAGGGATATTGCTTTCCAAATCGCAAGGATGATTAGTACTGTTTCAGGGATCGAGAGTGGATGCAAGGACTCGTCTAGGAATACCACCATCGGACATGGATTCTGAGATAAATGTCATGTTATCAGTGTTTTGATTTTATTTCATACGTAAAATTCTTTAATTGATTAAGTAATTAATATTTCAACAAACAAAGTTCACTGGAAAATTTTCAAATTGAGATACATCTGAAAGTGTGAAATTCCAATTTTTTGCTAAACAGAACAAATTTCTGATAATACGAAAATGGTTTAATGAAATCAAATTCGAAATTTACGTTTTATGTTATCAAATCAATATTCCTAATTCCGATGATAAACAGAAATCTGTATTCCTCGATTGCGGTGCAGTAAGCTGAAAAACCATTGTATTTGTACATAGAAATGTAACCTCTCGTTGCCTCATTCCGAACTATAAACGATAAACAGAGACAATGACCATCTTAGTCATTTGAGAGTTGCTTGTTCAGATATAAGATGAAAGGTGTAACAATGGCAAGCGCACCTCGATAATTGAGATATAATAACTTAATAATGCTCTATCTGGCCCATAGCTTCATAAGAAAGTAAGAATTACATAATTACTCAGTATAATAACTTTTAGAAATCAACTTGGTTTTCTCCTACTACGTTGAAAACAAAACAGTAAAACAGTATTGTTACTATACTGTACCTCGACGCTATGTAAGTTGCATTATGCTCCTTTGAACCTGTAAATTAGATGCATTATAATGCTCCTTTGTACCTGTAAATTAGATGATCTCGGTGATCATAGTTTGGTACCTTACATCGCTTATCGAAACAAATTTTTGCTTCTTCCATAAGCTTATGCTATTCATTTTATATTTTCATAATTCCATGGGCTACTGCTAGTAAGTTCTAAAGAGTGAACAGTTTGTATGAAGTGGTCTTTCTGCTACACTAGTGAAACCTGTACAAACCTTTGTTATCATTGGAGACTGTAAAGAGTCATTTTGAAAAAAACTTTTGAAAAAACTACGCGGCCCATGTACAGTATACAGTATACGGGCTAAATATACTTACCCCATTGAGTCACCTATCCCAGCTCTCACATGTATCTTTGGTAAGTGCACATTGTTACAGGAGTGCGAGGGGACGTACCACGTGCTGTATGAGCGAGTGGACGAGACTCGTGTGCCGAGTGTCAGGCTCAGTGCTGCGGGGAGCGAGGACGAGGAACCGTACAAGTTCCCCCTCGCGGGACAACCCAACGCTCTCACCAGTCTACACCTCGTCAAATTCACTCTCCATCCAGAGGTAAGCTCACCAGTCTACACCTCGTCAAATTCACTCTACATCCAGAGGTTAGCTCTCACCAGTCTACACCTCGTCAAATTCACTCTACACCCGGAGGTTAGCTCTCACCAGTCTACACCTCGTCAAATTCACTCTCCATCCAGAGGTTAGCTCTCACCAGTCTACATCTCGTCAAATTCACTCTACACCCAGAGGTAAGCTCACCAGTCTACACCTCGTCAAATTCACTCTACATCCAGAGGTAAGCTCTAACCAGTCTACACCTCGTCAAATTCACTCTACATCCAGAGGTTAGCTCTCACCAGTCTACACCTCGTCAAATTCACTCTACATCCAGAGGTTAGCTCTCACCAGTCTACACCTCGTCAAATTCACTCTCCATCCAGAGGTAAGCTCACCAGTCTACACCTCGTCAAATTCACTCTCCACCCAGAGGTTAGCTCTCACTAGACTACACCTCGTCAAATTCCCTCTACACCCAGAGGTTAGCTCACCAGTCTACACCTCGTCAAATTCACTCTACATCCAGAGGTTAGCTCTCACCAGTCTATATCTCGTCAAATTCACTCTACATCCAGAGGTTAGCTCTCACCAGTCTACACCTCGTCAAATTCACTCTACATCCAGAGGTTAGCTGTCACCAGTCTACACCTCGTCAAATTCACTCTACACCCAGAGGTTAGCTCTCACCAGTCTACACCTCGTCAAATTCACTCTCCATCCAGAGGTAAGCTCACCAGTCTACACCTCGTCAAATTCACTCTCCACCCAGAGGTTAGCTCTCACCAGTCTACACCTCGTCAAATTCACTCTACACCCAGAGGTTAGCTCTCACCAGTCTACACCTCGTCAAATTCACTCTACATCCAGAGGTTAGCTGTCACCAGTCTACACCTCGTCAAATTCACTCTACACCCAGAGGTTAGCTCTCACCAGTCTACATCTCGTCAAATTCACTCTACACCCAGAGGTAAGCTCACCAGTCTACACCTCGTCAAATTCACTCTAAATCCAGAGGTAAGCTCTAACCAGTCTACACCTCGTCAAATTCACTCTACATCCAGAGGTTAGCTCTCACCAGTCTACACCTCGTCAAATTCACTCTACATCCAGAGGTTAGCTCTCACCAGTCTACACCTCGTCAAATTCACTCTCCATCCAGAGGTAAGCTCACCAGTCTACACCTCGTCAAATTCACTCTCCACCCAGAGGTTAGCTCTCACTAGTCTACACCTCGTCAAATTCACTCTACACCCAGAGGTTAGCTCACCAGTCTACACCTCGTCAAATTCACTCTACATCCAGAGGTTAGCTGTCACCAGTCTACACCTCGTCAAATTCACTCTACACCCAGAGGTTAGCTCTCACCAGTCTACACCTCGTCAAATTCACTCTACACCCAGAGGTTAGCTCTCACCAGTCTACACCTCGTCAAATTCACTCTACATCCAGAGGTTAGCTCTCACCAGTCTACACCTCGTCAAATTCACTCTCCATCCAGAGGTAAGCTCACCAGTCTACACCTCGTCAAATTCACTCTCCACCCAGAGGTTAGCTCTCACCAGTCTACACCTCGTCAAATTCACTCTACACCCAGAGGTTAGCTCTCACCAGTCTACACCTCGTCAAATTCACTCTACATCCAGAGGTTAGCTCTCACCAGTCTACACCTCGTCAAATTCACTCTACACCCAGAGGTTAGCTCTCACCAGTCTACACCTCGTCAAATTCACTCTACATCCAGAGGTTAATAACTCGAGAATGTGTCCCTCCGGTAATGTGTTGACCATCCGAACAAATGCCACAGAAATCAACGAAATGTTGTGGTTGCTCTTTGTTGTTATCCCTCCTACCACCAGGACGGAAGTCAGGTTGTGAGGTACCAGCTGAAAGAGGACCTGAAGACTATTTACCCCTGGATTGAGTACATGCCCTGGTTTGGGTGGCATCCCTCAGGTAAAATTAAAAGGGATTCGACTTTTTTTACTCATTTTTTAGTGAATCCTCTGCAATTTCAAACAGTGAATCCCACACTTGGATCGCCAGTGGTAATTTAATGTGTGGTGAAATGACTTGTAACTTGTAACTAGTGACCACTCGTACCAATTAAACACTCAATATTCCCAGGTAAGAGTGTGTGGTGCATGCTCCTGAACCGACCACAGCAGCTGTTCCTACTCGTCAGCATACCTCTGGAATACTTCGTAGAAACAACATGCGCTAGCAACAGGTCTAATTCTCCTAGCAACGGTCCGTGCCCTCCTAGCAACACCTCGCCTAGCAACACTGCTAGAACGCCCCTACCACATCTGCCATGCCCACTTCATCTCCTGATACCCCTCTATCCTCCTCTACTGAGGAGCCATCTCAAGACTCTGCTGGGGACTGTTTGGCAGACTCTGGTCCTAAAATACTGGAACTCGTCCAAAAGACTTCCCTTACGTGGGTCAATGTGAGTTAGTTGCCGTGCGAACGTCATTAATTCTTGACGGTTCAGAAAGTACGAAGAACAACGTTTATGGGGTTCATTTTGGGATAGTGGATACTCCCCAAGTGCGTAGCCCGAGGGATGTATCTACTATCCGGATTATCTTTATACCTACAGCCCGAAGGGCGACGATCTAAACCAATTTGCAAATTTGGATTTGATCAGACAAAGGTCTGTTTTATTACTTATTGACATCGATGAAAATTAAAAGTCGTCAGTGGTTTCTACAAAACGACTATTAACAGAGTAACAGCGGCGGTCCCTCGATTGATAAGGGGTATAGGTACGTAACAAGCTCATTCATATCTTAACGATATAATAACGGTATACCGTTAATTAAAGAAGAGTCGCACGAAGAGTGGTCAATTTATTTTCTTTTGAATCGGTTATACAACTACGATCTGGGATTGTATTGAGAAACACACTTTGTAAAGGCCAACACTAGATACTGCTCGGACTGAACAGAACCCCTCAGGGTCAGTTACTTGTTTAACATGTCGTTCAACAAGGACATCCATTGAGCTCGCGGGCTCGCCAGGCTAGGCTCATACCCGAACAACTATAGGGATAAATGTTGGCCTTATACCTTAAGGATAATAAATACATTTCCTTGTGTTTGACATTTGATTACAACACAGTACTATAATCTTCGATCTTCAAGGTAAAAAAGGTGTTATTTACACGTTAGCAAAAGAGTACGTACAACACCATTGTTTACCTTGTACCGATATACCAGTCAAAGAAAATAAATAAAACACTCAGATACTCATTGGACTCTTATCTAATCAACGGGTATCCTTGAAATCACTAACCTACTGGCTACTTCATGATTCCCTCTCTCTACTCCAGGTGTCAGAAGACCTGATGTTCCTGAATTCCCCGGCCGAGGACACCTTCAGCTTCGTGTTCGTGTACGAGGCAGAGCACAACCACCTCTACCACGTGACCTGCTCGTCACGTGACCGCTCCGAGGTGCAGCTCACGCAGGGAGACTGGAGTGTCACCTCCCTGCTGGGGTCACGGACTCCACCGTCTACTTCCATGCGCAGGTTAGTAGTTAACCACAGGTTAACATTTCTAGATCCCGTTACAGTTAGGCAAGAAGTGCCGGTTAACCAGTTTTGTGGTGACGGTTATTAGATGTTAACCGATCACTTCCCTAAACGGTTGATTGAAAAGTCATAATGTTCGGCTACGGTTAAATCGGTTTCGGTTGGCCGAAATGCCCGGTTTTAACTGTTTTTTCGGTTACGGTTCATTTATTAACCGGTCGTTTCCTACAGGTGAACCCTCTCCAGCAACACATGTACAGCGTTGCTTTAGCAACACCGGGCGTTACCAAGCAACTCACGCCTGACGGTTTCTTCCACACGTGCACGCTGAACCACAGCATGACGGAGTTTGCTAGCGTGTACTCCAACTCCACAACCCACTACCAGTGCGGTGTCTTCAGCCTGGAGTCCGGGACTAAGCTCCGGACCATAACCCCGACCCTCAACTTCGGGGAGGCGTACCTCAAGAAGAGCAGTGTCGGCAGTGGTCCGAGTGTCACTGCAGCAGTGACAGGAGGAGCAGCAGGAGCAGGGGAGGGAGATAACGGCATTAACACGTACCGGTATGACACTCCCATCATCGATAAGATGGAGTTAGATGGCCAGGACGTGTATTACATGGTGTACCCCGCTAAAGGGGTCGACCTGACCCAGCCGCAGCCTGTGTTGCTCTACGTGTATGGGGGACCAGCTATTCAGCTTGTCGTGGACAGGTCAGTACTGGGCACTGGGTAGTGGGTTATGTACATTGAATAATGAATAGGGTGTGTTACATCATGGCTTGAGAATGGGTGTGTTATGTAGAAAAACATTTGTTTTGCCGAAAGTTTCTTTCGGTGTGTAACAACATTTTCAGAATTTTCGGTGAGAGAAATTGCATTTGCTAACTGCACAGCACCCCCAATGTCGCACTCTCACCCCCTCTTTCCCCCGGCGTGTACCAGGTTTAAAGGGATCCACCACCGTCAACAGAACCTGTTTGCCACCCTGGGATACAGTGTGGTGGTGGCAGATTGTCCGGGATCAGCTAACCGGGGCAAGACCTGGGCTGAGGCTATCTACAAGAAGATGGGAACGGTTGAGGTCAACATGCAAGTTAGAGGTATAGTATCTAGGTGTTTCAGAATTTAGATTTCTGGGTCTCAACTTTTGAATCAGATATGATACTATCACAACATACATTTCAAGAGTCGATCTCATTACAATTTTTCCAGTATTCCAGTGATACGGGTGCTGCCACTTTGACACTTTCTCCCCGTTTCAGTGCTAGAAGAGCTAGCTAAGACTCACACTTACCTGGACCTGGATCGGGTGGCTGTGTTCGGCACCTCTTACGGTGGCTACGTCTCGCTCATGGCACTGGGGCAGCGCCCTGACTTCTTCAAATTGAGCATCGCAGTGGCACCAGCCATCAGCTGGCACCTCTACGACACGGCGTACAGCGAGCGGTACATGGGTCTGTTGCCAGGCAACGAGGATATTTACTATGGACCTAGCAGTGTCCTACACTATGTCAACAACTTCCCTAACGAGTGAGTCAGACTCGTGTGCTGTCCTCGGCCTGGCTTGAGGCTTCCCTGTTCATTTAACCCCGCAGCGGGGTTAAATGAACAGGGAAGCCAGGCCGAGGACCACCTATCACTTTCTTTTTCTAATCCTAATGATAGTTATGAAAGTGGAAGTGACACCTAACAGCGTAACATCTCTCTGAAATCTAGGGAGCACAGACTGCTGATAATACACGGTTTGATGGATGAGAACGTGCACTTCACTCACACTACCACTCTGATAACAGAGCTTATCAGCGCTGGAAAGCCTTACGATCTACAGGTGATACATGTGTACTGTAAATAATATGTAATAGTTATACATAAGTAGATACTTAAGTTCATGATTTAGTGTGCATCGTTACGAGCATATACAATTCAGCTATTTGCACTGATTGCAGATTGTAACATTGTGTTCCTATTCGCTGGATTTTATTCCCGATTGAAACATACTTAGATTTATCATTCGCACCAACTCTGCTCTATCCGCTGCATCATTTTTCCAGGTATACCCGGAAGAGAGGCACGGGATTGGTCGAGGTAACGCGCCTGCTCACTGCGACACCACCATAGCGGTGTACCTGCACAACCACCTCAAGAATAGGCTCAAATAGGAGACAAGTGATAGTTGAGATGTGTACGGAGGAGATAGGTGACAGTGTTGGAATGTTGCCAACTTCATCAGACGTTAAGCTCTGCGATATAACGATATACATCTTACATCACTCGTGAAATAAACGTCCGGAACCGTCTTTCTTCGTGCACATAATAAATCTTAGATAGTCCTTTTAATGTTTGAACTTTAATATTTAATTGACATTTGAGAGCTACTTACCCTTCCTTTCCTGAAAAGTTGATCTAACAATTCATTTGATGTTGAATCATTTATTGGCTAATAATTAATAAAACTTAAATATGGAGATTTTACGTCATGAAGCATAATTTAAAAGGAGTGAAAATTTTGTGGGCTTTAGAATAGACTTAGAATCGAGTATATTAGATTTTTTACCTAAAAACGTTTCGATTTAAATATTTTCATTTTTGTCGCCTTCTTTTCCTATAAATCATGAAATCATGAGATTGATTCTTTGATCGTCGAATGTGGGTTTTATGATACTATAACTCTAGAGTCTAGTGTAAAATTGTGTGCGATTGTAATTTCATTTGCATGAAAAAGGATTTTTGAAGTAAAATCTACAAAATGCTGTACAGTTTGATATATGACTGATTTTCCCAGTTTGTACTATGATTTCGCTCTGAAGAATGTGATTTTATCTTATCCATGCTGCGGTTTCACTGTTTAGAGAGAAGATTAATCTCCGATTGATTATCATTGGAACTATGAGTATGAACCTAGGAAAGTCGAACATTATGTTAATTTGTTGTTTTAATAACACGATATTGCCTTGATAATAATAATAATAATATGTATATTTGATAATACCTTTTAACTTATTTCCTTGTTTTTTATTCCCCGTGTTTGCATTCATTGATATTCCCGCTAAATTCTCCTTCAGAATTTTTGAAATGCTGGTTTTTTGAGCGAATGGAATAGTTTTGTTTTCGAACTTCGAATAACGCTTATACATTAGCATTTTCATACAACCAAAAATGCATTGAAATCCAAAAATTGATACTTCCAACTTCTATCCTATCTACCTATGATATTTAATAAAGACGCCTTTGTTTGACAAAGTTAATTATATCTTGGCCACTTGGTAGTTTAGTAGGAAGGAAGACTCAAGATGAATGTCCAGAACCTGGTTAACAAGAAGAAGAAGGCTTTCATTGGGATGACTGCCCCGCCTGGATACGTGCCTGGTTTGGGTCGAGGGGCTACTGGCTTCACTACGAGGTTTGGATGTACAGTAAGCTGCTAGGTAGGATTTTATGTTAGATTTGAGACATTCATGTTGGAATCAAATATCTACATTTTACAATTTTACACTCAGATTTCGAGTAATTCACTAATAGAATCTACATTTCAGATCCGACATAGGTCCTGCACGGGAAGCCACAGACATCTCGGACGAGCGACACAAGAACTTTAACAAGGGAAAGTCTGGGGACAGACAGGAGGAGGAGGAAGAGGACCTGAACGAGTCAAACTACGACGAGTTCAATGGTAAGCAGAATGAGAGGTGGCAAGTGAGAGTATTATACAGTAGGGAAGAAGGAACACTGAATCTTCTTTGGAAGTTCGTATTGAGATCAGAGAAATTTCGTCAAATTCGGAACTTTGCAAGTTTTTGCTTGTTTGGTCAATAAACTTTAAAAACTCAGTCAACTAAAAAGCCACTTTTTAAGAAAATACACCAATTTACAGATTCAACAGAAAGCATTGTTCTGTAGGTTACGGAGGGAGTTTGTTCGGAGGAGGTCCCTACGATAAGGAGGACGAGGAAGCAGACGTGGTCTACGAGAGCATCGACAAGAGGATGGACGACCGGAGGAAAGTGAGGAGGGAGGAACGACTCAAGGAGGAGATAAAGAGGTGATTGTACTATTCAATAGAATGAGGAGGAGAGGTAATATCTAGGTACATCAATATATAGGATGAAGAGGGGAAGTTATTGGTACGTTATTGAAATGGTACGAAGAGGGGATCAATGATATGCGAATTGTGAGGGAGAGAACACCTACATTATTTTAATCTACCAACCACTGTACAGAACTGCTGCATCCGTGACAGGTCTTATTCTATTGAAAAGGGGAAGAGGAATTAAGGGAAAGGGGGCAAGTATAGCTCAATAGCATACCTAATATACTTAATACTAAAGTACTAATATGTGATGTTTTATGTTCAGATCGTTGATCGATCATAATATGATTCGTGATATTTCTTCATTATCTTTTAACTATACGTTTATTATATTCGTCTCTTTAAGAACAAGTTACATCAGTACACTTCAGTCTCAAATAGATGGACGGCTGTAATTACTGCCTCCCTGTGAAATCGCCCCCGTCTATTTGAGACTGAAGAGTAAATCCACAATGGCGGTCAGGTATCGTCAAGAGAAGCCAAAGATACAGCAACAGTTTGAGGATATAAAGAGGGAGTTGGGGACAATGAGTGCTGACGATTGGACAGCCATACCGGAGGTCACTAATATGACCCGGACTAAGAAGAACAAGGTACGGAAAAACATGGTCACTCTGTTAACTGTATTCGGTACTTGAAGCTAAATGAAATTATCCTTGGTGCATTCTTGCTAGGAATTTTATTTTACCATTAGAATTTTATTTTTTATTCACTACTTTAGCAACGCCTTTAGCTAATGGGACCGTCCAACTTGCACATAAATTTGACCCCTCTCACTGAACCTGAGTACCTGACTATACCCCCTCTTATCTGTAGAACACGAGAGCAGAACGTTTCACCCCGGTGCCTGACAGTCTGATAGAACGGGTTGCTTACCAACAAGGCCGGAGCGCGTATGCCGACAGCGGTATCGCCACCGCCATGCCGGGCACAGCCACCTCCTTCGGCCTGCAGACCCCCGCCCCGGGGGAGCTGGACTTGCTGCAGATCGGGGTGGCCAAGAACTCCATGTTGGGGGTCAAACTAGATCAGGTGCGTAACTGCGTAGTGTTAGTAGGAAGTTTCCACGATTGGGGGCAAACTGGATCATGTTTGTAGTGTTAGCAGTTTCCTTGGAGTATGCGACTTTTTATCAATGCCGGTCCAATGGTGTAACACTCAGTTGGATTGCGGCCCTTTAGCTCTTTAATATAATAATTTCCTTACGATATCCTATCATATCTGTTCCTCTTCTCTTCATGTTAAAAAGTTCACGTTTTTGACCATTTAATGTAAATTTCAGATCAATACATGTATTCATGTAAGAATGAGGCCTAGTGAATCAAATAGTGGCATATTACATCATTCTTGATACGTATGGTCTAACAAATCAATGATTAAAATAATAATAATATAATACTATAATAGCTCAATGTTTCGAGTTTCACATGATCTGGACCATTTTACGAGTTTGTATGTGCAGTCAATTATCAGTCATAAATATAATGAAGCAGGTTTTGCAATAAAGAACAAGAATCGCGCCTGCAGGCACATTTCTTGTGCCCGTTGATCCCGAAAGCAGGCGCTTAATTTCCTGTTCCCGGGGGCTGGTATTAAAACACGCCGTCGTTAATCATTTGATCGTCGACCATTGTCCGTCGCGCTTAATGACGGGATGAGTTGACGTTAAAACACTTTGTGGCACTATCAACTTATCAAGTGGCACATCGCAATAATAATCTAATAATATTATTGAATATATTGTATATATATACAGGAATACGATGATGGAACATTAATTAATGATAAACTGAAATTATTGAATCAGTTTCATAAATATTCCATTCGTAACCATAAACTGAAACAATAATGGCGCTCTTTTTCTGTAGCCTCGGCAAGCGCTTAAATTCGTTGAATTACAATGAGGGTCGTACGTGATCTCCAGTCGCACGTGCATTTTATTGCGCGCGCAAATTAATTCATGAACACCTGCCATGTTCTGTTTCCCCGCGTACGCATTCATTCTTGGCTGTTTCCTTTTGAGTTTTGTGCGACGTTTCGTGCCCATATCAAGCGTTGAGAATTATCATGCGTTTCCATTGATGAAAATAATAGTATCTCACGAAATCACGTTTCTGTCCTTACAAGTTTCTGCAGTTTGATGTTATGTTGCTAAGATACCACAGTCAGAGGCCAGAGCTCACTTGATCGAGGATTGCTCAATACTCATGGCGACTATTGGGTAGATATTCAACCAAATGCAATGTTTTTCCTGTGCGTCGAAATTTGTGATTTCCGGATCAACTGTGCCAACTTGAAGGTAAAAAGAAGGATTACTAGCCAAGATTGAAGGTTCAGATATCGTAAATTCATGAGATACCGAGACAAATTTTCCCCAGCAAAATTGCTAAGGTCAATCATCATTGATCGAACTCAAATTGCTCATTGTCAATTGTCTCCTGCTTAAAGAAAAATTATAATTTGGTTCATTGATTGAAACCCAATCAAAATTTCATGGAAAATTCCAAGAAAATCGATAGACATTCATGCACCTCTTATCATTAAAAAGTTTGATGAAATTGAAGAATTTTGAAGATTTTGAAAAAGAATCGATTTTCAAGTTTCTACATTAGGATGAACAGAGCATTGAACCCGAATAACTATAAGCTAGCTGCAGTGCACACTGTACAGGATGCCACTACACCAAGCTATACTGGCGCGAGTGATATTATAAAGGAGCAGTTGGATGCTTGAAAATGATCGAAAAGGTGACGTACGTACGTACGTACATACATGTACGGCCAGCAGCTCCACCACCTATTTCAGATTTAACAGTACGCGTAAAGGTAGTATACACACAACCCCCACTAAACACGATCTCTGCTAACCTTTTCTCAATGCCTTTTTGTAAAACAAAAACGCGATTGGGAACAGGAAAAAATTGAATTTTTTCACATTATTCGACATTTACGATATAAAGATATAAAACGTGATGATAAATACCTGTTCAATTCCAGTTACAAAGATCACGTTTTTGGAACCTTTATCAATGATAAAAGTGGGCCTTTAATCTTGCAGTGCCTATCCAGAGGGTAGTCAAGACCATTCCATGGGCTAGGGTAGAGCGGGGTAACTTTGAACGATTTTTCAGTTCTTCTAACTGCCCTCTGAAAATAGAACACATGCCAAAAAGTTCGTGTGTTCTTATAACCATTAGGGGCCCTGGCTAATAAACCTGGTATGTGAGATGTGTCAGCTTGTACTAACAGAGCCGTAATCACGTGATCAAATTTTAACAAAGTTGTTCAAAGTTACCCGGCCCTGGGGTAACTTTGAACACCCAATAAACCAATTAGAAGCCTCCTGGATATAGATTTTATGTTTTGAACAAATTCTGGGTCAATGAAAAGTTCATTACCACATAATTCATTTCATCAATTCAGATGGTGAAACCATGGCCACGCCCATTCAAAAGTGTTGTTCAAAGTTACCCCAAAAAGATTTTTGTGCTTTTTTGCTTCGAGTTATGCTAAATTGGATTTAAAACATGCTTATGATGCTTCTTATATGCCATTCTTACAAAAACTTCCTTTGGGCAATGAGATTTGACCACTTTTGGAAAGTGTTCAAAGTTACCCCAATTCGCTAATATTTTTTTTCCAGATACAATTTTGCATGAGGTCCTCTAGATTATGATTTGGCTAGCCAAGGCCAACTTTCAACATGTATCTACTGAATTATTACAAAAAAATAAAGCCCCATCATTGATGCCCGGACAAATTTGAGGTGGATCAAGGCCTTTTAAAATCAAATCCATAAAAGCATAAGTAGGTAATTGCCTGCATGAAAATATCTAAAATTAAAATCAAACAAAGTCTCAAATTTAAACAAAAACACATTACTGATGCAAGATATAATCTGACAAAAAGTGTACGTACAATTGATTATGAAAGTAGGCTTAATATTACCAAATCTGAACTTATAGCCGAAAAATCGATTTGAAGGACTTTTCCATGAAATTGCTCGGAACAAGCAATAATGAAACCAAAAGACTTCTATGGGTGGCAGAATTGTTCTAAAATCCCATTAATACACTGCTTTGTGATGGATTGTACGGTTAAATCGGAAAAATGGCTTATATCAAGACTGCAGATGCTGGGATGTTCGAGCGTGAAAGAAGTGACTCTCAACAAGTGTAAAGTCCCTGTCAAGGAGGAGCTCGCCTCTTCACTGCATGCAGCGTTATCAATCATTTACCAGCTGAACAATCAGATCAGAAGGATAACTGAAGAGTCGGAGGAGTTGCGGAAAAGCTTGATGAGTCTCTGGAGGCTTCAGTAAGTGTCAATCAGGCAAGCAGTGAGACTCTGGTGTTGCAGAAGAAGCTTCTGGACTCGCAAGAGACTGTTGTTCGGCTTCAGGGGGAGTTACTGGAATGCAAGGACGAACAGCTGCGAGCAGTCACTTCAAGCGTCAAGTCCTCAGTTCAAGAGACTGTGAAAGAGGAGTTCAGGAGCTACAGTCAGGTCGTGAAGTCAGGACAACAGGAGCAGACACCTGTTACACCAGCCAACATCGTGTCAGTAGTGAAGAAAGTTGTGGAAGAGGAGGACAGAAGTCGAAATGTCATGGTATTTGGACTTGTGGAAGAAAAGAACGAGGACCTCAACGCGAAGATCGTCGAAATCATGGAAGTGATCGGAGAGAAGCCAAAGATGGAGGTTTGTCGAGTTGGTAAGGGTAAGGACGGCAGATCCCGGCCTGTTAAGGTCGCTGTGTCCAGTTCGTTAATTGTGTCGCAGGTCATTTCTAAGTCTCGACGACTCAGCGAGAAGGACAAGTTTAAGACTGTATTCCTGTCTCCAGACAGATCCTACGATCAGCGGGCTGTGCACAGGACCCTTGTTGCAGAGCTGAAGAAGAAGAAGGCAGAGGAGCCTGGAAAGCGACATTTCATCAGAAGTGGGGCTGTTAACAGTGTTGAGAAGACAGCGCGATCAAACACATGAGCTGAATGGTGCATGGAGCATATTATGCGTTCAGGAGTGTGGGGAATTAATGACAATACGCCTTTAACATGCTGTTAAGTTTCATATCAGCAGTCTGTCGCGCACACAGGTCTTTTAAAGTTTTAAGATCTCGCAACACATTCTCTGATTGTTATGTTTGTGTTTAAGAACTTTGGCGTGTCATACATTTCTTTTCATTCAGTTTGTCGAGTGCCCTATCGAGGGATTTTATATCAATTTTTTATTGTTCTAATTTTATTGATTTCAAAGCCCTTAGTGGTGCCCCACCGTGGGTTTTCAAACAAACAAATTAATTGTTGAATGTATGAAATAAGGGAAGTGATATGGAAGCAAATCGAATTGATTTATTTGCTGTTCAAAGTTACCCCAGGAATATTCAAAGTTACCCCAAGCTGTTCAAAGTTACCCCGTGTTCAAAGTTACCCCGCTCTACCCTACATTTCATCATGAGTGGATTGCGTAACAATAAGTTACGTTTTTCATGATATCTGGGCCATTTAACCATATTTTCCTTAAGTTTTGTTATCAAAAGATCCCCAATAACGAGTGACAGACGATCCGAAAGTATGAGGTCAATTGGATGACAGCAGTCAGCAGGGAAAGTTATTCACAAAAACTAATTTTTGGTGAATTTTGTCGAAATTGGGGTGTACAAAAACACCACAGTCTTATATGAACATGTCCTTCTGGTATTTCAAGATTCGCCCTTTCAGTTCGTTAGCTGGTCTTAGGAACGTGTGCACCCTCTGATTTTGTGCACCCACAACAACACTCGCCTATTGACAAACACCCGGAAGCTATCCAGAGAAATATAATACAAGAAAGCGTTGGACATGGCGTTGATGAACATTGCAAAGAAAGCAAAGATTGCCACGTGGTGGTCAAAAATGGCACGGAGTTCTGGAGACAGCTTCTGAGCAACAAGTCGTCGGTAGATCGAGTTGTACAGCAGGACCGGTACTCCTGAAACAATGAAATTGCGCATAATCCTTGGTTTTTGCAAGTTCACCTAATTTCGCCGCGAATTTTTCTGAATTCATCTGAACTTGTCATCATATAGTTACCTAATTACATATATCTCAAACTTGGTTGCATAAGAGTAATACTAGTTTTATGAAAACCTGAAACCAGGTACGTTATTCCCACGTAGACATAGGTCACAGCTCCTTGAAGCTTAATCCGGCCCCTGATCTTTTTGGCAAGAATCAGCAGAGTCACCGTCGTTATGACAACGACAACGTTCGGTGTGACACCGAGTATGACAACGAGAGGCGGGAAAACCTTGTCCCAGATGGGGTTGGTAAAGGCATAGACACACCTGAAGATCACGGGTTGGTATGACACATCTGTGCCATCTACAATCAGCTGAGATAACGGCAGTATCGCGACTAGGGTCCATATGATGCTGGCAATCAGATATCCCTGTTTCTTAGTCCGGGATATCACCCTAAGGGGGTGGATGAGGGTGGTCAGCTTGCTGATGTGCAGGGCACAGATCAGCATGTTGCCTGCCATGTAGTTCATAATTTGGAGGTAGTGGAAAACGTAGCAGGAGATAGTGTTGTAGGGCCATCCGTTCCAGATGAGGGATGCTAAAGTGGGGTGGATGGCTGACAGAGAGTACCCAATGTCACTGATTGCGATGTGGGTGATCAGGACGATGCTAAGTTTGTCCAGTCTAAGGGCCTGGTTGTAGATAGCCAGGAGGATCATGGTGTTGCTGATGAAGGACAGGGTAAGGGTGATGCCAGCCCACGCCAACAAGCCGTATCTTGTGGTATCCGAAACACTGCCGTAGTCTCCAGGTTGTGTAGAGTTATGAAAATCCATTTCTGCGGGAATTTCAAATGGATACACACTGGTAGCTCTGATGAGGCAAAAAGGTCATTTTTTTTGTTTATTTTTCGTGAAATATCCAACTGAGTGGTTGACGGTTGTGACCCTCCAAGTC
This sequence comes from Beroe forskalii, assembly GCA_011033025.1. Lineage (NCBI taxonomy): Eukaryota > Metazoa > Ctenophora > Nuda > Beroida > Beroidae > Beroe > Beroe forskalii. The sequence continues at coordinate 79,791 of WFMF01000089.1, read as the reverse complement.
CGCCAACCTCTAGGGCAAGCCCTTCAGTCTATTACCCCGGCTGGAAAAGTATCAGCCCTAAGACGACTGAAATATCAGCCCCAAAAATTTTTTGGAGCAAAAAAAGGTCTGTGTTGTTGTTCAAACTCAGAAATCTTAGTCTGATCTACGTACCTACTTACTAAACTTTTTACGAAGAAAATTTTGCGAGGATTAAAAGGAGTGAAATAAGGAAACGTCAGACGGTAAGGCGAATAAAAAGAGGTTTTAGTAGAGCATTAAGAATAAGTAAATTTAGCTAACGTAATGGTGACTGTATGAATCACGCACAATGTGCGTGATTCATACAGTCACCATTTAGTTAGCTAAATTTAGCGAATCTTGATAAAGTGCGTCGCACATGATCAAGATTCACTAAAACACTTTGCTTTTCTTACATTAGTGCCTTATACTATTATCATGTGGTCATATGTTAATATTTATCCTACCGCACTACTATACTCGTTTAAGCATTACATGGGGATATGGATACTCGCAAAATATTATGGCTATGAATCTTTTATATTAAGTAAAGTTCTCTTAACTTCAAATTCGAGACCTCAAGATGGAGAATAAACATAGCTTGATTAACGGAGGATATTTTAGTTGGTATTGTTTTCATAAAACTTTATAGCAGAGGTCGGTCGGGTAATCCGACGGAAGTTCGAACGACGGAAGTTCGAAACGACGGAAGTTCGAACGATTCTAACTTCCGTCGTTTTGAACTTCCGTCATGTTTGGCGACGGAAGTTCGAACTATGGACTTGCTTTTCCTCTTTTTACACTTGGAGACCTGCCAAGTTCTGGAAGCACTAGCGTTATTAGCCATGCTAGCATTGATTCACATATGATATCCGGGGATAGCCGTAGATCAGATGATGGTCCCAATGGTACCATCTCGCATCTCGCAGCTTATGATTCCAATCATTGCACTGATCAGGTGATGGCAAATGGTCCTGATTGTGTGTGCCTGACAACATGCGAGATGTCTTCTCGCATATCACGCTACACCAGCAACAAGCAAAAAGGCGACTTGTACTAGTAGCGGCATGTGGACATTGGACAAGTCTCCCACCGAACCAACGTCACCGGCGCTCCCCTCACAAGCACCTCCCATTCCTCAACCCCTGTTGAAAATGATGTCCACACTGGCTGACAGAAGCTGATCTGGAGGATTTCACTGAGTACTGCGAGAGGGAAAGTGCGACATTTGACCCCCGACATTACATCCCCCGACACTAGGTCCCCCGTAATAAACTCTAAGACATGTAGTTGTAGGCAATACCAGTCAGGAAGCTGTCTGCAACTTAGGTCTGGAGTAGATCCCAATGAGGTTCTGGATCTTCTCGTTCCTCCTTCTCTCCAGGGCAGATGGCTTGAACACGTCTCATCTGGATTTTACTGTGCCTTGAGAGGGATGTGATGTCGCCGGCAAGCTCTAATCGAGGACTACGAAAATTTGGAGGACAAGCTGGACTTCCTGCAGAGAGTTGGAGCTCTGCGGTCTGTGTGAAAGCTGATGAGCTTTCCCTTGTAAAGCAATAAATCGAAATAAAAGATTCGTTCTGACGATTGGGTATGAATTTACCCATGAAACTTAAAGTAAAGACGATTAACCTTGTGTTTTAATTTGTTGTAATTGTCCGTATAAAAAATTTGTTGGACCAAGGTCCTGTGCTATCTCATAATTTTCCGCTGTACCTTATCAGAAACCACTGAGGGCTCTTAGAATGCTCCTAAAATGCTAATAAAGTCCTTAAAATAGTGATTAAAACCATCTGTAATGATAGGAAACGATTGAGTATCAAGAAGAACGCGTAAGTAACACAAATAACACAATGTTAAACACATTGGTGTGAAAGTTCCAAGACAAAATCAAACCCCAAAAAAACAAAACAAAAAAACAAAAAACAAGCCCTACACTATTTTTAGGATCTTGGGCTACAATCCCCCCTATTTACACCTGGACACTAATCAAATGAGGTAACTGATAGTTAACTTTTCCTTTTCTGTGGAGCAGGCGTCTGACAGTGTCGCTGGACAGACAGTGGTGGACCCCAAGGGTTACCTCACAGACCTCAACTCAATCACACCCCGCAACCTGGGAGACGTGGGAGACATCAAGAAAGCAAGGTATTATATCTAACTAAACCTCCTAGCGCAACGTTGTTTACATCAAGAAAACACTTCCTAGCGCAACGTTGTTTTTATCTGGAAAGTTTGCGTGAGCGTTGAATTAAGTTAATGCTGCATGTTTTCATGGATGAGTGGTCATTTATCAACTAACATACCTAATCAACTAACATAATAAGATCCTTTTGACAGGTTATTGCTCCAGTCGGTAACGAACACCAACCCTAAGCATGCACCTGGTTGGATTGCTGCAGCCAGATTGGAGGAAGTAACGGGGAAGCTCCAGCAAGCACGGAACATTATAGTAAAAGCGTGCGAGGTGTGCCCCAATAATGAGGATGTGTGGATCGAGGCAGCCAGACTACAGCCCCCCGAAATGGCTAAATCTATCATCGCCAAAGCTGTAAGCAATGTTCAAGTGATTCCTTATATAATGAGTAATTAATTATGGAGCAAAATGGTTCATTATCATACGAAGTTGTATTGCAATAAACAGCATTCTATGCCCAGAATACACAAGAACTCGCTATATATAGCATGACGTAGACTGGTCAACGTAAATTCGTAGATTATGCTTCTTATTATTCCTCATAAACATATTATAATGGATTCCCATTACTTATTATAATATGCTATTGAATATTGATATCTTGGATCACAGTATCTTTAATGTACGATTCGTGCTAATTTCAACGGGCTATTGCATTGGTATGATAATATAAATCGAGCGATTACATAACGAGTGGGACTGTGTTATCGATGATTATCACAATATGATGCTTCAGCCATGTTTGACACTTTGACAATTGTGGATAACACACAATCCATGAATTAGTTGATTGTATAATCACCCGACAATCTGATATACCTTTATTGCCGGAAATGAAGCGGGCAAAATGAGCATCAGAGCATACATGTAGGTCATTGGAATTTAATCCACGGGAGAGTGATAATCTACATTTCCTTCATCCAGGCCCACCAATTACCATTTGAATTATGGTGAATGATTGAAAAAATCCAAATTGCAACCCAGCAACTCGCTAAAGTCTTTCCTTGACTGGCAGGTCCGTAACTTGCCGCAAAGTGTCAAGATATGGGACAAAGCGACGCAGCTCGAAGAGGACACGATGGCCAAGCGACGAGTGCTTCGTAAAGCGCTGGAAAACATCCCCAATTCTGTGAAGCTTTGGAAGGACGCTGTGGAGCTGGAAGAACCGAGCGATGCTAGGATCCTGCTAGGCAGGGCGGTCGAGTGCTGCCCCACAGCGGTTGAGTTGTGGCTAGCTCTAGCTAAACTGGAGACTTACGACAATGCCAGGAAGGTGCTGAACAAGGCCCGGTTAAAGATACCCACAGATCGCAAGATATGGATTAATGCTGCCCGGTTGGAGGAGGCTAATTCCAACAAGGAGATGGTTCATAAGGTAGGTGTAGATGGGAATTTCATTACTGTATTAATGGAATGTATATCAAGCAGAGATATCGTTCCCTTTTCCATTTCAAAGTTTCAAGATGCTTGAATACAGTAGTGAAGATACCTTATCGGACATAATTATCACGGACATTAAATTCACGCTGAGCACATCAGCGTGAATATTAATGTCCGTGAAAATTTTGTCCGTGATACTAATGTCCGTGATTTTCAGGTCCGTGAAAATTAAGTCCGGTATTTCTCTTAAAATTTTTAGGGTAGAGACGCAAAATTTTTGACTTTATCTCTTTTAACGCAATAATACAATTTTTAAGGAAATTATACTTCTGTTTCATGATTAGAACATGCAATATGGAAATTTATCTGAATATTAATTAACGAAATATATTGAAAAAATCTTGAAATCAAGTATTCAAATCGTGGAAAAAATCGAACCGAAAATTTCGAGATTTTCTTGAAATTTGAAGTGGCAGGATCGAGCGTGAATATTCATGTCCGTGAAATTTTAGGTCCGTGAAACTTAAGTCCGTGATAATTATGTCCGATAAGGTAAACACATTATATTAGATGAATGTTATTTGTACGATTTATCGATTCGTAGAAGTTAAAACATACTTCATCTTGTATATTATGTAAGAGACTGCTTAAGACTGTAAGAAACTCAAAATCTCGTAGTAAATCAATGAAATCTTATCCTAAATAAGAGTAACCAATAACCTTCCCACAGATTATTGAGAGGGCTGTATCTTCGCTGAAAGCGAACATGGTCGAGATCAACCGGGAGCTTTGGTTGAAAGAAGCTGAGGAATGCGATCAAGCTGAATCACCTATCACATGTCAAGCTATCGTCCGAACTGTCATAGGTCAGTTATACTTACTCCGCACAAATTAATTGTCAAATGTCCGACTATATTTGTCAGGACTAACAACCTTAACTGTTAGCTAAGTGACTAGGTCCATCTCAATACCATCTGTAGCCTTGCATGGTTTTAATATTGCTCTTTGACAACTCACATCGTGAAGTGTGACTGGGGGAACTTGACATACCTGTATGTTTTTGTCAGGGGCAGTCTCATCCTCATATTGTTATCGACGTAGCGCGGGGAAACAAAATGTTACACATTTACAACATTTGCATTACGCGCAATTAGCGCGCGCGGCTGGATCGTCGCGCGCGCGTGGGAATAATAATGTCATGTCATCCGGAGCAGTATCAGAGCTTGTGGGCAAAACAAAGTGTGCTATTAACTGAATGAGTGATGCAAAACTGAATGCATGTGTTTCCATTGAAAATCACATTTGAACTGCATATGATAAGTAATAAACCAACCTATAACTAGTGAGTTACAATGCAATGTCGCAGCGATGGGGGTTGAAATCGAGGACAGGAAACACACGTGGATGGAGGACGCTGAATCGTTTGCCGCCAACAAGGCGTATGTTGCTGCGAGAGCAGTGTACGCTAACACTCTGACCGTGTTCCCGACCAAGAAGAGCATTTGGCAGAGAGCTGCCTTCTTCGAGAAGAATCACGGCACTACGGAGCAGTATGAGAGCTTGCTGCAACGCGCTGTCACTTACTGCCCTAAGGTGGGTTTGAAGGGCTGTGTGCTGTTCAATTCACTATTTAGATCAGTTAAACTTTAGTTGTTTTGAGTTTATTGCTACGCTGTCATCAGTCTACTGTTTTGTCGATGTCACTCCATGGCCTTGTTTGCACGGTCAATCTACATTCATGTTGAATGTTGAGACCAGCCTACTGTTTTGTTACGTACGTACGTTTTGGTACGTTTTGGTTAGTTTGACTGGGCGTGCTCAGGACATCTGCGTCGTGCGCGTCTCCTTCCAGCTCAGCAATGAGTTGTTGTTCACAGCTGTGTACCCCGGAACAGGAGGTGTATCCGGGAACTGCTCAAGGAACTTGCCCAAACCGATCTTGAAGCTTTCAAGTGAGATCAGTTGAGAGACATCAGATGGCAAGATATTCCAAAGCTGAGCTGCTCTAACACCAAATGAACTGTCATAGTCACTACGCACAGATAGTTGGGCTTTGGTGTTTATCTGAGGGATGAGTGCCTTGATCCCAAGCCGAGGATGGTGCTTAAACTGCATTTCGACATCGTTTGGAGCGTGGCTGTGGATTATCTTCCAAACTTGAATGATGCAGTATCTTTCTCTCCGGCGTTGAAGTGACATAAGATTCAGCTTCTTGAGGCGGTCCCAATAACTCAAATCTTTGAGTCCAGTTACCTTTCGGACAAAGCAGCGTTGGACGTTCTCTAATTTCTTTATGTCAGTTATCTTGGTAGGGTTCCAAACCGGACAGCAGTATTCAAGCCTGGAGCGGACCATTGACTTGTAGAGAGTGAGCATCACGAGGGGAGAACGATCACAGAAGGCGCTGAGAACCCAAGAGGACATTTTCCTAGCTCCTTGAACAGTTTGTTCAATATGAGGCGACCATGATCTATCACTTGAAACGAGGACCCCCAAATCTTTAGCAGTGTCCATAACTTCGATAACGTGTCCTTTGGGAGTTTTGTATTCTACATTCTCCGGATAGAAAGGTAGTTGCCTTAGAAGGTAGGAACTGTTAAGAGGATAGCTCAGCAATTGGAATTTGTCTTCATGTAGCTCCATGTTATTCATGGTTGACCATTGTATTACCCTACACAGATCTTCCTGTATTTTTGCAGTACATTCCAGACCAAGCACCCTTGATATCAATTTGGTGTCGTCTGCAAAACATAGACCCTTGCAATTTTTGAGTGTCGGAAGTAGGTCGTTTATGTATAAAAGGAACAGTATGGGTCCTAGCACTGTACCTTGTGGGACTCCACTTACCACAGGTTGGGCTGATGACGAAACCCCTTCCACCTGAACAGTTTGGGTTCGGTTTGTGAGGAACTCTTTAATCCAGGACAAGATTTTTCCACCGATGCCATACCGCTTGAGCTTTTCCAACAGTACTTGATGGTCCACTTTGTCGAAAGCCTTCGAATAATCGAGGTAAATCACATCTACTTCATCGTTACTATTTAGGCAGCTGTATATGAACTCGATGTGGCTAAGCAGCTGGGTCAAGCAACTGCGTTTTTTCCTAAACCCATGTTGGTTGTTGCTGATGAAGTTTGATTCCTCAAGATATTCCACAAGCCTGTCTCTCATAACTCTCTCAAAGGTCTTGATGATGTGAGAAGTCAGGGATACTGGCCTATAATTGGCAGGATCAGTACGGTCATCCTTCTTGTAGACAGGTGTTATGAACTGAGCCTTAAGAACAGGAGGAATGAGTCCATTGGCGAGGGAATCCGACCAAATAATATGTAGAGGGACTGCCAATTCGTCTTTGCATGATGTGAGAATTCTGGCTGGGACATCGTCATCAGGACAAGCTGAATAAGGGTCAAGTTCCTTTAGGGCTGATATGATGTCTTCTTTTGAAAAGCTAAAGTCTAAGAAGGAGGTGCTCATTCCTTGAGGAAGACCATCCGACTGGAGGCATGCACTGATGTCAGCCTTAGCCGGGTCACTGAAAACTTTTTGGTATTGTGTTTGGAGAATTTCTGCCTTGCTTTTGGGGTCACTGGTCAATTCATTGCATGCATTACGAAGAACAGGAATCGTAGATTTCGTCTTTTGAAACCGTTTTGCGTACGAAAAGAAGTATTTAGGATTACTTCTGATGGTTTCAACTGCCTTTTCTTCCCTACGACTCAGAGTATTCATTATTTCGGCCTGGATGTTGTACACAAGGAGATTTACTTCTTCAGTTAGATTTGGGATTGTGCGGGACATGGGGTTCTTTTCTTTCAAAGCACTTATCCGAGCATTGAGTTTTCTCCTTTTTCTTTTCATGGCTGTGACAACGTTGTTTTTTCTGGGCTGCAAATGGTCGGATGGTGTCTTGCAGCTAGGGGAGTGGAGGAGCGTGATCTGCAGGACAGTGAGCTTTAGTAACTCGAGGAACTGCTCAGAATCTTTGTTGCAGAGGGCCCACAGATCTTCCCAATTGATACTTCTGAATGCTTCGTTCATGGCACCAAAGTCAGCATTGTGGTAGTCTGCAGCTCGGAAGGAGTGAGGACTGCGATTCTCTGATTGAGGAGCCGAGATAATACCAAGCATGTCGAAGCCAAGCAGTGCTTTAACTAGACAATGGTCCGAGAGGGTCGTTGGTCTGACGTCAACTTCTGCAACATAACGTGGCACGTTAGTGAGGACAAGGTCTAGGGTGTTTTCACCTCTAGTCGGCTTTGTGACAACTTGTGACAGATGGTTTTTGTCCATGAAGTCAATGAGGTCTGCGGCAGAGGTTGAGAGAGAGGATATGGGCATCTTCCAATCTATCTCAGGGAAATTAAAGTCCCCAAGAATATACAGGTCAGGCATCCTGTGGTTGTCTGAGATTCGGTCGATTGTGTCTTGGAGGTTGGATAGCAGGGAGGAAAATCCTGAGGGGTTTGAGTCTGGAGGTCTGTAGATTGCAGCGATGAGAGTGTGGCTAGACTCAATGTAACAACCAACCATATTGTTCTCTTGGTCTTTGAACCGGGTGACTTCTTTGACAAGTAACTGGTCGTGGAGATAGAGAAGACAGCCTCCACCGACTCGTTTATCTCTGTCTGAACGATAAACTCTATATCCCTTGATCGAAACTTGTGCGTCTGTTATGTAGTCCTTGAGCCAAGTTTCAGTAACAGCAATTACAGCAGGAGGGGACTGCTGCCGTTAACAATGGTTTCCTGGATGAAGGGATCTTCCATCTGCAGTTGCTGTTGGCAGCAGGTGACACGCTCTGCCCATTGATTAGCACAATGGAGGAAACTGTTGGTTGTACCACTGTGGGATCTGTGACTGGTACATCATTGGGGGCGCTGGTCCTTGCTGGGACATTGGGGCAGGATTGAAGGCTTGCTGGGGAGGAGCGGAGGGCTTGGTCTGTAGAGCCTCTTTGATTAGGTCTTTCAGAAGTCGCGGGATCTCGTTCTGAACCAGGTCTGTGATCTGCTCGTTGAATCCCTGCTTCATGTTCTCTATCTTGTGCAATAAAAAAGCAGAATCGTCGTTCCTGATCAGAGATTCTGGCTTGCTCCGCTGCTGCACAGTAGGAGGGTAGGGGGTGTCTGAAATGCTGAACCTAGGGATGGTTCGGGTGATGGTAGTATGGGAGGTCTGATACTATCATTTCTTGCAGCAGGGAGAGGTCTAGTAATTTCCCTTCTTGCTGTCCCTTGACCCTGGTTTTGGTTTTCGTGGTCCAGGGAAGGCCTGGATCTTACTGTGCCTTTGAGGTGGAAAAATGTGCATTCTTCTCTTGAGCACGTTTGACTTCGCACCGACTCATTGCAAAGCCTTGGGTGCCAGTATTGGCAATTGGCGCCCTTGTTGCACCCCTTGGGGTTGCGTGATCCAAAACGGGTGAACTTGAAGCATCGTGGAGGGTGGGCTTTGTCGCACTGTCTGCCGTTCACGAGCGTCTTGCCCAGTCTCCCGTGTGGACAGTTTCTCCGTTTGTAGAGCTCACATATTTCTGATGCTGCAACTCTATTTGAGGGGCCAGGTTGACCCCCGGACTGTTCAGATTCACGCCCTCTTCTGGGACTCTCTCGTTCCCCATTTTCATCATCTTCCTCCTCTTCTTCTCCAAGGGCTTCATCCTCTGGAATGGTTTGGAGGTTATCAGAAGCTGCTTCTGACACAGCAGAGTAGGTCCGAGTTCTCTTGGACTGCTGTTTTGGAGGGGGATTGAGAGCCAGGTTGTTCTTGGAGAGACACCCAAAACACAACCATGATGTCCCAACAGGTTTGGTGTCACCCATCGCTTCAGACTTGGCACGAATCTGTTCGCAATCATGACTGCCTTGCATACACAGAACACATGTAAGTAGGGGCGTGTCATCTAACTTGTTCTGGTATTTCAGGCTGCAATCACTACACTGAGTCTCGAACAGGGATTCGATCTTGAGGATGAGTCTATCGGCTAAAATGTCCTGGAACCAGTTCGATTTTCCGTTGACGCCCTTCACGGTTATGTTGATACTACTACACTGTCCCTCAGGCTGAAGTACTCTGGCTGATGCGAGCTAAGAGTAAGTGGCTGGCTGGCAACGTTCCCGAAGCCAGGTCCATCCTGAATGATGCATTTGGAGCGAATCCCAATAGTGAGGAGATCTGGATTGCTGCTATTACTCTGGAGAGTAAGAACAACGAGCACGAGAGGGCCAGAAAACTGCTGCAGAAAGCTAGGGAAACTGCAGGTTATTCGAAATATCATTACCTGTTTTTTGTTTTTATTTATTTATGTCGAATTCATTGATACCCAAATTATCAAAGTCTTGATCGCAGTTGTGTGCATTCGAACATTTGCAAAATTTTCCAAAACTCCCACACTTCCAGGTACAGCTAGAGTATGGATGAAAAGTGCCCGATTAGAATGGTGTCTGGGAAACCTTGCTGGAGCCTTGCAAACCATCAAATACGGATTAGAAAAATTCCCAGAATTCCCCAAGTTCTACCTCATGAAAGGACAAATTGAAATTCAGATGGGCCATAAAGACCTAGCCCGAAATACCTTTGACTTGGGTATCAAACGTAGTCCGAATTCCATCCCACTCTGGATATCCCTAGCCACTTTAGAAATAGACGAGGGAAACATAACGAAGGCCCGGTCTATTTTGGAGAAAGCTCGTGTTCGTAACCCAGTTAACGATGAGCTGTGGGTGAACGCCATCAGACTAGAAGTGAAGGCGGGTAATGATAACGTGGCCCAAGCGTTGTTGGCCCGGGCCCTACAGACGTGTCCCAAGTCAGGGAGACTGTGGTCAGAATGTATATTCATGGCACCCCGACCTGCCAGGAAGACTAAAAGTGTGGACGGCCTCAAGAACTGCGACAACGACGCACATGTGAGCGAGATTTTTATCATGTGACGTATGGGAATCGGTATACCATAGGATATTACTTCGTAAATAACTGAATAAACCACCCTATAAGTTATTTCATATTTACACAACTTTATGCCTGGTAGTAAACTGTATCATCCTTTTAGAATGGCAGAAAGTCTTCAAATTATGGCCTAAACCTACTAATTTGCCACCTTTAAGATTTACTGAAGTTTCCTCTTCGATGGAAGTGTATGGATGTATCATGTAATCTTACTGTTCCTCAGATCGTGCTAGCTGTCGCTAGACTCTTTTGGCTGGAGCGGAAGATGAAGAAAGCTCAGGAGTGGTTTATCAAAGCAGTCAAGTTAGACCCTGATCTCGGGGACACGTGGGCGACCTACTACAAGTTCACTGCCTCCCACGGCACTGAGGACGAGCTCAAGAAACTGGTTAGTGATGCTTCGAAATGATAGGCCCCGCGACTTTAAGAGACCATGATGCTTAGAAGGCTCCTACTTTATTATTTTAAAACTGTGTGCAATGTACCTAAATCATGAAATAACGTATCCAATCGTAAATCTATAATATAGTCCTAGTCTTTGCAATATTTATCGGTTTTGAAATGTGAAAGTTTAAAATCATAGAATCAAAATCTGTTGAGGGGCGAGTATTGTGGCTGAATATTCTGAAACCAGGCTTGCTGGTTACTCATAGGCCCGTTGAGCGTTCTAGGTCACAGGAAACCCGGCCCATTGAACGCCAGCCACAGAGTACCGCACTTACATCTTAGTCTTTATACTTCCATCGACGGTTTCAATTGTTTCCACTCTTCGAACAAACAATCGTACTTTTTTTGAAAGTACGCTGCTTGGTTTACTGGCACAGAATGAGGCGGGGGTGGACCCTGGTGTGCACCCCTCCGTCAGACAATGCGATCATCTGTCACAGAACATGCCTTTGGTAATCTGGCACCTCCCCACGACATTAGATCCCTGGGCCGCGAAGGAGTCAGCCATGGGTGTACACAGGCGGCTGTTGGCTGGTGGCACTGTGGAAAGGCACTCTTCAAGGTCGTTCACTATCATGCTAACTATGTCTGGGTCAGGCTGCCTCGACTCTGAGAAGTCTTCCAATGTTGTCTTGCCCGCCTTGCCATCAGTGTGAACAATCAACTAATCAACTTTTGCCTGCACGTCCCTTCTACCGTTGTTCTGACATCCAATACCCATTGCATGTGGAATAATGTATTGACATCACAATGAAAAGCGAAATCTTCTATTACTTTGGTAATTGGTTTGCCTTTTTCGGGATAAACTTTAACTAAAAATACGAAGATTATTAGAACTATAGTCGTGATCATCGGGGTTGCTTTTTAGGTCATTTCAGAAGCAAAAAGCTGTTCTGATCAAAGTAATTTAAATTAACTTTCTGAGCTACTTATTTCTCAATATTCATCGTAAGCACGTGACTCCTTTAGCAGACCTCACTTGTTTAAAATATAAAGGATAATTACTCTAAATATTATCAAAATTATCCTTAAACAATACACAAAAGTAGAACGACTGATAGTGATTAATTCGAAAAGGTGCTCTAAGTGGGCGCAATGAAGAATTTCTCATACGAGGGTCGAGGAGTCTCGACAACATGATATTATTCATAGATTATCATCACAGTGGTGTGATGGTTTTAGCACCTATGATAGGGTATAATTGTCATGTATAATACGAAATTAATATCGAAATGGTCATTGAAATCTGGAAACTTTAATAAATCTGAATCCTGTTGACATTTTATTCTCATACCCCTTTCTATCAAAAAAGCTATGAAAGTAATCAAAGCATCTTTTAATTCATTTATAATGTTGGCGGCAATGAATATCAATCAATAAACTAATTCATCTTCAGAATTTATTCGCGCAATATAACGCTGTATTCAATACCTTTCAGATTGCGGAAAGGCATGCGTGTATTTCTGTTACAAATTTATTACAATTTTATAAAGTGGCCATTCTAATCTATATGCTATTTCGGTAAAATTTCGGATTAAAGAAAGATGATTCATTTTTCGACCAAAACTCCATCCCTTAATATTTTAATAAATGCTTTGAGGGTTTTTCAAATTCTTGTTAACTTCTCCTTCATACCTTTGTACGTGTCTCTGCCCCACGTTTTGGTGTGACATCGGAAGGTTTTGTTGGTTGCCAAGTAGATGAAGGGGTTAATCCAATTCATCAGCATCAGGAAACTCCAGGAAAGTCCCTCGAAAGCTTGGTGTCCATGGAACCCCACCATGAGTTGGAGCAGATGAGGTAGGACTGATAGCATGAAGAATCCAGTGACGAGGAAAACAATGACAATGTTCATTTTATTAACACCACTCCTGGATTTCATGAAAGCTATTCCTACCAAAATGAAATTACTGATAACCAATATGATGGTCGGTAATCCTGCCATGAGGAAGTATGCAGTTCGTAGTAGAATGTCCCGGATGTACCCGACGGTAGCGTACTCCTCTTCGAAATCAATGTGACATATACGCATGATGGGGTCGTATTTGACGCTGCTGCCCCATCGTAAGACAAGTATCAGTTTTACAACTCCATTATCACCCTCCTGTGGTTATAATTCGGGTGTGATAATTATCGATGTATCACCCCTTTAAGAAAATTAAGACTACTGTATAGTGGTGTGCGCAAAATTTTTCTAAGTAGAACCAGCATCTCCATGCAATCAAAGATTCAAACGGCCATCAGAAAATCCCATACATAAGTGCAAAAAACTTGAGAAGGATTTAATCTGATATAGGAGCAGGAGCACCCGACAAAAAATCCCTAAAGGAGCAATTAAAACCGAAGCAGAAACACCAAGTCTAAGCGGCAAACAGTCACCGCAAAATAACATGCAAAAATGAAAAGAAATTAACTTGGAGTTGATAAAGGAGCACTCGATAATCTATAAAGGCGTTCAATCCGGACGAGGGTCGTCAGAACCGAGCGGAAGGAAGTACTGTTATATGCCTGAAGAAAAGAGGTAAGGCAGAAGTCAGAAACATTTAGACCTGGCCAAATAGGGTCGGGTGATAATTCAATTAACTAACTCATGGATCGTGTGTTATCGAAAATTGTCAAACTCGGCTGACGCCTCGTGTGATTATTTTAGATAGCACACTCACATTCGTTAATTAATCCGTCAATAAAAGGTTATTAGGGAGCTTTTTTGCCAATAAGACGTATGGAAAGCAATACGATAATAACATTGATATTCATCGATAGCAGCCAGAATGCAAGTTGGCCATTTTTGACACTCAAAGGCTTCTGTGCAGTGAAATAGGCATCCCAGATGGCTGGAAACAGTCTTATATGAAAGAACTCATTGATATCTATCATTTGCAACAAAAATTATCAAAATCCGACCTTGCGTTGAGATTTTATGAGGTTAAAACCACCCAAAAGTCGCTGTTGTTTGGTGGGATCTCCATTTTCCTCACAAAAGAGCTCATAACTCAAAAACTAAAAGAGATACAGCCTTGGGACCTATCTCAAAAATTCGAGAAGACCCTCCTACATAAGGGCAGTCTTCACTGGAAAGGTCAAGTCCTTCGTGGCCCGGTTGAGGTTATCGGCAAGCAAGTAGACCGGCCTTCTTAACCTCAATATCCAACACAGAAGAGAAACCAATCCTACACCAAACTGTAGTACCCATGGCTGCTACAAGTTGACATGGATAGATCCTGGCTACCTGCTTTTACTTTTCCGTGGTCTGGTCAAAGCGCGACCTATTATTCCCAGAGGAGAGGGCCTGACCTGAAGTTGTCTTACCAACTTGTAGTACCCATGGTGGCTACAAGTTGGTGGCATTAAACTGGTCCTACCTCTTTATGTTGTCCCTCAGGGGTTAATCTTAGGCCCGTTATCCGAAAACCGGGTTTTTGGATGTCGCGACACAAATTTAGCCTCAAGACCACAACAGAAGCCAATGAAAACATAATTTTGTTACCAAGATGAAGCTGAAACTATCAAGGATCACCTCAAACCAAAATTTTGCACAATGGGATGAATTTGTGGCTCTCAGGTGAGGTTAAGCGATGTCCTCCCGGGAATTTCATCTTAAAATTTGGCCTTGTTTTTGCCTCAAATGAACAACGCATGAGGTCAAAAACTCCCAACTTTGAACCAAGGAAGTATATTCTGACCTCTTGATTAAGATTACATTTCTTTAAGAGGACTGGAAGCACCTCCATGAGGTTAAAATGGCTAAAAACTGTAAAATCCAGGTTTTCAGATGTCGCGACACAGTTTTAGCCTCAAGACAGCAACAAAAAAAGCCAATGAAAACAGATTCTTGATGGCAAAATGAAGCTGAAACTGTCTAGGATCACCTCAAACCCAAATTTTTCACAATGGGATGGATTGGTGGCTCTCAGGAGGTTAAGTGACTTCCTCCCGGGGATTTTATCAAAAATTCAGGCCATTTTTAGCCTCAAATGGACAACGCAAGGTCAAAAACTCCCAAATTTGACCAAGGAAGTATATTTTGACCTTTTGATTGAGACTGATAACTTTGGGAGGACTCAAACACTTCTTTGATGTTTGAAGTGGCTAAAAACTAAAAAACAGTAAAATCCAGGTTTTTGAGATGTCATGAAAATTTAGCCTCAAAACAGCAACAAAAGCAAGTAAAGACATATTCTTTATACCAAAATGAAGCTGAAACTGTCTAAGATCACCTCAAATCAAAATTTTACTCATTAGGATTTGTTGGCAGATCTCAGGTGAGGATAAGTGTCTTCCTTCCCATGTTTTAATCAAAAAATTGGATTTTGTGTTAGCCTCAAATCGACAACGCACAAGATAAATTCCTAAATTTTGACCTAAAGGTGGATTTGACCTCCAGATCAAGAAAAAAATACTTTTGGAGGACTAAAACACTCCTTTGATGCATTAAATGGCCAAAAGCTGTGAAATAAGGCATTTTTGCTCAAATCAGCCTCATATTTAACCTCACAGTTGCCACAAATAAGGTAATATCATGTTCAAAAAAGTTTTTTGGTCACCACAGATGTCCAAACTAACTTTTTATGTGAAAAGATTGGCATTATAACCTTTTTGAAAAAATGATGTATAAATAAGCCAATGTCACAAATTCCTTACATTCTGGCTGCTATCAATGTATTGTATAATCGTGATAACAGCGCAAAAATACACAGACCACATCCCTCCGCTTACGCGAATGATGGTGGCAGCTCTCCATTGCATAGAGCTCTCCTTGGACCCATCTGGATGCACTAATAGCGATCCCAAAACCCCTTACCTGGGTGCCAGAATATGGTGGTGCTAGTTCTAAATACAAGCAACAAATGGTCGGGGGCGCCCCTCTGAAGATTGACTACCATTATCCCTTGACTGTATGGCTGATAAGCCAAGTCCCCCTAACACTGAACTCTGAGGGAAGTTTGTCAGGTTTAGTTGTGCAGGACTTTGGGGTGGTTGATTCTGGTTGAGCAATGAGCATGGTTGACATTTGCAGGGTTGTTTTGTAGCATGGAGTAGCATGGTTTGGCTGTGGTTTCCTATATATATCCAGTAGCTTACCCCCATACTAAGACACTAAGTCTGCGCACCAGATATCGACCTCCCGGCGGTAGCAGGACCCACCAAATCTCACTCCGATGGCCTGTGACTCTGGAGGACTAGGGAATGTCTGAGCCTGCGTCGCAGGCCCTTCGAAGTGGCTTGCACGAATCGGTCTGCCTGTTTGATGGCTGCGTCATGGCACAGGACTCAGAGGACCGTCCCCTCTGATAGCAGTGAATTAGTACCGGCCATGATAATCTCTAACTTCATCACTCATAATATGAAACCTAAGAGCATGAAGTTGCCTGGAATCGTCGTGAGTAGCCTACAAATAGGCAAATAACTCCTGGGGTTGATAATAGTATAATATGTCAATATCAGCAGTTAATCGAACTAAAGAGCTAGTTGTACAACATAGTACGTTTTATGTCAGTCGTCAGCAGTCAGCCGGGGCCTTTATACATGTATAAAGGCCCCGGCTGACTGCTGACGACTGATATAAAACGTACTATGTTGTACAACTAGCTTTACTCAATCGACCGGTAGTATATATGTATGTATACTACCGGTCGATTAAGTAAAGTCTGGTGGACTCCGCACCTGAATTTAATCGTACTCATATCGAGTATGATTAAATAATCCCAGGGAGGCCCTTCTGCCGATTTGAATATTTTCGAAAAAAGTTAATTCATGTGATCCTAAATAAGGAATAACTAGTAAGAAATTACTAGAAGTGCAGTAAAGCCAGCACCCGTTCCTTTTCCTTTTGTCCTTCACCCCTTATCCCTTCCCCATATCCTTTACCACTCTATCCCTTTCCACCCGTTCCTTGCCCCCTTTTCCTTTGTATCCTAATCCCTTGCCACCATGTTTCTTGCCACCCCTGTCCCTTGTCCATATGTGATATTTTGCCCTTCTATCACTTGCTATCTTGCCACATCTGTAGCTTACCCCCTATATGTATATCGCTTGCAACCTCAATCCCTTGACCCTTGCCACTTCATCCCTCGCCCCTATTTTCAGTGTCCACTAATCCGTTGTACCCTAATCCCTTGTCCCCAAGGCCCGAATCCCTTGTCCTCTAATGTTTTGTCCCGCCTCTATCTCTTACATGCTCAGATAATCTTATTGCGCAGGTAGAGAAGTGTTCCCAAGCAGACCCCCATCACGGTGAATACTGGTGTAAAACTACGAAATGCATCGAGAACTGGAGGCAAGATGGCAACGTGGAAACGATGCTCAAACTGTGCGCCAAATCCCTCCCCGAGCTAAGGTACGAACTGCCTTCGATTTGATAATTGACATCAATGACAAATGAATTATTGAGTTATCATGTCTTGTCTATGCACCTTCAGAAGTATACTGATTGCACCGATTAAATCCCCATTAAGTCCTACGACCTGCACATTATTATCGTGCGTTGCTTGTTACTCGCCTATTGTACGTCTTGTATTTCCCAGGTGAGGAAGTCGCTCCTGTTGGAATATCTATTTCACCCGAAGTTAAGCAGATCTTGGTGCGCGCTGACGCTAGCATTTGACGTGAAATGCTCTCCAAGGTGCAGGAGATATATCTAATTCGGACAAACCAGGATCTCGTGTTATTGGGTTTGTTACAGGAGTTAACGAACATCGAGTTTTATTTTATGACGAATTTGACTTTCACTCCCATACGTTGAATGTAAACCCCTGAGAAAGTGACATTTCATAAATTTTCACTATTTGACTGGGAGCAAACCAAACTCACAGTGTTACACCCATTATTATGAAAGTATGAAAAACATAACGGTGATGTTTTTATCAGTAACATGTTATTTATTTTATTTCAATGACTCAATGTTTCATTCTTTGAAAAAATATCACCTTGTATCTAAGAGAATGAACTATTTTCGCATCATACAATCATCACTTATCTGATATCTTCTCAGATCAATATCTTAGTCGTGAAAATACACTGATAAATGAACTTATCATAATGCGGTATACTATCAAGTCACACTGAAGAGTAATGTCCTGACCAGCTCCTCACTCTAGCTCATGACAACAAGGACCTCCCCCATTCTGCTGGTCCTGATGGGGAGCTTCAACCCCCCTACCATGGCCCACCTCCGTACCCTGGAAATGGCTAAGAGCTACCTGGAGCAGCTGTCCGTGCGGGTCATTGGAGGTGAGATGCAATTCAATGGGCCAAATACGCGTTAAACCGGCCTGTAAATTTAGTGATGTCTATAGTGTTTGTGTGTATGGGGCAGAATGACCCAACCCTCAAAATACTTTTTCCTCCATCAGTTAATGTTTCACCAGAGGAAGCTCCATCGACCATTCCGAAAAACTAATAAGTTCAAGATTTATGTATCATTTCTTAGTATTTACTCTTTACCAATTGCCAAGAAATACGATGTGGATATACTTACTGACAATCAATTTCGCCGTACTGCGACATTTCAATTTTAACTGGCCCGTGAAATCAGTCTACCAATTACCTCAGGAGTCATGACGCCAGTACATGATGCGTACGGCAAGAAGACCCTCATCCCGTACCATCACCGGAAGGAAATGGTGAAGCTAGCCGTCCGAGACGTTGAGTGGATAACGTGTAGTGAGTGGGAGGGAAGTCAGCCGGGGTGGACCCCCACTGTACAGGTAAACTGGGGAGACTTTTTGAGGTAGACTGGGATTCGGGTATAAGTCCTGGGAGTCGGAAATTATTTCATATGGGTATAGGACTCTGGGTCGGGGGACTCTGGGTCGGCGGCTGAAAACCAGGGTGGACTCTGGGTCGGGAGATCCCCACAGGGTGGACTCTAGGTCGGGAGCCCTATTTACATGTTACGCTGATTAGGTTACAAGAATGCAGCATAGAATATATCGAGTTCAGTAGTTCAATACAAAGGGTTACAAGAAGTTAGATGGTGATAAAGGTAATCAATATAATATAATCAATTTCACACACTGATAACTGTTACAAAATTATATCAACAAATTTACAACTGGGCAAGTTCGTCAAGGAACTCCATCAGTCTGTTCTCGTAGAGGTGGTAGTTGCCAACGATCCTCTTCACAGCAGCAACCTTCTCCACCCATCTCTTCTTCCTGGCAGGAGGCTGTCTTCCCTGGCGGTAGGATGTGATCTTCCCCTCCGTTGATGACTGCTCCAACTGCACTGCCGAGATGAAGTTGTAGATTGTAGGGTTGGAGTGTCCGACAACATCAGAGAAGGCCTTGTTGAAGGACTCGCAGAAGATGTTGGTCCTGCCCATCCCGGCATCCCGGTCTCCACTCTGTCTGACTGATTCCAGGTCTCCGGAGGGAATCGTGCCCGTCTGCCGCTGACTCCGCTGACCCAAGTCCTCTCGAAGTAGCCCAGGAAGGAGTCCAGGTCCAGGGTGTCAGGGATGGAGTCTGCGATGGCGGCGAAGGCATCAGGCACATCTGAGGCAGGGACCACGGCGAGCATCATCAGTCTGCGAACCCAGGTGTGGACGAGAGAGTGCTCCTTAAAGCCAGTTGCAGGGTCCGTCTTCACTGTCTCGTACTGCGTCTTGTAGCCGAGGCTGTAGAGGTTCCTCAGGACCGCTTGGCAGAAGTGGAAGTGGCAGTATATATACTGCACACTGCATTAGACCTCGTTACCTAAGTGGGACGAGATCCCTACGAATTAGCATGGGGTAGTGCTCGCATGAACGTCTCGTATCACTTATTGCCTCCGATGACATGAGATATGAGCCCATCAGCCAACAAGCGGTAGGGTATAGTGTCAGCTATGATTCGGCGGAACACATGCTGACACCCTGTATCGTGAGTTCCTCAGTGTCTCAGCAATAAACTAGCGGATCACATGATTGGACCCTCTATACGGGCTCTGTCATCAGGTTAACCGAGTGATTCCCCGTATAAGAGATAAGCTTTAGGTAGTATATATAAACTAAAGGGGCTCCCGACCTAGAGTCCACCCTGTGGGGATCTCCCGACCCAGAGTCCACCCTGGTTTTCAGCCGCCGACCCAGAGTCCCCCGACCCAGAGTCCCCCGACCTAGAGTCCGTTCCCCATTTCATATACGTGTTAAGATCTTAATAAGATCTTTACTGTGTACTTCTTCCCCCTTTTCTCGGTTTACACCATCATAAATCCTTGAATATCATCTCAAAGTCCCCCTCCCAAGTTCCCATTGTGTTGCTCAGGTTTTGGAAGCCATCCAGGAGCAAGCTAGGGAGAAATACGGGGAGCCGGACCTGGTGGCTAGAGTAACGTGCGGTGCCGACCTCTTGGAGTCGTTCAGTGTTCCAGGTAATGTTGGGAATTATCACACATGCTACAAAAGCGTCCTCTTCTGGTGCAAAATCCAAAGACCACACGCCTCCGATTACGCGATGGCCTGCTCAGCGATGTTTGACACTTATCCTATAATACTAAGTTATCAAGCGCAAGTGTTATTATAGGATAATCAAACACCCTTAGGATACGTTTATATGAATTATCACACGAGCGAAGCGAGTGTGATAATTCGAATTATTGCTCGAGCCGAAGGCGAGTGCAATAATTCCAATTATCACTCGAGCCGAAGGCGAGTGTGATAATTGATATAAACGTGTCCTCAGGGTGTTTGATTAATCTATTATATAACGTGAGAAACGGGCGGAGATCTACACTAGTTTTCCAAAAAAAAGCAAATTTAGAACCTTTTAAATATAAAAACCCTTTGAGCTAGAGAGTAGAGGGCCTGAAATTGACTCATGAAAATATCAAGATTAGCCAGGAATTTTAGATTAGATGGTGAAGAGTTGCTATGTATATCTAAATTTGCCTTCAAAGTATGCATAAAACGTAAGTACGGAATCTTTATGAACTTTGCTCATATCTTTTGATTCAACTAGGTACTATAAAGTGATTGTCGATTGAAATGTGTAGCAACATCAAAAAGTAGGTGCACGGCTCATATATCGAATACCGGGTATACATAAACTCATTAAACCAAATCAAGATAACAAAATAAATGTAAACACAGCTACACTGATGTATCCTAAATCCTTATGGAGTGAGAGCAAGTGGTCTTACTGGCACGTGGGTGCGCGGCTCATATAATGACCAACAAGTATACATAAACTCATGAAACCAAAACAAGATAACGTAGTATAGTCTTTGATCTGAGCATTAGCGCATTCATATTCCTACATTTCTACATTTCGTTGCGTTTTTATCTCTCTGTGCAGTTAACAGATAAGCGCATGTCACACACCATTAACAAGTTTTGCAAGTGACAAACACTTGGAATACAACTACATTGTAATACAAGTGTACATTGGAATTTGGAAAGCCTCTTCTGGAATGGATCACTATTCTCTAGATAGAACACAGGACCTCTTGTTTGATGTTTCTACGATGCTGCATGAGTTTTCCCTCGAAACACAGTGTAAAGATATCAGAAGAGTAACCCCCGAAAAATTTGCGAGTACAAAGTACAACAGAGAGGTATTATCGGTGTGGCTGGCAGAAACTGTGAAGCAACTAAAACTGTGCTACGATGGACTGAAAGTGTCCACAGGAAAGATAGACGAGCTAAAAGAGGAAGTTATCAGCCTGCAAAAGAATGAACTTCAGAAACAGAGAGAACAGTTCGATGATGCTCAGAGTGAGACGGTGGGAAAACTACAGACTGCACTTAAATCAGAGTTAAAGAGCTACAAGGACGCTGTGACATCCAGTCTCAGTACTCAGGCCCCGAGAGTTTCAGCTAAGGAAATTGCTAGTGTTGTGAAGGATGTTGTAACGACGGAGGACAGAAGCAGGAACATTATTCTCTACGGTGTGAAGGAAGAGGAAAGTGAGGAGGTGGAAAAGACTGTGAGTGATGTGTTCACCAAGATGGGAGAGAAGCCCCACATTGGGTTCTGTGGGAGATTGGGCAAGACGACGCCAGACAGACCCCGTCCCATAAAGGTCTGCCTTACGAGCAGTGATGCAGCAACAAGACTGAGGAAGAGTGGGAAAAAGTTGAGGGATGAACCGGCAACCCGGAGTGTGTTTGTGGCACCGGACATGACCCTCGAGGAGAGAATGGAGCGGAAGAAGCTGGTAGAGCAGATGAAGGCGAAGAAGAGTGCGACACCCGAGAAGCACTTCTACATTTCTAGAGGCAGTGTCAGGTGCAGTGACACACCCGCAACCCGCACACAGACTGAGACTGTACCCTTGACTGCTGCTGATGACCCTCGTAATGCTGAAGGTGTCCTGTCAGCCTACTTCATGTCGCTATTGAAAGAGGACAAGAAAAATAAGAACTGTAGGTTGCGAACTCAAGCAAATGGCGTGAAACCTTGAATACGTTTCCCAGCCACGCATTTGTAGCGTTTTGAGCATGTGTGTTCAGGTTTTACCGTTGTGCGACAACTTTCCTTGCCAGGAACATTTTTATTTATGATTATTCTATGATTATATGTCTGACATTACAGTATTGTAATTTGACATTGTAAATATTTCTATTTCTATTTCTACACTGATGTATCGTAATGGAGTGAGAGCAAGTGGTCTTTCTGGCACGTGGGTGCGCGGCTCATATAATGACAAACAAGGTATATATAAACTCATGAAACCATAGCAAGATAACGTAATACGTATACACTGATGTATCGTAATGGAGTGGAAGCAAGTGGTCTTACTGGCACGTGGGTGCGCGGCTCATATACTGACAAACAAGGTATACATAAACTCATGAAACCAAGACAAGATAACATAATATGTATACACTGGTGTATTGATTTAGATCAAGTGGTCTTACTCCTTTACTGGCACGTGCGTGCGCGGCTCATATAATGACTAACGTGAACGGTGAATGCTTAAACAAGATAACATAAGATGTATACACTGGTGTATTGTAATGAAGTGAGAGAATGGACTAAAAAGTCAGATTAAAATGACTTTACATAGTAAATAAATACGAATCACAAAATTCTAAAGTTTTGATTTTTGGGGTGTGATAATTTTTCAAAGGTGTGATAACTGTTCTTTGAGGGGTGTGATAACTGTACAGTTATCACACACCTGGAAAAATTATCACACCCCAAAATTTCGAAAATTGTAAAATCTTATGAAATTTATTAATTGACCCCTAAACTCCATTTTTGAAGCCGTTATATAACAAAAATTATTGGAGCAAGAATTATATAAAGATCGTTATATAATATATATTAGCCAATTTTGAGGGTACTTGTAGGCGTGCAATAATATACGCTTAGAGCATGGCTTGGGATGCGCTAATAAAAATTATTGCACGAGGCGAAGCCGAGTGCAAATAATTTGGGTTATCGTCACGAGGCGAAGCCGAGTGCGATAACCCCAGTTATTGCACGAGGCGAAGCCGAGTGCAATAACTGTAATTAGCGTATCCCAAGCCATGCTCTTAGTGTATTAGCCAATGTGAGGAAAACGATAATAAAACTTATTTGCATGAGCATTTTAATTGCAAAATGCTCTATTATAAATTATTGCACTTTCGATTCAACTTATTTGCATGAGCATTTTAATTGCAAAATGCTCTATTATAAATTATTGCACTTTCGATGAAAACCTAGGGTAAAACGGGGTGGAGTGGGACAGGAGGTAAAGAGGGACAAATTGGGGTGAAATGGAACACCTGGGGGGAAAGTGGGACACTTAACGAAATTTCAAAAAACCTACATCTATGCAAAGCTATGGTGAAGACTACACTTTGGGTAAAGAGGAACACTGTCAAAATTATGCATAAGACCGATATGGGGTAAAGTGGGACAAATTTTCGAAAATTTTCCAAAGCAACACCCCAACAGTATTTCATGCAATAAAAGCCACTGGGTAAAGTGGGACAGTCATATTTTATATATTTTACTCATTGTGGGGTAAAGTGGTACAGCAATAACAATTGATTTTTATAATGATCTAGACATTTATTTGTTATAATTTAGATGGAATTCTATTGCCAACAAGACTTTACAGGTGAGTGGGGAAAGTGGAACAGGAATTTAATCTTGATTATTGGATTGGTGGGGTAATGTGGGACAATTGATAAAAAGTATGGAACTAATCGAAAATCGCCTTGTTTTTGTGACTTATGTATGTGAGAATATCAATAATGCCTATTAAAACTTTTAATACAGCATCACGAATTAAAATTATTGATTTTTGATTGAATTTTTTTTGACAATTTTTGCGCAACTGTCCCACTTTCCCCAAATTTATTATACCATATCATTTAGTGCTATTTTCAAGAAAAATTAAGTATACTACAACCAAAGTGAAAAATCTTGATGAAAAACAACCTCCACAGCATAATTGTTTCCTTAGGAATACATGATTTCATTTGATCTGACTTGACTGTCCCACTTTCCCCATTAACTTGATTTTCAATGAAAATAAAATTTCATGCCTGAGAAACTTATAAGGGATGTTTTAATAAACAAATTATGAATTACGAATGCTTTTATTGCTTATATTGTGATAATTATCCTTGTTAACTATCAGTGTCCTCTTTTTCCCCACAACGTGTTAATTATAGGTAATTACATTTTCTCATTAAATTTCGTCATTTTGGGCTTCACTCAGATGACAACTGAACCGTTGGAATGGAGAAAAATCGATAAATGGTTCCCATACAACAAATTTACGAAGTTTTTAGGTGAGCGCGGGTAAAGTGGGACATTTTTAAAAAAGGCTGTAAAATGACCAAAACCAAAATTTTTGCCAAAGAGGTACTTATTTTCCATGTTTGGCCATATATGAACCTCTTTATGAAATTTGAAAGTTTAAATCTAAAAGAATAATTTTCGGGGTAAAGTGGACCAATTCATTCAATTCTCCAATTTGCCCAATTAGACTCAATCTTTCTCTGTTCCAAAGTGGTTTATTCGACTTATTCTAAAGAACTGTACATGTCCAATGAAGAATAAACTTCTCAAATGGTTATTTCAGGGCTACAGAGACTGTCCCTCTTTACCTCCACATGAGGGGTGAAGTGGGACATGCTGCGGGGAAAGATGGACAGCTTTTTTCTATATGAAAACCATTGGTTGAGATTTTTTCGACCAATTCTATGGAAAGAGAATGGGTTCATTGCTAAAATCATCACCCAAAAATTAATTTTTCGTTAAAAGTGTGACTGTGGCACCTGAATATGTCTCAAATTGTCCCACTTCACCCCGCTTTACCCTATCGTTCGTCAATTTGACTTATGAAAAGGTGAATAGATGAATCACAGCTACTATATGATAGATAAAGTTGGTCACGTGACGCGCAGTGACAGCTACAAATCATGTTACCGTGTGTTACAAATAAGTCCGAAATTCATTACGATACACCTTTTAAAATAAAATAATTTGTTAACTAAAGGAACGTAACAATGGAAGTTATGATACAAATGAAAATTGTGATACATATAATCACTGAAGGAGAAGGATGGTTCGTGAACAGAAATAATTGATAATTTAATGAATTAAACAGGAGTATGTCTCAAAGAGCAGTATTGTACGATTACAAATCTAACAACAAAAGCAATATCGATCAAAGAATCAATACAACAAAAACAATATTAACGAATAACGAGTGCAATAATTTTATTAGCGTCATGACCATTTGCCATGCTCTTAGCGTATTAGCCAATGTGAGGAGTGCATATTACTTATTATTGCACGCCTACAATAGCCAATTTTGAGGGTACTTATAAGCGTGCAATAATTTGTAATAGTGCATGACTGATTTGATTGTTTGTTTTGGCAGGAGAATGATTTCATTCTGCTCATCGTGCAATAACTAATGATAGAGCATTTTGCGATTAAAATGCTCATGCAAATAAGTTGAATCGAAATTTGAAAGTGCAATAATTTATAATAGAGCATTTTGCAATTAAAATGCTCATGCAAATAAGTTCTATTATTGCACTCCTAAAATTTTGCTCTGAATAGTTATGGGATGATGATTATAGAACCCTCTGACGTTTTCTGTAATATATAGACACTTGCCTGCTCGGGTCCATATTGGTTTAGACCCTCGCCCTACGGGCTCGGGCCAAAACCGGATACATCCCTCGGGCTAACGCCCTCTGGAAGTATCCCAAAATGGACCCGATAGGCGTGTGTCTATGTATTTCATAGATTCGTCTGGGCTATTGCGTGAGGGTTTAGCCAGCGGGAGGGGATAAAAAATAGAGCGATAGACAAGCTGGCAGAATCCCTCTATCAAATACATTCACTGTCTCTATCACATAGTTTCAGTGTATTGTACTCCTTTCAAACAACACGCACTCTTACTAGCAAATGTATACCAAATCAAATGCAAATGTTTCGTTCCCGCGAGAATCTCTCTAAACATGTAATTACCGTCCCACGTGACTCGCACACGTGCCACTGTTACTGTACCAAATCAAGGTCAGGTGTTGCGCGCGCGCACGTGCCAATGGTTTCGGAGCAAACGGTTTCTCATTCTCTCATTCACAGTTTCTGTTTTGTTTCGCCGTTCTGGCTCTGCTTTACTTGTTTACACGGCGAAAGTCCATTTACCTCTTTTGCATGCTCTGCAATGCCCTTATTCGTTAATATTGTTTTTGTTGTATTGATTCTTTGATCGATATTGCTTTTGTTGTTAGATTTGTAATCGTACAATACTGCTCTTTGAGACATACTCCTGTTTAATTCATTAAATTATAAATTATTTCTGTTCACGAACCATCCTTCTCCTTCAGTGATTATATGTATCAATTGTATCACAATTTTCATTTGTATCATAACTTCCATTGTTACGTTCCTTTAGTTAACAAATTATTTTATTTTAAAAGGTGTATCGTAATGAATTTCGGACTTATTTGTAACACACGGTAACATGATTTGTAGCTGTCACTGCGCGTCACGTGACCAACTTTATCTATCATATAGTAGCTGTGATTCATCTATTCACCTTTTCATAAGTCAAATTGACGAACGATAGGTTTTCATCGAAAGTGCAATAATTTATAATAGAGCATTTTGCAATTAAAATGCTCATGCAAATAAGTTGAATCGAAAGTGCAATAATTTATAATAGAGCATTTTGCAATTAAAATGCTCATGCAAATAAGTTTTATTATCGTTTTCCTCACATTGGCTAATACACTAAGAGCATGGCTTGGGATACGCTAATTACAGTTATTGCACTCGGCTTCGCCTCGTGCAATAACTGGGGTTATCGCACTCGGCTTCGCCTCGTGACGATAACCCAAATTATTTGCACTCGGCTTCTCCTCGTGCAATAATTTTTATTAGCGCATCCCAAGCCATGCTCTAAGCGTATATTAGCCAATTTTGAGGGTACTTGTAGGCGTGCAATAATAAGTAATATTGCACTCCTCACATTGGCTAATACGCTAAGAGCATGGCAAATGGTCATGACGCTAATAAAATTATTGCACTCGGCTTCGCCTCGTGCAATAATTTGGTATTGTCGCACTCGGCCTGCTCCTCGTGCGACAATATACGCTTAGAGCATGGCTGGGAATGCGCTAATAGAAATTATTGCACGAGGCGTAGACGAGTGCAATAATTTGTATTGTCGCACGAGGAGCAGGCCGAGTGCGACAATACCAAATTATTGCACGAGGCGAAGCCGAGTGCAATAATTTTATTAGCGTCATGACCATTTGTCATGCTCTTAGTGTATTAGCCAATGTGAGGAGTGCAATATTACTTATTATTGCACGCCTACAAGTACCCTCAAAATTGGCTAATATTAATTATTGCACTCGGCTACGCCTCGTGCAATAATTTGTATTATATAACGATCGTTATATAATTCTTGCTCCGATAATTTTTGTTATATAACGGCTTCAAAAATGGGGTTTAGGGGTCAATTAATAATTTTCATAAGATTTTAAAATTTTCGAAATTTTGGGGTGTGATAATTTTTCCAGGTGTGTGATAACTGTACAGTTATCACACCCCTCAAAGAACAGTTATCACACCTTTAAAAAATTATCACACCCCAAAAATCGAAACTTTTGAATTTTGTGATTAGTATTTATCTACTATGTAAAATCATTTAAATCTGACTTTTTAGAGTTTTAGTTAATGCTCTCACTCCCTTGCGATACACCGGTGTATACATATTACGTTATCTTGTTTTCGTTTCATGTGTCCACTTTAGTCTTTATATGAGCCGCGCACGCACGTGCCAGTAAAACCTGAAGACCACTTGCTCTCACTCCATTACAATACATCAGTGTATACATTATCATGGTATCTTGTTTTGATTTAATGAGTTTATGTATACTCAGTAGTCGTTATATGAGCCGCGCACGCACGTGCCACAAGGAGTACAAGGACCACTTACCCTCACTACTTGTATAAATAACGATACACGAGCATATACAAATTTATTCTCTTGCTTTGGCGTTAAGGTTTCTTGTTTTGGTGTTTTGTATACTTGTTGTACACGTTGGTCGTTGGTGAAATTTCGCTTGTTTGAATCATGTTTCCCTTCTTACATCTTTACATTTTAAACAAATGCCACCGCCCGCAATTTGCCGAAACATTTGCGTCCGTTACGGCGTTACACACTTACACGGAAATGTCCTTTCTATTTTGTTGTTGTACATTTCAATCGACAATCACTTTATAGTACCTTGTTGAATCAAAAGATACGATCAAAGTTGATGAATATTCCGGACTTGCGTTTTTATTCATACTTTCTTGGGCAAATTCAAATATACATAGCCACTCTTCACCATCTAAATCTAAAATTCCCGGCCACTTCGAAGCTTGATATTTTCAAGATTCAATTTCAGGCGCTCTAGTTTAAAGGATTTTTATATCCATAAAGGCTTCTAAATTTTCTTTCTTATTGGAAAACCAGTGTAAGTATCTGCCCGTTTCTCACGTTATATAATAGATTAATCAAACACCCTAAGGATACGTTTATATCAATTATCACACTCGCCTTCGGCTCAGTGATAATTGGAATACACTCGCCTTCGGCTCGAGCAATAATTCGAATTATCACACTCGCTTCGCTCGTGTGATAATTCATATAAACGTATCCTAAGGGTGTTTGATTATCCTATATTAGCGCATTCCCAGCCATGCTCTAAGCGTATATTGTCGCACGAGGAGCAGGCCGAGTGCGACAATACCAAATTATTGCACGAGGCGAAGCCGAGTGCAATAATTTTATTAGTGTCATGACCATTTGCCATGCTCTTAGTGTATTAGCCAATGTGAGGAGTGCAATATTATAGGATAATCAAACACCCTTAGGATACGTTTATATGAATTATCACACGAGCGAAGCGAGTGATAATTCGAATTATTGCTCGAGCCAAGGCGAGTGCAATAATTCAATTATCACTCGAGCCGAAGGCGAGTGTGAGAATTGATAAACGTATCCTCAGGGTGTTTGATTAATCTATTATATAACGTGAAAACAGGCGGAGATCTACACTGGTTTTCCAATAAAAAGCAAATTTAGAAGCTTTTAAATATAAAAACCGTTTGAGCTAGAGAGTAGAGGGCCAGAAATTGACTTAGAAAATATCAAGATAGATGGTGAAGAGTGGCTATGTATATCTAAATTTGCCTTCAAAGTATGCATAAAACGTAAGTACGGAATCTTTATGAACTTTGCTCATATCTTTTGATTCAACTAGGTACTATAAAGTGATTGTCGATTGAAATGTGTAGCAACATCAAAACAAAATTGAAAGATCATTTCTGTGTAAGTGTGTAACGCCGTAACGTATGCACATTTGTAGGCAAATTGTAGACTTGTAGTGAGGGTAAGTAGGTGCACGGCTCATATATCGACTGCCGGGTATACAAAAACTCATGAAACCGGGTATACAAAAACTCATGAAACCAAAACAAGATAACAAAATAAATGTATACACTGCTACACTGATGTATCCTAATGGAGTGAGAGCAAGTGGTCTTACTGGCACGTGGGTGCGCGGCTCATATAATGACCAACAAGTATACATAAACTCATAAACTCATGAAACCAAAACAAGATAACGTAATACGTATACACTGATGTATCGTAATGGAGTGAGAGCAAGTGGTCTTACTGGCACGTGGGTGCGCGGCTCATTTACTGACAAACAAGTATACATAAACTCATGAAACCAAAACAAGATAACGTAATATGTATACACTGGTGTATAGATTTAGAGCAAGTGGTTTTACTGCTTTACTGGCACGTGCGTGCGCGGCTCATATAATGACTAACGTGAACGGTGAATGCATAAACAAGATAACGTAAGATGTATACACTGGTGTATCGTGATAGAGTGACAGCATTGACTAAAGAGTCAGATTCAAATGATTTTAAATAGTCAATAAATACGAATCGAAAAATCCTGAAGTTTTAATTTTTGGAGTGTGATAATTTTTGGAAGAGTGTGTTAACTGTTCTTTGAGGGGTGTGATAACTGTACAGTTATCACACACCTGGAAAAATTATCACACCCCAAAATTTCGAAAATTTTAAAATCTTATGAAAATTATTAATTGGCCCCTAAACTCCATTTTTGAAGCCGTTATATAACAAAAATTAGCAAGAATTATATAACGATCGTTATATAATATACGCTTAGAGCATGGCTGGGAATGCACTAATAGAAATTATTGCACGAGGCGTAGCCGAGTGCAATAATTTGTATTAGCCAATTTTGAGGGTACTTGTAGGCGTGCAATAATAAGTATTATATAACGATCGTTATATAATTCTTGCTCTGATAATTTTTGTTATATAACGGCTTCAAAAATGGAGTTTAGGGGTCAATTAATAATTTTCATAAGATTTTCGAAATTTTCAAAATTTTGGGGTGTGATAATTTTTCCAGGTGTGTGATAACTGTACAGTTATCACACCCCTCAAAGAACAGTTAACACACTCTTCCAAAAATTATCACACTCCAAAAATTAAAACTTCAGGATTTTTCGATTCGTATTTATTGACTATTTAAAATCATTTGAATCTGACTCTTTAGTCAATGCTGTCACTCTATCACGATACACCAGTGTATACATCTTACGTTATCTTGTTTATGCATTCACCGTTCACGTTAGTCATTATATGAGCCGCGCACGCACGTGCCAGTAAAGCAGTAAAACCACTTGCTCTAAATCAATACACCAGTGTATACATATTACGTTATCTTGTTTTGGTTTCATGAGTTAATGTATACTTGTTTGTCAGTAAATGAGCCGCGCACCCACGTGCCAGTAAGACCACTTGCTCTCACTCCATTACGATACATCAGTGTATACGTATTACGTTATCTTGTTTTGGTTTCATGAGTTTATGAGTTTATGTATACTTGTTGGTCATTATATGAGCCGCGCACCCACGTGCCAGTAAGACCACTTGCTCTCACTCCATTAGGATACATCAGTGTAGCAGTGTATACATTTATTTTGTTATCTTGTTTTGTTTGGTTTCATGAGTTTTTGTATACCCGGTAGTCGATATATGAGCCGTGCACCTACTTACCCTCACTACAAGTCTACAATTTGCCTATAAATGTACATCTGTTACGGCGTTACACACTTACACAGAAATGATCTTTCAATTTTGTTTTGATGTTGCTACACATTTCAATCGACAATCACTTTATAGTACCTAGTTGAATCAAAAGATATGAGCAAAGTTCATAAAGATTCCGTACTTACGTTTTATGCATACTTTGAAGGCAAATTTAGATATACATAGCCACTCTTCACCATCTATCTTGATATTTTCTAAGTCAATTTCTGGCCCTCTACTCTCTAGCTCAAACGGTTTTTATATTTAAAAGCTTCTAAATTTGCTTTTTATTGGAAAAACCAGTGTAGATCTCCGCCCGTTTCTCACGTTATATAATAGATTAATCAAACACCCTGAGGATACGTTTATATCAATTATCACACTCGCCTTCGGCTCGAGTGATAATTGGAATTATTGCACTCGCCTTCGGCTCGAGCAATAATTCGAATTATCACACTCGCTTCGCTCGTGTGATAATTCATATAAACGTATCCTAAGGGTGTTTGATTATCCTATATTAGCGCATTCCCAGCCATGCTCTAAGCGTATATTGTCGCACGAGGAGCAGGCCGAGTGCGACAATACCAAATTATTGCACGAGGCGAAGCCGAGTGCAATAATTTTATTAGTGTCATGACCATTTGCCATGCTCTTAGTGTATTAGGTACTCGTAGGCGTGCAATAATATAGGATAATCAAACACCCTTAGGATACGTTTATATGAATTATCACACGAGCGAAGCGAGTGTGATAATTCGAATTATTGCTCGAGCCGAAGGCGAGTGCAATAATTCCAATTATCACTCGAGCCGAAGGCGAGTGTGATAATTGATATAAACGTATCCTTAGGGTGTTTGATTAATCTATTATATAACGTGAGAAACGGGCAGATATTTACACTGGTTTTCCAATAAGAAATCAAATTTAGAAGCCTTTATGGATATAAAAATCCTTTAAACTAAAGCGCCTGAAATTGAATCTTGAAAATATCAAGCTTTGGAGTGGCCGGGAATTTTAGATTTAGATGGTGAAGAGTGGCTATGTATATTTGAATTTGCCCAAGAAAGTATGAATAAAAACGCAAGTCCGGAATATTCATAAACTTTGATCGTATCGTTTGATTCAACAAGGTACTATAAAGTGATTGTCGATTGAAATGTACAACAACAAAATAGAAAGGACATTTCCGTGTAAGTGTGTAACGCGGCAACGGACGCAAATGTTTCGGCAAATTGCGGGCGGTGGCATTTGTTTAAAATGTAAAGATGTAAGGGAAACATGATTCAAACACCAAAACAAGAAACCTTAACGCCAAAGCAAGAGAATAAATCTGTATATTATGCTCGTGTATCGTTATTTATACAAGTAGTGAGGGTAAGTGGTCCTTGTGGCACGTGCGTGCGCGGCTCATATAACGACTGCTGAGTATACATAAACTCATTAAATCAAAACAAGATAACATGATAATGTATACACTGATGTATTGTAATGGAGTGAGAGCAAGTGGTCTTCAGGTTTTACTGGCACGTGCGTGCGCGGCTCATATAACGACTAAAGTGGACACATGAAACGAAAACAAGATAACGTAATATGTATACACCGGTGTATCGCAAGGGAGTGAGAGCATTAACTAAAACTATAAAAAGTCAGATCTAAAAGATTTTACATAGTAGATAAATATTTATCACAAAATTCAAAAGTTTCGATTTTTGGGGTGTGATAATTTTTCAAAGGTGTGATAACTGTTCTTTGAGGGGTGTGATAACTGTACAGTTATCACACACCTGGAAAAATTATCACACCCCAAAATTTCAAAATTTAAAATCTTATGAAAATTATTAATTGACCCCTAAACTCCATTTTTGAAGCCGTTATATAACAAAAAATTATCAGAGCAAGAATTATATAACGATCGTTATATAATACTTATTATTGCACGCCTACAAGTACCCTCAAAATTGGCTAATACAAATTATTGCACTCGGCTACGCCTCGTGCAATAATTTCTATTAGTGCATTCCCAGCCATGCTCTAAGCGTATATTATATAACGATCGTTATATAATTCTTGCTAATTTTTGTTATATAACGGCTTCAAAAATGGAGTTTAGGGGTCAATTAATAATTTTCATAAGATTTCAAAATTTTCGAAATTTTGGGGTGTGATAATTTTTCCAGGTGTGTGATAACTGTACAGTTATCACACCCCTCAAAGAACAGTTATCACACCTTTGAAAAATTATCACACCCCAAAAATCGAAACTTTTGAATTTTGTGATAAATATTTATCTACTATGTAAAATCTTTTAGATCTGACTTTTTATAGTTTTAGTTAATGCTCTCACTCCCTTGCGATACACCGGTGTATACTTATTACGTTATCTTGTTTTCGTTTCATGTGTCCACTTTAGTCTTTATATGAGCCGCGCACGCACGTGCCAGTAAAACCTGAAGACCACTTGCTCTCACACCATTACAATACATCAGTGTATACATTATCATGTTATCTTGTTTTGATTTAATGAGTTTATGTATACTCAGCAGTCGTTGTATGAGCCGCGCGCACGCACGTGCCACAAGGACCACTTACCCTCACTACTTGTATAAATAACGATACACGAGCATAATATACAGATTTATTCTCTTGCTTTGGCGTTAAGGTTTCTTGTTTTGGTGTTTGAATCACGTTTCCCTTACATCTTTACATTTTAAACAAATGCCACCGCCCGCAATTTGCCGAAACATTTGCGTCCGTTACGGCGTTACACACTTACACGGAAATGTCCTTTCTATTTTGTTGTTGTACATTTCAATCGACAATCACTTTATAGTACCTTGTTGAATCAAACGATACGATCAAAGTTTATGAATATTCCGGACTTGCGTTTTTATTCATACTTTCTTGGGCAAATTCAAATATACATAGCCACTCTTCACCATCTAAATCTAAAATTCCCGGCCACTCCAAAGCTTGATATTTTCAAGATTCAATTTCAGGCGCTCTAGTTTAAAGGATTTTTATATCCATGAAGGCTTCTAAATTTGCTTTCTTATTGGAAAACCAGTGTAAATATCTGCCCGTTTCTCAAGTTATATAATAGATTAATCAAACAACCTAAGGATACGTTTATATCAATTATCACACTCGCCTTCGGCTCGAGTGATAATTGGAATTATTGCACTCGCCTTCGGCTCGAGCAATAATTCGAATTATCACACTCGCTTCGCTCGTGTGATAATTCATATAAACGTATCCTAAGGGTGTTTGATTATCCTATATTATTACCCTGCAGTGTAATTACTTTTCGAATTTTTGAGCAATATTAATCATGTAATATCACCGTACCCAACAGTTGAATTACTGTCAAGTGTGTAATTACTATACCTCAACTGTTGAATTACTATTCAAGTGTTGAATTACTATTCCCAACTGTTGAATTACCACTGTTGAAATACTACCAATTTTCTTAAACGGCCATTCGCACGGTTCTAACTATATTTGCTATCTCTGTGCGGATGTAAATAGGAGAATAATAAGCTCCCATGATATCTGTTATCGCACTTTTCATATTACAAAACGGTTCGATATATACTGTAAAACAAGATAAAATAGCGATAAGGAGCACAAAATGTTCGGTACGATATATGTTATATTCTTAATGGCACATTCGGTAGCACAAGATAAAGTAAATATGAGCACAATGTATAAAATACGATATATCTAAACGATATTATAGGGCAAAACAAGATTGAACTTGAAGATAAAATAGATAGAAGGAACACTATCGTATACACCTAAATGGCGCCACCCAGACGGACTTGATAACTCCATCCGTGTTTCAATGTTTATTTATCTAGTCTTAGAGATATAACGCAGACTTGTGGCGCCATATAATTATAGGGTGTGTTGCTCCGTTTTATCAATTTCAATTACATTATTTCTGTGCGCCGTCATAATGATCTATCTGTCAGTGTTCGTTACTTATTTTAGATCGGGATGAAGATAATGATTATGGCGCAAAACTTATTGTTCAACTAAGGAGTACATACATACATTATGCACCTTCCAGGCGTGTTTATGCTATGTATTCAAAAACCCTTTAGGCACCAGGGTACCGTGCGCAATAAATTATTGCGCACTGTAGTGCCGAAATCTTGATTTATTACGCACTGTAGGTCATAATAATTTATTATGGTGCAGTAGAACAGTGCGTAATAATTTATTTCGCACAGTTGAGCAAACTGTACCTTCAAATCTTAATTTAAAACATATCCTTGTGTTTGAAAATATTGCCATTTTTTCGAGTAAAGTCGGTGCATAATTCAGTTTAATAACTCGTAAAAATTACTAAACTCAGCATTAAAAAACCTCGGCCTTCGGCCTCGGTTTTCAATGCCATATTACACACTCGGGCCTCCGGCCCTCGTGTGTAATATGACGTTTAGTAATTATTACTCGTTACTAAACCCTTCATTTTGATGCACTCTAAAGATTTAACTGACTACATTCACATGAGATCGTGTTTTTCTTTAAGGGCAGATTTTATACGAGATCCGCATAAGATTGTAGCTCTCGAGTCCGTTGTTATTTATGTTTGTGGTGTGAATTGTTTTTTTTTTTCGATTGAGTACTTAACTTTCATTTTGTAAAGTTCATATACATACACCACGCCATACACTTACAGTATGTATCAATGCTGGGCGCTGGTTATATCATTATCATTTGAACTTTTGAACTTATTCGCTGAATTGACCCCGATAAGATGATGTTGTGACTCTGACTTTTACAAATCACTGGCAAATTTGTCCAAAATTCTCGCCTGTTTAAAATAGTGTACCCACTATTCATGAAACATTGAGTTCGAATGCTTAAGTTTCAAACCGTCTACTTTGATTGATGCGTATATGGCAGGGTAATAATACAGTAAATACACACTTGGGTGTGTAAATTACCATCGTAATTGCACTCGCAAGCTCGTGCAATTACTCCAATAAATGCACTCGCAAGCTCGTGCATTTATTGCATGAATTCCACTCGCAAGCTCGTGGAATTAATGTGGTAATTACACACCCAAGTGTGTATTTACCGTATATTATGTCATTTTCATCAGGGCTATGGCAGGATGCAGATTTGGAGAAGATACTTGGTAACCATGGTGTTATTGTTGCCAGGAGACCAGGATCTGACCCCGACAAGTTTGTTTACAAGTACGTCTTGACTCTACCTTGTGCAGACTTTTCAACTCTCTAAAGTTACGCATTCTAAATTAAGACCCCTACAAATCGCGTGTGGTACATACTGTGTGGTTATTAAGGAAATTCGGCGTTTGCACACGCCGAAAAGTTCAAAATGTAGCCAAAACCCAATTTCCGCACGATCAGAAGGTTTTTGTTACCAACTTCGCATTGCAAACATACATCTGAACTGGGCTCAGTTTTATGATTGAATTCCTTATCACACGCCCAATTGCCCAAAATCAGCTTCTGTTGGCAATTGCGCAATAAGAGAAAAATTTATATGAATGTCCTTACTCTAACTAAATAGATTTTCACATTCGTTTGTAAATTTGCGTGTAAAATTGAGTGATTATACACTCAACACCTTAGGCTTTACACACGAATGCAAAAATGTTCATTGTTTAACGGAAAACATTTTCGAAAAATGAAATGAAACTCACAAAGAATAAATGCTTATTATGAATAATTACAGAACAAATTTCAGAACACAATCTTTTCCTCTACATTTATTGCTCCATCTTTCTCGGATATATATCGTGATCTGGGACCCCATGTCTTAGGACATTTTCTCGATGTACTCCACCCACCTACAGATATTTACATGTCTACAAATCCCGTCTTACTCACATTTTACCAGAATATTCGTATACTTCCCATCCGCCTCCAGTCTTTTCCGTGCCGCCTTGAAATCCACATGAGACGTGTGGCACGTCCTCCGGCAGCCCCTGTACTCTTGTAGGTCTCCAGAGGGCAGAGCCTTACCATGGCAGATGTGGAGCTAGCAGTCCGTATTTTCATCCTGGCAGTATACCATTATCAGTGCAGTATACCATTTTCAGTGCAGTATACCATTATTTGTGTGCGTGTTGATTTTATCTCTCTGTTATCAGTTGCTTGATAATCGCACAATACCGTTATTGTGGCTGTGTGTATTCCTGAATACCATGGCTGCAAATACTTCTACAAACGGGGGGTGATCAGGTACTAAGTGCATGACACAGGGTGTACTAACTGAGTTTTTCTGAAAATTTTGAAACATGACCACCCACCCCTACACTTGGTACAATATACTAACTGTTTTTGGGCTAAAATTGGGGACCACCCCTTAATTACATTAAATCATTGAAAAATGAGTACCTGTTGAGAACTAAGAGTGAAGTATAGGTAATTCAGAAGTGCAATAGGTAGTGAATTTCATAAGACAACCACTATAATATGATTATAATTATCAATTCAGTCGAGAAATGAAGTATTGAACAACTAGTTATAAAAGTTTTATTTGATTAGTAGTTAATTATGTACATAATATTAATAACATGTTAATTAATGCTATGTTTGCTACCTTCAAACAATTTGATCAATTATTAAATGTGCAATTATGAATAGTTTTGACAATCAAACTTGACAAATCTAACATCTTTGTGTTTGGAAGATAGTCCCTATGCATTTTTTGGTAATGTTGTCGATGTGTGAGTTAAAGTTGAGTTTGTTGTCCAGTGTTACTCAAGAAGCTTTGCTTCTTTACTGAGCTCAATAGTTGAGCCCATTACTTTGATTGGGCGTAAGGTCCACTTTCTGTTCCATGTGAACATGACTAGTTTGGTTTTTGAGAGCGCTGAGGTTGAGTCCCTTCGACTCACCATGTCTCAATAGTCTTGATGGTGGTCTGTGTTCTCTGCCAGATGACATCGAGGTCATCCCCTTCTGCTAGTGACATTAAGTCATCAGCAAAGCCTGCAGATATCCTGGAATGTGCTTTGCTGTGTACTGAAGGAGGTCATCCCAGTACAAGATTCCAGATGCAAACGAGCCATAGGCCCCACATGGGGACTTACTCCTAAAGTATGCAAGTGGATTTTACACCTCCATTGTTAGACCGGCGCTGGCACAGCGCTGTTGTCTGGATCAAGGCAACTGACAACAAATCCAATACCAAGAAACTCGAAAGAGTTCAAGGACTCTCACTCAGGTATATGACTGGAGCCCTACCTTCCACACCTTACAACACTCTTAACTATCTCACTAGTATACCTCACTACATTACCGACTACCTCAAAGGTGAAGCTGCCAAGGAGCAGTCAGGCTCATGGGGTACGGAGATTGGACCCTAGAAACAGCCCCCACCGAGCAAAGGAATCATCAAAGCTCATAGCACCATATCAAACAACCTAATTTCTGAGCTCAAAGTCCCAGGGCACAACCAATGGGACACTATTAAACCCATCTTATTCTTGACCGCAACTATAACATCACATACCCTCAAGACGCTCACTCTGACAACTTCACAACTAACAACCTGGACAAAGACATCAAGCTTATCAGCGTCAACAACATTTGCTGCTACACAGATGGCTCTAAAACAGACCACGGGGTGGGCGGCGGCTACGTCATCAAGTACCCCCACAACGAGAACACAACCGAGTACCACTTCAAGATGAAAGATCACTGCACGGTTTTTCAGGCCGAAATAGCAGCACTTATGCATGCTGCTGACAGACTTAAACACTACAACAACAAGCTTATCACCTTCTGGAGCGACAGCCTATCGGCACTCCAAGCTCTTTCCAACAGAATCCACAGGAACAAATCAGTTGCAGACTGTCACAAGTCACTCACCTCCCTAGCTCATGACAACACAGTCCAAGTCAGATGGATAAAAGCCCACATCGGACACTGGGGAAACGAGAAAAGCAGACCAGCTTGCCAAGGTTGGCACCAAAGATGGTAAACCGTCACCAGCCTTGTCCCCATTTCATTCATCAAACACTTAATCAATACCAAGGTAACCAACCTCAGCCACGACAGGTGGATCACCAACAAACATGCTCACTGACATGATCATAGGTAACCATCAGAAGAAGGTTTTTCACACTTAACAACAACACTGGCAACCGTATCCGGTACCGAACTGCTATCTCCATTATTACAGGACACATAGGACTGAATAAACACTTGCACAGAATAACACGCGCTGACACACCAAACTGCCCTTACTGCACTGACACAGAGGAGACAGTTGCACACTTCATTGGACAATGCCCTGCATTTATGAGAATCAGAGGCAACACACTCGGGACATACTATGACTCCATTAACGACATCATGGACAACAACAGTATGGACGCACTGATCAGTTACACACTCCAAACCAAAAGACTACAACGAACAGAGGAGGAGGCGGACAATACAGGGGTGACATAGCATCTACTCATCTCTCCGATAGCTCTGAAGTATCTGGTATTGTATTGGTAAAGGTATTCTCCCCTCGCTAGCCACACCCTCATTTTACCCTCCACCACCACCATCACCTTTCACCCTCACCCCCCGTCGCCTCGGCGACTAGAGGCAGGCACAGTCCCACTCCGGGACTATCCTCTTGCGGACCCTCGGGTCCAGCCTCTCTTTTGATGATGATCTTTGTGTTTGTTAAATAGCCAGCTAAGATTTTTTTATCTTTAATTTTTGTAGTTTTTAAATTGAGACTTTTGCTATATTGTGTTCATTGTACCTATATTTTCTATTGAAGCACTTGTCAGCTGAACGCCCATGACTGGGCGTTTTCAATCAATCAAATTTTACAAACCAACTTTTTATTCAAAAAATGTAAAGGACCGCCAAATTTATTACACTTTAACAACTTTTTAGTCAGAAAAAGTCCAAGACTATCAAATATGGTACACTATACTAACTTTTTGGATACAAAAAAGTGAAGGACCACCCAATTTAGCACACTGTACTAACTGTTTAGGAACAAAATTTCAAGGACCACCCAACTTAGTACACGATGACTAACTGTATTTCACTCTCGGCCGGGACCAACCCACCCACACCCTGTGTCATGCACTTAGTACCTGATCACCCCCCGCTACAAAGCCCTCTAATGACAGAGAAATTGACGATTTCGTGGGAAGGGCAAGTCTTTGGCTCGGGAGGGCAATGGCGGAGTTGACCTGCGACGATCCGACCCATGTTACGCCGTCAAAGTGCCGAGAATTGAGCAAGGAAAAGCTTGTCACAATGTGTTGCGAAGCGTTTCAGTATGTGCGAATTCAGAACAACAGTCTCAGACATGCCAGGTCAGATCTTCAGACTACTAAATCAGACCTCGTGAAGTCGCAGAAGCTTGTTATTGTTCAACAGCATGAGATGATTATTTGCAAGGACAAGATGTTGAACTCAGTACAGAGTGCGGTGACGGAATCAGTAACGAAGACTGTTCAAGAGCAGATTAAGACATACAGCGAGGCTGTAAAAAGCACGGGTGAATCAGCGCAGATCAGTCAGCAGACGCTGAAAAGTGTAGTGAAGGATGTTGTTCAGGAAGAAGATAGGAGTAAGAACCTGATGTTGTTCGGTTTGTCGGAAGAAAAGGACGAGGACTTGTCGGGCAAGGTGCTGGAAGTGTTCGGAGAGCTGGGAATCAAACCTGCTGCTGAGGTTTTGCGTGTGGGCAAGACCGGGGACCAGAAGCGCTCAAGACCAGTGAAGGTTATGTTGTCGTGTACGAGCACATCTAGACACATCTTGGTGCAGGCCAAGAAGCTGCGGAACTCACAGAAGTTCAGTTCAGTCTTTATTAGACCGGATAGGACTATGGACGAACGCTTGGCACATGAACTCCTTATTGAGGAGTTGAAGAAGAAACGTGACGGTGATCCTAGCAGAAAACATTACATCAAATTCGGTTCTGTAGTGACTGTGGTCAACTCTAACGGATCGTGATCATTTCAACACGATGCCTATTATTGGTCGATCGCGAATGCATGATGTGAATTTAATATTGTTCCTCTATTGTTCTAGGTTTTTTGCAGCACAGTGTTACATGAGTTTGATACAAATTTCACACAAAACTAATGAATGTTTTCGCATATTTTTTCATACTATTTAGTTTTCGTTGAGTGAGATTTTCAAATATTACTTTTTGAAGAATGATTTCAGACTTATGTATATATTTTCAAAGCCCTTAGTGGTACCCCACCGCGGGTTTTCAATCAAGCAGGCGCCGGCCGCCGCCAAACTCAGAGT
Organism: Beroe forskalii; assembly: GCA_011033025.1. Classification (NCBI taxonomy): domain Eukaryota; kingdom Metazoa; phylum Ctenophora; class Nuda; order Beroida; family Beroidae; genus Beroe; species Beroe forskalii. The sequence goes on along the minus strand of WFMF01000089.1, from coordinate 37,974 downwards.
GTCTGAGGTTGTGGGGGTCTTTGGATCGTCGCCTGAGACATCAGTCACAGAGGTAGTCGTGAGAACAGCCACCCCCCCCCCCCTACATGGACATGGTAAGGAATTCGATTTACAGTACTTTCACCAATTTTCTCTTATTGCACAATTGCAACAAAGGCTGAATTTTAGCGTATGGTAAGGATTACAGTCATGATACCGAGTCCAGTTTAGAACATGTTTGGAATGTAAAGTGCAAAAACCTGCTAATCGTGCGAAAATAGGGTTTGGTAACATTATTGTACTTTCCGACGGGCGCGAACGACGAATTTTACCATGTAGTTTTTTACCACACAACATTTACTACGCAGGATCCAGTTGAAGCGTTCTTCATTGCTACCCTTATAGTATCATGTTAGATAAATATTATATCAGATCAGAGGAACTCATCTCTAACATATTACAAGCATGATCTGTGCTACAAACACCGGACTAATATAGATATTGTGTACGAGCCTGTTACCAATGACATCAGTTCCACCATCCTACGTCGCCTGGCTAGCAGAGGCTGCAGCATCCGCTTCCTCACCCCAGGTAATTAAAATAGTGGTGTTCTGTCTATCTGTCTGACTTTCTGTCTGTCTGTCTGTCTGTCTGTCTGCCTTTCTGTCTGTCTGTCTGTCTGTGCTGCGGGTTTTGCGCTGCTTTGTCTTTTTCTTCTCCACAACTAAGAGTGTGCAAGATTTAACCAGTTTCAGTGTGTAAAGTTGCTGATAGTAAACTGAAACTGCATATTTGAATTTTGAATCGAAGTTTGCAGTTGCTGTACATGTACAAAATTAATATGCAACTGAATGTACTGTAAGTGTAGTCAAAAATTATTAGATTTAATAAAATGATTTTTGTTTGATTTCTATTTCGATTTGATCATGAAATTGAATCATGGCAATGACATGGGGTGTTTTGACATGTCTCCCATTCTAACATTCTAAATTTGAACTTGAAGTCGTGAGTTCTGAGAACGCTTGTCAGGCGTTGCCCATTGAAATAATGGGTCTGGCGACACGGACGTCAGACAAGAAAACGCGCACGCCGTCTTGCGTCTGAAAGTGAAACATCACACAGTCATTTATTTAGTATTTACGGTAATTTCAGGAAATTTATAGACCATCGATGGCGTCTTCCTAATCCCGCACGGGTGACGGGTGTGCGTACGCTCGCACAGGGGTATAAAAAGAATATAGTTAAACGTGTTTACGTGTGCACATGGATCGATCGAAAGAGCAAATTACAGTGCGCGCGCAAGGTTTCAATTTTATTTGCTTTTAATTGAATTTTTGCTGAAATTTGCACATTCTTTCGATTTAATGCTAAACACGTGTCACGTATATCGTCGCGCGCGGCGCGCTTCCTCAGGGAAGCGCGTGGCGCGTACACACACCTATAGCTATGCGGGCTTAAAAACCTTTCGATCGATCCATGGGCACTCGCGCATACGCGTTTCGACGGGCGATGTCCGTCCTTTTTTTCTGACTTGTCGCCGAAGGCGCAAAGTGACGTCCAAATGTGGAACGTTGCGCCGCGCGCGCGTGGGTAGGGTAACATCCTACGATACGCGTTAGCAACCCTGTTCCCTGCGTTTGTCAGGCGTTGCCTGACGACGTCAGACAAGCACTCCTGGTTAGAGGAAGCGCACAGAGTGCGCGGCGCGGCAAGCGCTAAACACCCCTGGTTAGGGGAAATATTGCCAGACGTTGCCTGGACTGGCCCCGGCCCCCTGCGCGCGCGCCCCGACTCATTAAATAAAATTTATTTAATTTAAAATTATGGGACAGACAACGTCTGGCATGGGAAATAAAAGTGATAGATAAAATCATCAACCTTGACAAAAATTTTCTAATCTATTCTTTTTCTAAACATTTTTCCAATGTCAAATGTATTTGGTATTTAAGCAGCAATCAACGAAAAGAATGAAAATTTATTTGTGGATCAACATTTTTAAATCATTTTAATATCAATTATGGTGGTAACATAGTTGAAACAATAATAATCGAATCATATAAATTCCAAAAGTGTCAAGTGTTAGTAGAGTTTAACTTGCTTCTCATTCATTTGATATCATGAAGGATCACATTAAAGATGAATCATGAGCTTTTATATTCTCATGGCAAATCAATATAACTTAAAATAATCCATTACTGCACTGCCACAAAATACAGCTGTCACATTAAAGCAATTACACTGCTTATTATTGATTTTATTGTTTTAAGAGAAGCACAATATCTCATATTGACGGTTCATCTTTGTTGTCTTACCAATACTCCAGCTTGGACTTACTTGAGCCATCTTTCAAATCTATGAAATGAAAACAAGAAAGTGGTTCAGGAAAATGAAATTGTGGTATGCATTGATCTTATTGCAGCATCAAGCTTTGTTGCAACCAGACTTAGTTGCTTCTCAGTAGACTTCTCTGCTTGCTTAATAATTTCATCTGCTACTCCTGGGAATGCTGCTCCTGCATATGTATTACTTGAACTTGGGGCAAACAGGAGGTGTCTGAAAGATGGTCGTCCTGGGAGACCACCTTCACAAATGAATTGCCTGTCTAGAAGCATCAGTTTATCATTGAGATTCCTCAAAAGTAACCAATCTGTCTCAGATTCATGGTCAAATTGCTCTAATGCCTCCTCAAGTACTTGAGACACTTCCAAAAACTCATTTGATAGTGCAATAAAGTCAGTAGTATTGACACCAAGAGCTTTCAAGCTATCTGCGTATTTTTCAACCAGATCTGCAGCCAAATACTGAACCTCTGTGGCATATTTTTGAGGTGACATTGGCAAAAGGGCTTCATTGGCTAGGGAGTAGATGACCCTAATTGCAAACTGTCCCATTCTTTGATGATATGTAAAATTTGGATCACCAAATTTGATCAGCCATTCATATGTGTCATATTGAGTATGGTATACTGGATATGTGCCATAACTTGTTTTGTAAGCAAAGTCTATGCATGAAATTCCAACTTCATTCAAGAATGCTGTGTAATCACTTCCAGAGCCTATCAGAGATACTGGTGGATTGCCTTTACTATAGTCTTTGTTATTGTGTTGTTTTTCAGCACCCACCCAGAAGTCATACATGGTTTTATATCCTGGATCTGGTGACATAGTTGCTTTTGCTGCACTATATAACAGTTCAAATAAGTTTGGTGTTGATTTCATATTGAGCATTTCTGGTTGACTGACTATAGTGTCCATATTTATGTAAGTCACTGCTTTATGCTTTAGACTGGTCATGTAGTCTTCAGTAAACTCATATGAACCCATAATACCAGGCTCCTCTGCATCCCAACTTGCAAATATCAATGTTCTCCTAGGTTGCCATCCTGTTTTGATTAGTTCACTGAATGATCTAGTTATCTCCATAACTGTTGATAACCCACTCACTGGATCTGCTGCTCCATTAATCCAAGCATCTCGATGGAAACCAACAATCACCCATCTATCTGGTTCTTCTTTGCCATCAATTACACTGATTATATTCCTGCATTGTGTCATCCTGTTTTCATTCTCCACATTCAATTCTATTACTTCTGAGGATGGACCAATTTTATAACCACCCCAGGAATCAGGTGTTGCAAATGCTTGACTTATAGATTTCATCAGATTATGTATCTTTGATGCTTCAGTGTAAGGGATAGGGATGACAGGAAGCTTTGGCAAAATCTCCTCCATTTCTGCTTCACTTGCATGATAGCCACCAACTGAAAAATTTTTTTGTGCAGTTATTAACTATTCATCAATTCTAGTCTAAGACTAAATTCTTAAGATTAAAGGTACTTATATAAAAAAAACATTTGTTATGCTGAAGGATTCAATTTCCCAGATCACTACTCTTTTAGATATTGATTTTTCATTGTGAACTATTAATAATTACCATAAGATGGGTAAAGGTGTGTTGATAGGTCCCCCTTGATTGTTTTGACATTTCCCCTCTGGACTCCAGTATCTGGCAACCATGGCCCATCAGGAAAGGTATCTCCCTTTCCTGAACCACTATCTGATGGATCTGTGTATAGTATCATGCCAAACATTCCTTTTTCATGTGCATTGGCTGCCTGTGGGATATTAATGTCTTAAATACCTGTTAAATTCAGCTGTGAGATATATTCTTAATCTTCGAGGAAAGGAAAGGTTTCAATCAATAACACCCTTTCTCAAAGAGCTTCATTTCTTACCTGTGAAATACAGAATCGAATTCAAACTTGCTTTACATGTTTTCAAATGCATTAACAATGTTAGTCCTGAGTATTTATCAGATATGTTATCTCTCAGACAACAAAATCAGCACAGTGTAAGGGCTGATAATGACTTTTTTCCTACTCAAGGAAGCCAGTGAACCAAGGTGTAAGAAAACACAAGGGGCATTCAGTTATAGTGCACCAACAGTATGGAACAGGCTGTCTTACGAAATCAGATGTATACCTAATATTGACAATTTCAAAGTTGCATTGAAAACTTATTTTTATCGCTGTGCATTTGATGTTCAATAAGTTGAGACATTTTTGACCTTTAGCTCACTTTGTTAGTTTAAGGATACTTATCAAGACTGTTTATGAAGGTTATTTGGTAGGCTTCCGCTTTGTTACTTAGATTAGAGCTTGCTCAATCATTATTATTATTATTATTATTATTATATGAGACGGTAGGCTTACTAAAGCTTGCTCAATCATGGTTTAGCGGAATATAAGTTCATTCTTATTATTATTATTATTAAATTTGTGTATATGGAGTATGTTCTATGGAGTATGGAGGTTCAATAACTGCACTGCAGCTGTAGTGAGTTGCAACAAAAGGAAGAACAGCATTACTGTAAATGATTTTTCTAGTCTTTTGCCAAATTATTGTCATGCCCATACCTAATACAAAACTTAGACAGTAATATGAAATTGTAGCACAGTCTCTGCTCATACCTTGCTGCCTCTGAAGATTTTACCATATCTACACAATGCTATCTTGTCAGCCAGATCAACTCCCAAGCTTTCCAATTTAGCAAAGTCTTCAACTGTACCATAATTGACGTAAACAACTTCGCCAGACACTTTTCCATTTTTAGAAAATGCATTAAATGGTGGAATGACGTTATTGTTTTCATTATGCTTTGGCTGGTACTTCACTTCACCATTGTATTTAATGTAACTGAAAATTTGATATGATTGACCATTGATAATATAATATTATTGAAAATTTGAAATTCGAATTGACTATTTAGATAATCTCATGGACAATGTCCATGAGATTATCTAAATAGTCAATTCGAATTTCAGTTAAAATTTTTCATTGAATAAATGTCCATTGGACATTTATTCAATGAAAAATTTTAACTGAAATAGATACGATTATTCTTATGTAAGTACGTATTCAGTCAAGTTTAAAAGCTTAATCAATTAGGTCAACAGCTTAATGAAAGTATGCACGCTAGTTTTGGCTGTAAAATGAGAAAATGAACCATCCTCTCATCATGGCTGTCAGCTGGATATTTCAAACCTGTTATCAGTAGGGAAAGATAAGAGAACTTGGTAATTGTTCTCAAAGACATCATTGAACCCATAACTGCTCCACCTTTTCACAATTTCATTTGCCAGTTCGAGGTTCTCTTCACTCCCTGCCGGGTGTGCTTTCTTTGCAAAGAACTGCACATTCTCTCCGATTTTAGTGTTGTTGATTGCATTTGCTAAGGTGTCGGAGGTTTCATCAGTAGATGTTCCTGAAATCACATGACATAACAATCAACGATGCTTGGCAATATAAGATACTATGCAATAATGCAATATTAATAAGGGATGTACCTAATATGCTTAATTTCATTCAAATAGGCTTGTAGGTGCTACACATACACACAATGTAACCTCACATCAATAACATCATGCATAGTATTGTAGGATACAGTGCAATCCTTCAAATTACACGTACACTCACTGATTAATGAAACTTTGCTACAATGTATACCTGACGTTGTGGTCGCTACTATCACTATCACTGCAACTATCAACAAAGTAACAGCAAGACCAATCAGAAATCGTCTTCTAGTCATGTAGTATCTCCAGGTTTCAAACATACTGGAATCTAACAAGCCACAGAAATGGAGGTTAATCTAAACGGCTAATAAACGAATCCTATGATGATTGCCGAACTGTGCACAGAAATTTGTAATCCGACTCAACATACACCTCGCAAATTAAATCAAAAAGAGTAAATTTTGATTTTTCATTCGAAATCGATCTTTGATAATCAACACCATGAAATTAAGTCTCCAATTCCGAAAATCCTACCTTGATTCTATAAAGGTGTGATGATTAAATTTGCACGATTGATAAGATTCTGGGTATTTCATACTTTCATAGTATTCCAATTCCGAGTCTATGTCTCAACAGGGGTCTTATAGCTTTCACTATTCTGAGTTCTCAAATGGCGAAGCCCCTATGTTTGACTTTGAGACATACAAATTATGAGTCCAAATTATAGGTACTGACAACAATAATGAACACAAAATGTTTTCAGCTTTTCTTCGTGAGATCTAACTAAACTCTAAACCGTTTAAATCTAGGTGTGCAAGTATAATGGCCTCAGCATGTAGTGCCCCTGACAGAACCCCCTGAGCAAGATGATGGAGAGTGAGCAGCTGTACATAGACTCCCGGGAGCCCTCACCGGGGTGTAAGATGGATCCCCCTCCTCCCCGACCCAGCATTCCACTGTCACTTCCTGAGGAAATACTCAACAAACTGGGGTAAGGTTATAGGCAGGAATTACAATTGGTATTCAAAGCTTTGACAGTAATTTGGTTTTAGTAACGCTATACCCTGGCCTGTGTATACCCTTATTCGCGTTTCTAAGTAAATAATTTTTGTGGAAAGTCTTATTTAAATGGTCCCCATTACAGTGAGGGCGTGAGAGAGGCAGTTGAAAGGTGGGACGATGCCAGAGTCAGAGAGATCGAGGAGCTGCAGAACAGAACCCTCCACATGGAGAAGACCATGAAGTGGTGGAGTGACTGCACTGCTAACTGGAGGGAGAAGTGGGGCAAGGTGGGTTTGGGGGAGAGAAGTGGGGCAAGGTGGGCTAGAGAGGGAGTAAAAAAGTTTTGGAGTTCAAAAATGTGGGTTATGGGGAGAGAAGTGGGCAAGGTGGGTTAGGGAGGATAAGTGGGGCAAGGTGGGTCAGGGAAATCTGGAGAAGTAGGGCAAATTGGGTAAGGGGTTGGGAGAAGTGGGGCACTTTATATGGGTTAGGGAGGGAGAAACTGGGGCAAGGTGGGTTTTTTGCAACCAATTTGTGTGGGTTAGGGAGGAGGGAATTTTCAGTTAGGCAAGGTGGGTAAGGGATGGGAGGGAGAAGTGGGGCAAGGTGGGTTAGAGAGGGTTGGGAGAAGTGGGGCGAGGTGGCAGGTGGGTTAGCGAGGGAGAAGTAAAGTCAAGGTGGGTCCCCATTACAGGAGGGCGTGAGAGGGGCAAGGTGGGTTAGGGAGGGAGAAGTGGGGCAAGGTGGGTTAGGGAGGGAGAAGTGGGGCAAGGTGGGTTAGGGAGGGAGAAGTGGGGCAAGGTGGGTAAGGGAGGGGAGGGAAGAGTGGGTTAGGGAGGGAAGGGAGAAGTGGGGCAAGGTGGGTTAGGGAGGGAGAAGTGGGGCAAGGTGGGTTAGAGAGGGGTTGGGAGAAGTGGGGCAAGGTGGCAGGTGGGTTAGGGAGGGAGAAGTGGGGCAAGGTGGGTTGAGGAGGGAAAAGTGGGTTAGGGAGGGGAGGAAGAAGTGGGGCAAGTTGAGTTAGGGAGGGTTAGAAAGGGCAGTAAGAAGTGGGACAGAAGGGAGGAGCAGGGAATCGTAAACCTGAGGGAGTAAAGAAAATTGGAAATCGAATTTGATTGGAGAAAATGTTCACAAAATAAAGCATTCAGTCTTCAGAGTCCAGAGGGCTGTATCCTATGTATACCTAATCCAGTATAGGATACTTACGTATATATCCATTTCTTGGCAATACGTATTCCTCAGGTAAGGAATGAAAGAAACAAGTCTAGAGATATGTGTAAATCACTTCAAGTGCAGCTGGATATGACGCTCAAAGAGAATTCATCTTTAAGGTTGCTACTTGTGAACTGTTTTATCAAATATTCATACTTTCATTTAAATTTGAAGATTTCAATGTGTAGCCCTCACACCACAATCAGCCTTCTATACTAGCGTTACATGCTTACATGAGACCATCAGCTGGTTTAAAAAAATTCAACAGTGGTTTGACATTGATTCTAAACTGAAATCGTAGCTCAGCTAAAGTTGAGATCGATACTAGTCCTACCAGTGTTCTCACGACAACCACGCAACATTTAGACAATATTTTTGCAGTACAAGCTCCAAGTTGACACAACTTTCCGTTTGCAGATCAGAACGGGAGGAGTTGAAGGAGGACCATGAGAGAGTTTTGGAGGAATTATCCCACCACAGAGACCTCCCTGAGGCAGTCTCCTCCAACCAACAGTCCCCCTCAGTTACCTCGCCCCACGCTACCTCCCCCAAGAAGATGTACAGAAACACCTCAGACTTAGACTCCAGTGAGTTCCAAGCAGTTTGGTACATACAACCACCCTCCCCATTTTCTCTCTGTATTTCAATAAATTTCGTTAAGTAGTGTGAAGGAATTTAAGGAATGTAATTCCTACTTATTGCATACTGAGAGTGTTACGATGTGACCTAATAAAACAAACCATGTTTGTAACACTTTTGAATCTTCCAGAAAGTTTCTTTCCATGCTACCAAGTGTTGTAGCAATTAGCAATGTAACCTGTGTTTCCCATTGTTTAAGCTGTGCATTGTTTCAAGAACAGAGCAGCGCCTCGCTATCATGTGCGAGCCCACCAACCCAGGCCCTGGCTAAATATTTCTGGTAATATATTCTCTCCAAATCTGTCGAGCACGAGAATAGACAGTTTAACGTCATCAAATCAACATTGTAAACCATGATAATGACGTCACTATTAACTGCCTATTTCTTGTGTACAGCGACATAACTTCACTGATTTGATTTAAATCGATTATATGGCTTCTAATTGCACACTCATCTGATTAGGAGGTGAATGAAGCACAGCATTCCCAAATTAAAAACACTCCTAACCTAATTTCCTCCGTATTATCACTTGTTCCACACTGGGAGATTGCAGGTTGGAAGAACACAACAGTATTGTGGAATCATGATCATTGTATCCGATTACAAAGTGATTGATAAGTCAGCAGTCCAGTAATTATTGATCTCATGCCTCCTCTTTTAGTCAATCAATGATCAATCATGACTAACCTGAAATTTCAAATTACTGAAAATTTGATAAATCGTAATTGGTTACTGTTTCATCTATCAAGTTTTCAGTAATTTCAATTCACGAAAGAAAAATCAAATTTATACGATCATGTTCGCTGCTGCCTAAGGTAAAACTGTCACAAAATCAGAGTACCTCTTTTCATTTTTGTTGTTGAAGTATGAACATGGTTATAACTTCTGGTGTATTTTGTTTGTCACGTCATGTATGATGAACCCTTGACAGATGACATTCGGTATGCACTGAAATAACATGGAGTAGGTATATTATGAAGTAAGACATGTTGTCATGACGTGTACATGACATGTCGTATGAGAGAGATGACAGACATACACACACAGCACCACACTGCCACAAAGAATGTGCTGATGGACAGATAATTACAATGTAGATTAAGCACGGAGTACTCTGGAGATAGTGGTAGTGTGTAGTCCTATGTGTGTGTGTGTAAACAGTGTGTGTGTAAACAGTGTGTGTAGAGAAGCTGCTGCTCAAATGTAGCTAAGTAAGTAGCTGCTAAGTACTAAGTTGTCGATAGACAATCTACTGCTCACACATGGCTCTGCTAAGTCTAAGATCCAAATCTACAAATATGCGAGTTTCCTCCCCTAAACAATAGCATCCCCAACTATACTTCGCCATGGGACTGATCACCGATGACCTAGAGTCCACCCTGTGGGGATCTCCCGACCCAGAGTCAACCCTAGTTTTCCGCCGCCGACCCAGAGTCCCCCAACCTAGAGTCCGTTCCCCCTCTTCCTATCGCTAAGGGTTTGCTTTTCTAGCTAATTAGTCACAGACGTCGGTCACAATGAGGTTTATGTCAGTCTCGGCGCATATTTTGTTTCTAAATCATGTCGCCTCAAGGTGTCTCACTTTTGCTGACATCTTTTCGTCTCATTACGCAGCATCTTATTATCAGGATTTTAGTTGACAATGATTAGGTTTATGGGTAGTATATATGGGTGAGACGAAGGAAGCTCGGGGTTGTTTGACTTTCACATAGTTGTCCACAGAAATCAGCTTTTATCAGCTATCTGTTTCCATCTGTCCGGGTACGCCCTTGCTATTTCATAATATCTGTCAGCCTTTTCCTCATGTGAGAATAGTACAATAAATTCCTCTCGGCTTCGTCTCGTGCAGTTAGAGCCGCAGTACCAATATGATATGCCGTTATATCAGCGTATATATTATTTCGCAGCATTATCAAATTATGAGATTAAGCCATGTTAATGATGCCATTAAACCAAGAACAGTGATAACTACAACAATCATAATTTCTAGATCTTTTACGCTCAATGAAATTGCTTAATGATCGTGCGCTTGTAAATGCTAAGTATCCGATAATGAGGCTTGTGTCAAGATATTATTACCCGGATTTGGTCGACTGCGATTCTCTCAACAATTCCTCGCGCAGATTATCTGTTTTTGTGCTCTCTGGTTTCACTTTCGCTGCGTTTCTCTGTCGCCTCCAAGATTCATAATGTCTGATTCTGATAGTGACTCTGGAGGTATTGACTTGAATTTGACAATCATTACTCTGTGTCAAATTACAAGCAAGTTATTTTCGGCAACCAATTGCCATTTTTTACTATAAATTTCATGGAAACTCTGACAATCTTCTGAATTGAAGTAAAAGGTCTCATCACCTCCTCCCAGGTTACATTGGGTCTGAAGGCTCGGAACCCTCACTCCACATTGGATCTCATCACCTCCTCCCAGGTTACATTGGGTCTGAAGGCTCGGAACCCTCACTCCACTCGGAACTGCACTTTATCGAGGACGTGTTGAAGAATACTGAGGCCGGGGCGAGGAGTCACTCTGTGAGCAGTGAGGTGCACCGCAGTCTGGTGGCTAGCCCTCCTGCAGCCTGGAAACGAGGTGGGTCAGAAGTAGGTTAAAAGTGGGAGGTGGGTGGGGTGGTTTAAGTGGGAGGTGGGTGGGGTGGTTTAAGTGGGAGGTGGGTGGGGTGGTTTAAGTGGGAGGTGGGTGGGGTGGTTTAAGTGGGAGGTGGGTGGGGTGGTTTAAGTGGGAGGTGGGTGGGGTGGTTTAAGTGGAAGAAGGGTGGGGTGGTTTAAGTGGAAGATGGGTGGGGTGGGTTAAATAGGAGGTGGGTGTTCGCTGTAAAGTGTAAGCTGAATTATGAGATGCTGAATTAACTGATCTGTTCAGATCCCTCCCACATTAATGAACCTTCCTCCTCTCATTAGACGAGGGTAGACGGCACTCCCAGCCGGGGTCCTACCGGTCAGAGGAGCGTAGTGGAGGGGGAGTAGACCTCCTCAAACTCAAACACTTGCTGGAACAGACTCAGCGCAGCCTCCACGACGAGAAAAGGTTTTATTTACATAGATTTACAGCTTTATATCTATCATGCCATGATAATATTCATTGGCTCCAATTACAGGCTCATGCGCGAAGATTGAAGAATACGCTCCTGTTCACTTTGTTGTCGAAGTTGATACTTTATTCCCTTGGGAATAAAACATGAAACCTGGTGACAGATTCCTAAAGCCAAATTCCATGGACTGGCTTCTAACTTACAAAATCGTAAAACAGTTAATGGAGTATGTACTATCCTTACTGTTAGAATACCTATGCTCTAACCTGGCTTATCATCTTTCTTTTTTGTCGCGTTTACTGTTTCATGTTTGGCTGTTACATCTTTCGTCCTTTGCGCGCGTTGCTATGAATGCACCTGTGTCCTACAAGTAATTTATTACATATAGCACTTTTTCTCATAAATTTCACGTACGGAATGGAGGCAGCGCCGAGTGAGCTTTGTTTAATAACTTAATAAAGTCACTTCGCAAAAAGAACCTGCACCTTGTTAAGCACATTTTCCTGAAGCACACGACCTCTTTAGATTCTAAAGAGCCAAAAACACTTCAAATTGTTTTCCAATTCCAAGCTCAGGGGTGCCGGGTGAGGTACCCAAAGGGGATTTGGGAGGTTTTCAAATGGGTAGACGAAAAAGGCAGGAGGACAGGAGAATCTTGACTCGAAGGATCAAGCTATGGCCTATACAAGGAACCGAGTTTTGAACTGTTGTAAATTTTTACTATGCGCAAAATGGACGAGGTGAAACAAGAAATTGAAAATTCTGCTTCACTTCCCAGGAGTATCAACTCTTAGATGAGTGATAACATATCTACTTCTAGTAAGGGTATAAAATGAGATTATTGCAACAGTTTCAATTTTGCTCTATGATGTCATGGTTCCTCACGAATCAGTTACCATTGTTCAGCATCCCTTTAAATTAGATAAAAATCAAAGGATCGGAGCTACCTCCATCCGATGGATAGGTCACTTCATCTCGATATTTGCCAAGATTATTCCGAGTGATTTTTGAACGAGCTGGAATGCCCCATGGAAGGCAAATTTAAATGAGGGTTCAATCCATCCCCGAACAATTATAATACCCATTCATATAATAATTACATATGACTACTTTGTCTTTTCTTTCTCTCTTCCAATTATAATAGATGAGGAAAATGACCATTGATTTTGCCAGCAATTTGCCAGATATTTTGTCACTGAGGTTGAATATAAAGAACTGTAATTAATTCTATCTTAGTTCATTCCCGTTCCATTATCGTTAGTTTGGTCTCTTGTAAATTGTAGAATTCATTTCATTCTTCGTTTTACGAAACGCTCATTCACCGTATATTTTTAACATCAATAATTTTACTATTTTAAATGAAAGGAAAATAATTCAGATCACCAACAATTCAGATCACCAACATCACTATTAGATATATTTTCAGGATCATGTCTATGAATATTGTGTACGGCGTATATGGGCAAATCCACGAAAACGAGGAAAAATTTTGAAATTTGAAATCATCAGTCCAGCAAAAAGCTTTGACTTCAAATGAAAGCTAAGACTTTCCTCTAAATGATGCAAAAAACCGCATCAAAAAATATTGAAAGACCTCGACGATTTGCGCGATTGAGTAGGGCTACTTTTGGACAATGTTCAGCCCTCAATTAATGGCATTTTTGAATTATCATAAAGAATGCTTATATTTGTAATCAAGGGAATAATTTTTGCTCCATAGTGGACTTTTGATCTAGTTTGATTCATATTTTAATATGAATAATCGCTTTCTAACTATTTTGAAGTGACGTTCAAACTCTTTGGGGACAATTGATGTGTGCGTTACGTAACAAAATGATGCAAAAAGTTTTGTAAAAGCCTTAATTCATTTCCATTTATGCCGAAAACTCATTTTCAGCTGTTTTGGATACTTTTGGTCGTCATGGCACATGTGTGAAAGCTTAGACTGATCAAATTTAGACAATATGGCCTTGTGCGTTACGTAACGTTACGTAATGCACAAAACTTTTTCCAATTAATTTTCAATGAAAGAAACTGCAAGAAATATCCATTTCTAATCAGAAAATTCTGTAATAACTTACAGATAAGGAATGTAAAGTAAATTTCAACTTAGAAAAGAATTACAAAGAAAAATTTAGTATTTAGTCATTCAATCCCACATACATTAGAAAATCAAAGCATAAATCGATAAATTTTCTTTTTCTAGAACCTAAATGCTATCAAAAATGTATTCAGGGGTATAAGATATCAATGCCCTTGAGGAATTGTGCTTTAATGGCCTCAAAAAGTGATTTTTTTTTACTAGCAAATTCGAAAATCGTTGAATTTGGCCCTCTCACGATAGGAATCGGCCATTATTCATCTTATAAAGTTGCTGGGTGATACCAAGAGTGATCTTAACCCTGTCAGAAATGAAATATTCTGAGTATGACAGTAAAATCATAGAAAATTGATCCAATTTTTTGCTACACTTTTGATGGCCTAATATGGGACTGAAATTGATAGAACCACCAAGATTTTTTAGATTGAGGACCTTGATTGCTCCTGCATCTAATTGAGGCCTTACTATGTCAATAGAACAGTATAAAATAGGTCTATTCACAGTGAGGAAAATTTGTGCATTACGTAACAGGCATTTTGTGCATTACGTAACAAATTATGTGAGCCTGGTAAAAGAAAATGGGGTGCATCAACCAATAAAAGCATTGTTAAACTTAAAGTTTATATATTCTTCTATCATTAGAAACTAGTGTGAACTCCCCATTCGCTCACATGGAACTGACTTTTGTGATCAAATTCTGTCAATTGATTTTATTTGATCCAGTCCTGTGCGTTACGTAACATTTTTGATGGCTTGTGTAAAATTTTCTGTGCAACCAATTCTCATTCAAAACATCAAATAGGCTCAATGAATGTTTGAAGTTTGTCTCTAAAGCAAGGAATAGTGCTGTGATGACTTCAATTTGGCTGCCTTGACCTTTGAATCCTCAAAATTGAGTAAAAAGTGTGCGTTACGTAACGTGGATTTGGACATATCTATGCATTGTTATACTTCTAGATTTCATTGGCAATGGTTTCGTTCTCTTCGCTACCATCGTTCACAAAGCTATCAAGCTGGATAAAATGTGCATATGGATCATCCAAAACTTGGCGGTTATTGACATAGCAAATGGAATATTCATCATATTTCCCGTTGCTTCATCTTTATTAGCGGACGATGCTTGGGTTCTAGGAGATTCATTTTGTAAGTTGTTCTTTGCGTTCAAGTTCTCGTTTGTCAATGGCAACATATTCCTTATCAACGCCATGTCCATCAACAAGTTGCTGAGATGTCTATTTCCACTCAGAAACATGTCGTGTTCTTACAGGCAAAGAGTAGCTGTGAGCCTTCTAACTCTAGTTCCCATGCTCTTAGGTCCTATCAGGAAGATCTACATAATCTTCATATCCACCACTGATGTCCAGGTCAGTTACTCGCCTAGACACTCTGCTTGCATCGGCTACCTTCTCGTTGATGGTGCGAAGGAGTATCTTCACAGTGGTTTCGAGAAGGTCCTCGGTTTCTTTGTCTTGATCCTGCCAACTGCCATGATGATTGTTTCAAATATTGCCTTGATTATCATCGCCATCAGAGCATCCAAGAGGTCTGTCAATCGGAGAAATATTCTTATAGTGTTCTTGGTAACGCTCATATTCGTGGCAACATTCCTACCTTTCTTTCTTTTCTTCCAGGTTCACAACACGGACTTCCTTTCTGTCCCGAGAGGTATAACCCTTGCCTCCCTGGTTGCATTTACCTCTTCCTTCTGTAATCCTTTCATCTACTTGTCTACCAACGACGCATTCAGGGATTTCACCGGGTCGTTTTTGAGGAGTGTGTTGTGCAGACCTATTACTAGAACTTGGACTAACATTCGAAGGGGTGCGAGGAGTTTTAGTTCAAAAATGACTTCTAAACGAACTAGGAAGGCAAATGAGAATCAAAGTTCAAGAGTTACCAACTCAAAAAAACAAAACCAGTGATGCTGATGTCAATGAATGATGGTTATTTAAAACCATGATGATGAATTAAGGGTTACAAAGTGAATCGGGAATGAAACAAATTACCTTTGTAATGACCCATTATCTGTCAAGACTAAGCAGAATCTTTACGTTCAGCAGGATTGTGTGAACAGCCCTTTAAATTTTTAACTTGACTTATTACTTTATTACATATTGAATGTATAGAAGTAAGAACGGGAACGAATGAATTCAAGACAAAAAACGAAAATCGACTTTTGTGAAATTCTTGAATAATGATATCAATGTTTATATTATTGAGAAAATGGATACTGTAAGACTGTAGTATCTCTAGTCAACTTTTGATATGGAAACAACATCAGAATATGATCTTCAAAATTTGATTAATATTGAAATTCAGAAGGTAGATAATGGTATGCAGTCTCATTTTAGCTCAAAATTTCACTTCATTAAAAATACAATATCAAATCATAAAACATTAATGAAAATTAAAAATTACCATTTAAATGTTTCACCAGCAGTTCTTCAATTGCTTTGGCCACAGAAAGAACATTCGCATCACATCCAATATTCCCGTCTATGAGAAGACCCACTGGCAGCCCATCAGGATTCTCAAGAGGAATGCTTATACTCGGTGCCCCCACTATACTCGTTAAGTTGACGTTCTGTATGTAACAATCCCGGATTTTAGCTGCATTGGACCACAAAACATCCGGATTTGCCTCGACTGCAGTGATAGGTGTTGTGGGAGACAACAGAACATCAATTTCAGCGAACAGGTTCTGATATTCTGCTATTAACTTGGGTCGGGTGTGTGTTAAGGCTTCCTCGTGAGCAGGCTTATGGTCTTGTGCCATTGCTCTGCGATAGACTTCCTTGACAGACGGGGTCGTGATTCTGTCTACCAATTCTCCTACTGATAACCCTACTTGGTACTTTTTCAGGTAGATTTTAAGGTCTTCACAGCACTCGTGACGTAGTATAGAACCACAGCAAATCCCACACAACTCTTTCAATGAGCTGATGTCGACTTCTATCACAGAAAAACGAGCATCTTCATTTAGCTTCCCTAGCACCATCTCCCATGCAGCTATAACCTGTCCGGAGCAGTTTGCTAAGCAGTTTTTAGCATCATATCCCACTACAATTTTACCTGTCATATCATATTGCAAGTTCATCTCATTCCCCTCCGTTATGACTCCGTCAAGCCTCTGCACATCCGCCACGCACTTAGCCAGTATCCCTATGGTATCCCTGGTGTGTGAGATGGGTACGACCCCATCACCGGGATACCGTCCCGTGGAAGGGCGGTACCCCACCACTCCGTTCAGAGCTGCAGGGATCCTGACCGAGCCTGCCGTGTCGCTGCCTAGCGACACATCACACATCTCCATGGCAACGGACACGGCACTCCCCCCTGAACTGCCTCCCGCTATCTTGGAGTGATCCCGCGCGTTCCTGATCCCCTCCACTGATCCCTGGCAGTAGAGGGGGTTGAAGCTGGTGATGCCCCGTGCCATCTCCTCCATGTGGGCCTTGCCAATGCAGATCCCTCCTGCTGACAGCAGTGTAGCTACCAGAGGGGCGTGGTCCGGGGGGATGAAGTGTTTGAGGGCGAGTGTACCGGCTGTATTGGGCATCCCCGCCACATGGATATTGTCTTTAACTGAGATCACCATCCCGTCTATCTCGGATAGCTTGCTCTTGTTTTTCTCTCGTTCTTCTGATGCAATGCCTTCCTCAACGGCGTGCTTATTGATGTAAGTGAGCGCATTGACTTTCGGGTTTTCCTTTTCGATCGTTTTAAGAAACTCACTCACTCTTGCCATGCTTAACCTATGAAATCCAATTAAATACATCTTATAAGCAACAATTACATCTTACATCATAGTTTATTAGATTTCGTATCGTCATCATGATTTCAAGTCATGTTTACAGACTAGAAGAACTTTAGAAACACTTTTAAAGTTCAATCTTTGCGTTGAGTACATCACATCACATCACAGCAGCTTAATATCAACGGTGCAAGAACTATGAAAAACAATAAAATCGACTGCAAAGGAAATTTATTAATATCTGTTAACATTACAAAGTTAAAATGCTGGCAATCACAAACACAATATTAAAGAAAAACAAATAAACATCAGTAACCATGCTCACACATGTATTCATGAGTCAAAGGCCTTGACACAGGGAATGGTTATACATACGGATATTTTCTTAAAATAACAATTATTTCTAATAAGTTTACTTTAGTGTGACAAGTTAACTTAATTAGGAACACGTGTTGTTAACGTTACCGGACACGTTGCACGAAATATTTCTTATCAAGTTCTCACTTCTTGAGGCTAATTTTAAATTAGATGAATGATGAAATATGAATCCATTCAGTTTCACATCTCCTTCATTGGTAGGTTGGCCTAAGTATATTCCACAATTCTACTGAAAACACTTTGAGCTCGCTTTAATAAACTGAAATCTCCCAATGATCCCTGTTATTAAGGGGGCCGGGAAGGGGGGGAGGTCTGAGGTAGATTTCCGGTTTTTTGTTGTTTCTGATAGAGGAAAACGCCAGTTACCAGTAGGTTTTTACTCCATGTGAAAATATTGTTCCTTGCTGAAGTTTTGAATTTTTGAAATCGCAATTTCGCCTGTAATTACAGTGCGCGCGGAAACTTACAATGCATTTTGCCGAAAATTAACTTTAAAATCTATCTCCTCCTACAGTTTTTGAGGAAACTTGATAGTTATGTTCTATGGCATAAAAACATAAAAAACTTTTGATTGGTCAGATTTTTGATTTAGGCCTCAGAAGTTAAAATATTCAGAATTTTCAAAGTTGGCTCCTGTCCAAAAATGGTCAAAAATAACGATTTTCAAATTTCAAAAGCCCATATTTTCACTTCTGAGGCCTAAATCAAAAATCTGACCAATCAATAGTTTTGTTTCATGCCCTAAAACGTAACTACCAAGTTTCAAGGGGTTTCCTCAAAAACTGTAGATAGATTTTAAAGATGATTTTAAAGACGCAAATCGCGTCTTAAGTTTGCGCATGCACTGAAATACAGGCGAAATCGCTATTTGAAAAATTCATCATAACGTCCATGGGGTAAAAACCTTCTGGTAGCTGGCGTTTTCCTCTATCAGAAACAACAAAAAACCAACCTTGGACCCCTTTAAAGTGTAGGCACCAGGGGGTGCTGAGTTCGCTATTTTGGGAATGTAAAGAAAAATTTGACATACCTTATTACCTTAGTTCATTACCTTTGTTATATATCAAAACCAGCCCGCTTATAAACCGCAAGCCAAAACCAGCCACCTTTACATTCCCAGCCTATTTTTAAATCATTCCATTCGGAAATACTGTTTCCTCTTGATGTACTCGACTACCGTTCGGGTAAGCCCTTAGATAAGCCTATAAGTTAAAAGGGTCCCCATAGTAGGAAAAGACTGGTTAACCGAACCGAAACCGAAATACTGGATAACCGGCGTTTTCGACCAGCCGGAACCGTATCTGAATATTTTGATTCCGCAATTAACTGTTTAGGGAAACGACCGGTTTATCGAACTGAAACCAAAATATAATACCTGTTAACTGGATGTTTTCAGCCAACCGAAACCGTAACCAAATGTTTTGATTTCGCTTAACCGCTCAGGGAAACGGTCGGTTAAGCAAACCGAAAACGCTATACCGATTTATCGGGCGTTGTCAGCCAACCGAAACTGTAGTTTTGAATTCATTGAGTTATTGAGGAATGGTAACCAGTTGTTTCCTAGTAAGCTAGTAACCGGTCGTTTGCAACCACATACTCACATGGTAAATAATAGACTAAAAGAAAAACGATTGAATTTGTTTTGAAATTAAAATTGAAAGAAATTTATTCCGATTTGTAAATATTTAAAACCACAGTTGCCATCATATCTCTGCCTTCCCGGAAAACTTCCCACAATGCTCATGTTTGCATTTAATTTTTCTCACCGACCGATCTTACACAGGGTTCCGTGATTTTAATTGGTTTGACCGAAGATATCTTGTTTTTAATATCAAACCAATCGCCTTTCCAACCATCTGGCTTTTTGCCCAGGTCGGGAATCATGTCCCCTTCACACACGGTTAAATATTTCCCTTTTTCAAACTTATGCTCGTAGAGACGCCAGTTCCCTCTCACAACCTGTGGGGATGAAAATGAGCGCCGGTTTGGAAAAATTAGGGACGGATTTTGGGGATGAAAATTTGTCAAAATAGGGGCTCTCCGAACCTGAACACTCTGGGCTCTATCATTCCACTTGTGGTTTTTCCTCTTCAATTCTGCATTCCAATTAATGGTTTTTCCAGTGAGGAGCAGCTCATGATCGCCGTAGTTTTCATTGGAGAACAGTATCAATTTGTATCCGCCTGCAGGTAAGGAGTTTTATAGGAGTTTGTCCATCAGATTCAGACATCTTTTCCAGAGAAATGAAGCACTATATAATCTACAGCCAATGAGAGCGTGACTTCGCACTATCAACTCACGCTCTTATTGGTTAGTGTGCACTTATCAGCCAAAGAGAGCGTGACTTCGCACTATCAACTCACGCTCTTATTGGTTAGTGTGTACTTATCAGCCAATGAGAGCGTGACTTCGCACTATCAACTCACGCTCTTATTGGTTAGTGTGCACTAATTTACAGCCAATGAGAGCGTGACTTCGCACTATCAACTCACGCTCTTATTGGTTAGTGTGCACTAATTTACAGCCAATGAGAGCGTGATTTTGCACTACCAACTCACGCGCTTATTGGTTAGTGTGCACTGTGCACCACCTAATCAACAGCCAATATCCTCGAAAGTACCTTGCCAGGACTATATCGATGGCACAGGACGAATATATGTACTTATGTACGGTACGTATATATGGAAGTGAGATTTTTAGGGCAAAAAGGGCAACGGGGTAAACTCGAAAACCATAAAAGATACAGAAATGATCGAGGGTGGGTTTTGTTCAGCTAAGATGGGAGAATGAAATAGGGCATGTTAAGAATTTCTGAAATAATGTCTTAAAGGTATCTTAAGACGCGTCTTAAAAACGACTTAATTTTTGCAAAAAAAAGAAGAGTTGGCGGAAAACTAATAGAAAAAATACTAAATCAAATTTATTAATCATATACAATATCATAACAAAAATTTGATTTTTACGATTCCATCAATAGAATCATCTGTAATCTCAAATCTGACCCTCATTGGTCAGTGTATAAAATCAGCAGCCAATGACAGCATGACTTCGCACTGTCAACTTGCGCTCTCGGTGGTGTAAACTTCTTTGATTCATTATGGCGTAAAATGGTACAAATAATGATAATATTGCTTATCAAAATAACGTTATAATGCTTTGTTCACTCACCTGGCGCGCACCACGATGGCCCTGTTGGGCCCCTGTAATAGACTGACGTCACCTTGTCGCCGTTTTTGCCAAGGTCCCACCTCTTTTCTCCAGGACACAAGTGAGTGAGTGGCTTTTTGTAACCCTCGTCATTGTAGAGGTCCCAGGCTCCCACATGGGAGGTGGCGCTGCTGACTTCATCGTTCCATTCCTTCCCAACGTTAATGAGACTCTTGTTCACTATCAGGGGGTCACCCTCGAAATTTTTGTCCTTATATAGAACCAAACCTGAGATATTTCTATCTAAAACTCTAAAAACCAATCCCAATATAGATGCGTTATTGAGTAGTGACAGCTGTTACTGTGTATTGTGATATTGTGATATAAACGGTGTATAAACCTATACATCATGGATTCTGAGGAGGAAGCTATCAGAGATAAGTATTCAGAGGATGGGACCCTCGCAGCGTTACAGAGATACGAACAGCAGCGTTTGGACGATCTCAGTGAAGAAACAGAGGAATGACTGGAAGATTTCCGTGAAGCTACGAAAAAAGTCGAGGTTATTTCCGGGGGAGCGTTGAACAAGCCTTCACTCAAGAAAGCAACACTCGCCGAACTGCAAGCTGATGCATATACTCTACAGAGCGAAAAGATTAAGATCAGTGTTTGTTTCGCCTGACATGTCCCCTGATGAGCGTGCCTAGCACAGAAAGTGAGAAAGATCATATTCTATTGGTAACATCCACTATCCAGGCCCACCCGCTAATTTGGCAGCCCCACTGTTGTCACCCAAGTAAGCTTATTGCAACCCCTCTGGTACTCTGGTAATAATAAGGTTCGTATCTGAACAAGCTCAGAACACGATTGCATGTTAAAATGGTTAAATCAACTCACAAGGGGTTCTGTTCCCGAACGAGGCAGTCACGAGAACCAATAGGATCGCTCTAATAAACATCCTAGGATTGCGTCAATTAACTAATTAAGTATTTCAATAGTGCTGCTCTATTAATTGCACGCCGTTCTGGTCTCATGATATAGGTCAAGGTATAAGCCAAGAAATTAAAATTTAAAATGTCATTCGATTTAAATTAACCGGTCTGTTTAGCCGGCAATCTAGAAATAAATCCTTATCATTAATAAAGTAATAAGGAGTTATTAAGGGACCGATACAGTAGATAAGGTAATAAGGTATGGAAATCTTAAACTTATAATAAATCCTCATATCAATACAAAGACATGAGCCTGGCAGTTACTTATTAACTTATTAAAAGAACAATGTAACAGGTTTAAACCGCTCAATGAGAAATAAAGGAGGGGAAGGGAGAACTAAACCCGTGTCACTGACGGTTTAAAGTTACGGTTCAACATCAAGAAGCATTATTATGTAGTACGAGAAAACCCGTTGGGACGTACAATCTATTGCACGAAGTCATTGATGCAATTTTTTGTTACTGGGGGTAGGGGTGCAACATAACGAAATTGCGAAATATTTACATAGGCTTTGAATATGTTGGCTCCTGTCCCAAAAATGGTCAAAAATGACGATTTTGAAAATTCGTATTTTCACTTCTGAGGCCTAAATCAAAAATCGGCTCGCATGAAAGTTTTGTTTTATGCCCTAGAACAACTACCAAGTTTCAAGGGTTTTCCTCAAAAACTGTAGGAGGAGATAGATTTTAAAGTTAATTTTCGGCAAATCACGTCGGGAGTTCGTGCGTGCACTGTAATTACACGCGAAATCGCGATTTGAAAAATTCATAACTTCGGCTAGGAACAATATTTTTTGATGCAGTAAAACCTACTGGTAGCAGCTGGCGTTCAGTTCTATCAGAAACAAAACACCGAAAATCGACCTTAGACTCCCCGCCCCCTTAATTAGAAATTCGTGATTTTGAACATTTTGTTAAAGTGGCACGGACGGACATGTTGCCTCGTTTAGGAAACTACAATAAAACGGAATTTCTACTATATTGGGCTATGCAATTGATCGTTAGAGTAATTTCAGTCTAGGACCCTTTTAGAAGAAATTATAAAAAATCTGAAAAGGGCCCTAGAAATTGGGGCCTCAAAGAACTCCCCCCCCCTCCCCCCTAATACTGTAATACAATGTGAGGATTGAATGTTCATTTCATGGGATTGAAGGTGTATAAGCTCAGGGAAAAATGTTTTCGTGCATAGATGTGCTCATCAGTCAAAGCAACTCGACAAAAGGGTAGTAAGAATCCTAAAAAGGACCGGTAAAATCTAAATTCAACAATGTTCACCGGTTTACTGTTTAGCTAGGTATAAAGTCCGTTAGCTATATAGTCCTCCGCCCACCTGGCACTTGCTAAGTAAGCCATTGTCCGTAGTGATGAATTTAACACATGATTATTAATTCTCATTTCTATTATTACATTTTCTCTCTCCTTTTATATTATTAGAAAACGGTCACGAGTATTTTATTCAGCTAATCGCCATTCTCGAATTAAAGGAAAAGTTTTTTGCCCAATGAATCCCACAATTAATTCAGCAATCTCCAACTATGAGGAAAAAGAATACTGTATACGTGAACGTTTTCAAAGCATTCATGTTATAATGTTCAATGAGAATAATAGATAATCATCATATTGTGTGGAATTTTTATTATCATAATATTACTGTTCCACTGCCCCATAATAAATTATTATGAACTACAGTGCGTAATAAATCAGGTTTTTGACACTACAGTGCGTAATATTTTATTATGTTGAATTGCAAAAACCTACAAAAATTATGCTTGGAAAACTAAAATCTGCGGTTTCTATAGTCGGTAATAATTATGGTTTGCCGAATTTATAGTAGGAATTCGAATTTTGAATAAAAATAGGCCGACTATATTTTCGGAGGTTAAGATATGTAATTTCTGGTTATCAAATGTCAGTATATACCCCGGTTATCATAGTAAATTAAAACATTCTCAGTTTGAGAGCTGAAGGTAATTAGGTACTGATAAGCATCAATTGCTATTATTATGCTCGGCGGATTTTGGTAGTTACGTAACAGGGGGCTGAGAAATTCATCCCGGGTATAAGTCGTTGTTGAGTATTATCTGCCCTTTTCGAAACTAAGGAAATTGTTCCCTTGGGTAAGAAAACCAGATCACCAATATAGCATCCGGAGAGTATTTTATAACTTCACTCGGATTTGCCAGATGTTGATACAACACTACTTTATACAATCAAATTTGAGATGTGTGTTATGCTGCGGGGACACACATTGATTAGCTAACCCTGCGTTGTTCGTGCTATAATTGTACGTACGGCGTGACTGATTGTGCATGATACACCTTGTTACACAATCACTCAACCAATCCCCAATCAGTGTTGATTTTCAGTGTTGATTGTCAGTGTCTAAGTATATTACTGATTGTCAATTACATTACTAACGGTCTCAGAGACAGCTACGAAGACAACATTATAGCTGCTTTTCCTGAATTTGAACTAACCGTTATCCCAGAGAATTGGAGAACTATTATCAGTTTTGTTTGCGTGTTATTGTCGCAAACCAGGGGATTGTCCTTGTTGAGTGTCTGTCCGTTTACCCCTGGGACACTCACACCAATCCTCTTTCGCTGCTGCTGTCGTTTTTCAGATCGTTGACGACAGTCCTATCATCTGTCTGGGTTCTGCTCTGGGAACATGTCTGAAGCGCATCAGAAGCAAATCGCTGTGATAGGTGGCCTGCTCAATCAAGCAGACGTCAATGCTAAGCGGGTTCTGTCAAGCTATGACCCCACTGTGAAGTATGAAGTCAATAAGGCATCATTGAAGAAGTGCAATGCTGCTCAGCTCGAAGCATGTGCTACCTTCCTTGGCTTCACTGTCCGCAGTCAGGAGAATGAGAAGCTCTACAGAAACCAGGACATTTTAGCCGATAGACTCATCCTCAAGATCGAATCCCTGTTCGAGACTCAGTGTAGTGATTGCAGCCTGAAATACCAGAACAAGTTAGATGACACGCCCCTACTTACATGTGTTCTGTGTATGCAAGGCAGTCATGATTGCGAACAGATTCGTGCCAAGTCTGAAGCGATGGGTGACACCAAACCTGTTGGGACATCATGGTTGTGTTTTGGGTGTCTCTCCAAGAACAACCTGGCTCTCAATCCCCCTCCAAAACAGCAGTCCAAGAGAACTCGGACCTACTCTGCTGTGTCAGAAGCAGCTTCTGATAACCTCCAAACCATCCCAGAGGATGAAGCCCTTGGAGAAGAAGAGGAGGAAGATGATGAAAATGGGGAACGAGAGAGTCCCAGAAGAGGGCGTGAATCAGAACAGTCCGGGGGTCAACCTGGCCCCTCAAATAGAGTTGCAGCATCAGAAATATGTGAGCTCTACAAACGGAGAAACTGTCCACACGGGAGACTGGGCAAGACACTCGTGAACGGCAGACAGTGCGACAAAACCCACCCTCCACGATGCTTCAAGTTCACCCGTTTTGGATCACGCAACCCCAAGGGGTGCAACAAGGGCGCCAATTGCCAATACTGGCACCCAAGGCTTTGCAATGAGTCGGTGCGAAGTCAAACGTGCTCAAGAGAAGAATGCACATTCTTCCACCTCAAAGGCACAGTAAGATCCAGGCCTTCCCTGGACCACGAAAACCAAAACCAGGGTCAAGGGACAGCAAGAAGGGAAATTACTAGACCTCTCCCTGCTTCAAGAAATGATAGTATCAGACCTCCCCATACTACCATCACCCGAACCATCCCTAGGTTCAGCATTTCAGACACCCCCTACCCTCCTACTGTGCAGCAGCGGAGCAAGCCAGAATCTCTGATCAGGAACGACGATTCTGCTTTTTTATTGCACAAGATAGAGAACATGAAGCAGGGATTCAACGAGCAGATCACAGACCTGGTTCAGAACGAGATCCCGCGACTCCTGAAAGACCTAATCAAAGAGGCTCTACAGACCAAGCCCTCCGCTCCTCCCCAGCAAGCCTTCAATCCTGCCCCAATGTCCCAGCAAGGACCAGCGCCCCCAATGATGTACCAGACACAGATCCCACAGTGGTACAACCAACAGTTTCCTCCATTGTGTTAATCAATGGGCAGAGCGTGTCACCTGCTGCCAACAGCAACTGCAGATGGAAGATCCCCTTCATCCAGGAAACCATTGTTAACGGCAGCAGTCCCCCTCCTGCTGTAATTGCTGTTACTGAAACTTGGCTCAAGGACTACATAACAGACGCACAAGTTTCGATCAAGGGATATAGAGTTTATCGTTCAGACAGAGATAAACGAGTCGGTGGAGGCTGTCTTCTCTATCTCCACGACCAGTTACTTGTCAAAGAAGTCACCCGGTTCAAAGACCAAGAGAACAATATGGTTGGTTGTTACATTGAGTCTAGCCACACTCTCATCGCTGCAATCTACAGACCTCCAGACTCCAACCCCTCAGGATTTTCCTCCCTGCTATCCAACCTCAAGACACAATCGACCGCATCTCAGACAACCACAGGATGCCTGACCTGTATATTCTTGGGACTTTAATTTCCCTGAGATAGATTGGAAGATGCCCATATCCTCTCTCTCAACCTCTGCCGCAGACCCTCATTGACTTCATGGACCAAAACCATCTGTCACAAGTTGTCACCAAACCGACTAGGGTGAAAACACCCTAGACCTTGTCCTCACTAACGTGCCACGCTATGTTGCAGAAGTTAGCGTCAGACCAACCACCCTCTCTGACCATTGTCTAGTAAAAGCACTTCTTGGCTTCGACATGCTTGGTATTATCTCGGCTCCTCAATCAGAGAATCGCAGTCCTCACTCCTTCCGAGCTGCAGACTACCACAATGCTGACTTTGGTGCCATGAACGAAGGCATTCAGAAGCATCAATTGGGAAGATCTGTGGGCCCTCTGCAACAAAAGATTCTGAGCAGTTCCTCAGTTACTAAAGCTCACTGTCCTGCAGATCACGCTCCTCCACTCCTAGCTGCAAGACACCATCCGACCATTTGCAGCCCAGACAAAACAACGTTGTTACAGCCATGAAAGAAAAGGAGAAAACTCAATGCTCGGATACGTGCTTTGAAAGAAAAAAGAACCCCATGTCACGCAATCCCAAATCTAACTGAAGAATTAAAATCTCCTTGTGTACAACATCCCAGGCAGAAATAATGAATACTCTGAGTCGTAGGGAAGAAAAAGGCAGTTGAAACCATCAGAAGTAATCCCTAAATACTTCTTTTCGTACGCAAAACGGTTTCAAAAGACGAAATCTACGATTCCTGTTCTTCGTAATGCATGCAATGAATTGACCAGTGACCCCAAAAGCAAGGCAGAAATTCTCCAAACACAATACCAAAAAGTTTTCAGTGACCCTGCTAAGGCTGACATCAGTGCATGCCTCCAGTCGGATGGTCTTCCTCAAGGAATGAGCACCTCCTTCTTAGACTTTAGCTTTTCAAAAGAAGACATCATATCAGCCCTAAATGAACTTGACCCTTATTCAGCTTGTCCTGATGACGATGTCCCAGCCAGAATTCTCACATCATGCAAAGACGAATTAGCAGTCCCTCTACATATTATTTGGTCGGATTCCCTCGCCAATGGATTCATTCCTCCTGTTCTTAAGGCTCAGTTCATAACACCTGTCTACAAAAAAGATGACCGTACTGATCCAGCCAATTATAGGCCAGTATCCCTGACTTCTCACATCATCAAGACCTTTGAGAGAGTTATGAGAGACAGGCTTGTGGAATATCTCGAGGAATCAAACTTCATCAGCAACAACCAACATGGGTTCAGGAAAAAACGCAGTTGCTTGACCCAGCTGCTTAGCCACATCGAGTTCATATACAGCTGCCTAAATAGCAATGATGAAGTAGATGTGATTTACCTCGATTATTCGAAGGCTTTCGACAAAGTGGACCATCAAGTACTGTTGGAAAAGCTCAAGCGGTATGGCATCGGTGGAAAAATCTTGTCCTGGATTAAAGAGTTCCTCACAAACCGAACCCAAACTGTTCAGGTGGAAGGGGTTTTGTCATCAGCCCAACCTGTGGTAAGTGGAGTCCCACAAGGTACAGTGCTAGGACCCATACTGTTCCTTTTATACATAAACGACCTACTTCCGACACTCAAAAATTGCAAGGGACTATGTTTTGCAGACGACACCAAATTGATATCAAGGGTGCTTGGTCTGGAATGTACTGCAAAAATACAGGAAGATCTGTGTAGGGTAATACAATGGTCAACCATGAATAACATGGAGCTACATGAAGACAAATTCCAACTGCTGAGCTATCCTCTTAACAGTTCCTACCTTCTAAGGCAACTACCTTTCTATCCGGAGAATGTAGAATACAAAACTCCCAAAGGACACGTTATCGAAGTTATGGACACTGCTAAAGATTTGGGGGTCCTCGTTTCAAGTGATAGATCATGGTCGCCTCATATTGAACAAACTGTTCAAGGAGCTAGGAAAATGTCCTCTTGGGTTCTCAGCGCCTTCTGTGATCGTTCTCCCCTCGTGATGCTCACTCTCTACAAGTCAATGGTCCGCTCCAGGCTTGAATACTGCTGTCCGGTTTGGAACCCTACCAAGATAACTGACATAAAGAAATTAGAGAACGTCCAACGCTGCTTCGTCCGAAAGGTAACTGGACTCAAAGATTTGAGTTATTGGGACCGCCTCAAGAAGCTGAAACTTATGTCACTTCAACGCCGGAGAGAAAGATACTGCATCATTCAAGTTTGGAAGATAATCCACAGCCACGCTCCAAACGATGTCGAAATGCAGTTTAAGCACCATCCTCGGCTTGGGATCAAGGCACTCATCCCTCAGATAAACACCAAAGCCCAACTATCTGTGCGTAGTGACTACGACAGTTCATTTGGTGTTAGAGCAGCTCAGCTTTGGAATATCTTGCCATCTGATGTCTCTCAACTGATCTCACTAGAAAGCTTCAAGATCGGTTTGGGCAAGTTCCTTGAGCAGTTCCCGGATACACCTCCTGTTCCGGGGTACACAGCTGTGAACAACAACTCATTGCTGAGCTGGAAGGAGACGCGCACGACGCAGATGTCCTGAGCACGCCCAGTCAAACTAACCAAAACGTACCAAAACGTACGTACGTATGTTGTATGACTCTGTGTAACATTATCCCCCATTATAATACCTGTCACCACCCATTAATGAACTGTTATCAAAGGGGACAGCTGATGTGAGCCCATCACTCTTACCATAATATCATGATTTCTTTACTGATTTCAGTAAAACAACGATACACCTAATGATCCGCTGACTGATTTGGAACCCATTTGACCACATTAGTACACAAATAAAACTAAATGATTTGGCAATATATGGCGTCAGCAGGGCTGTTTTCTTAAAACAAAGTACACCCGCCTCACTGGGAACCTGGAGCTTGATTGGTTACTTATGACACACTTCGTGGTACCTGATGATATCTCAACACTGTTAGAAGCCTTTAATGGTGCCTCTTTGGGGTTTTAAAACTCAACAGAAAATAACATAAACCTATTCTCCTATTGATGGCTCAAATTTCCGCTGATACTAACACTGTTCATTAATCATGAAGTGCAGTAAAGAAATTCCATGCCATTGTTAACTCTGAAAATGCATCCCATGTTTGAATAAAGTATCCAAAACGTGTATTTCAGTTCGAAGATGGCTTTGACCCAAAGCGTTGAGTCTTTCTCCAAAGAGAATGCTACGTTGAAGAAGAAGCTTGAGGACTACAAGAGACAACGAACTGAAGCTATGGAAGAGGTTTTTATGTTCATTTAATAAGTTGATACTTTCTGCTAATACAGTATTATTTGAAAGCTCTTTGAAACACTCTTAAAAGCTTTAACTACTTTTTGCTGAGTGTTTTGAGATGATTGAACACCATGGTAGTGTCCCATTACCCCAGGATTCAGGATTTGTGTCTCCTGCATCCCTAAAAATGTACCAAATGTAAGTATGTTACTTCAGGTGTCTCGGATACAACTTGAGTCAGGTGATAAGCTAGCCAGACTCAGCCTTGAGATTGAAGGAGAATCCGAGACTAGAAGTGATTTGGATCGCAAAATCAAGGATATGCGAGCTGACGTGAGTTGCCCTTCCTTTGCATGGCTGTAGCTTGAATGGTGTGCTGGAATAGGTCCTTTAATTGAGATAGTTCCCATCAGGTGTTCCTTCGCACCCGTGTCTATACCACCCTCAAAGTCGGATTGCTATATCATCTTCATATCTCCCCAAAGATCCAAAGGCTGCAAGCGGAAAACGCCGCGGAATGGGCCAAGCGAGAGCGTCTTGAAACTGATAAGCTCTCGTTGGAACGGGAGAATAAGAACCTCAAACTGCAGCTGCAGGTATAATGAGTGTTTACATCGGATAATTTGTCATACGTTTACTATGCTGGATAAGCTTTTTGATCGCTGCTGTAATTAGTTGATTAAAATAATTAGTGTGCTTGATCTCGTTTCTATCTCTTCTCAGGAAATTGCCACTTTGGCTCGCCGCGCCGCATGACATTTTTAGTGTGCTGGTAGCGCGCACGACACGCCATGTTGGAGTTTTTCAGATCATTGTTTGTCATGTGTACAGTGTGTTGCTCATTTCAATAGTGCTGAGCTCTTAATTTAACAGCTTTCAGCTCCTTCATCAACTCATTACTCCTTCATTAACATCCCCCAATAATAATTTACCTGCAATTAACTTAAGCTGGTGATATGAATGTGTGCACAATGTCCACATGAAATGTAATGCCTCTCTCATCAGGACGCAGAAGACACCATTAGTCGCAGGAACACGAACCCACTGTCGTCTACCGAGTACAAGACCCTTCAAACAGATCTATATGAGAAAAACAAGGTGTGTTGTCAGCTGTTGTCAAGACTTGTTGTCAAGACTTGTTGTCAGTTGTTGTCATGCCATCAATTCATTTCAATTTACTGATAAATTATATACAGCATTGAAATGACAGCTGTCATGGGAGATACAGCTTGTTGTATACAAAGGAATCTAGTTATTAGCAAATCATTAATGTCTTCATTAGTCACATTAGTCACACATCTCTGCCTTCAGAGCTTTATCACACGTGTTTTCAGGAGATGGAAATGCTGAAAGCCTCACAACAACGGGCAAAGAAGCTGCTCGGTGAAAAGGTACAGGGGCTATGTTATTCAAAACTGCTGCTCTCAAACTATTTCTCCTCATTATATGCGTTTAACCAGCAAATTAAAGGTATGTAATTACTCCACATTCCGCACAGACAGAAGAGTTGGATCACAGCCAAAAGAGGCTGGATGTGGTGGAAGAGGAAGTGTATAGTTTGAGGAAGAGAGTCGAGGATCTCAAGAAGGAACTCATCCAACGAGAAGACGAGGTAATTCTGTGAAACTTCTGTTAAAGAAAACAATCTAGCACCTGCTTATTGGAGGAAAGTCCTGATCTAATTTCTGAACTTACCATTTCTCCTTTCTGATTGATTGATTGATTGAAAGCCCCCGTGGGGGATTGCCGCTTTTACGGGCGAAAAAACAAATAATATAATTAAACTATATTAGATTTAAAATTCTAATTCAGGTTGATATGAAAGATAACCAGATAAGAAAGCTACAACGCAATGCTGACGAAGTGACGGATCACAATGATACTCTACAGAACCAGATCACCAACCTGGAAACCAGACTCCGCCAACGAACTGACGCTATGTAAGCCATTCACATTCACATTCACCCCCGAATCGAGAGATTTCTTGGAGATTTGCATAGTTTTGTCGTGTCAGGTTTTACCACGAGGTGAATACCTATAAAGACCTGCATCCTCAAAAACTGCGATATTTTCAGAGAAATATTGATCGGTGATAAGAAATATTTGCGATTGAAATTATTTTAAATCTTTACAGGTTCAAACCATCACAAAGACGCCAAGTTGTCGGAGATACATCAGATTGTGAAGATTCTGGAGATGAGTGAGCTGAGGGAGTGAATCAATGAATTGACCTGAAACCCCTCATTTATTGAGTAGAATGAGTGCAGCAAGAGAACAAAATGTATATCCCCCATGTGCCTCTCTACCTGGCTGAGATCCAAATCCACCTTCAAATGTCTGACATGTCGCAATCCATTCTCCTGTTTTGTTGAAGAGTTCTTCTGAATAAATGCCACACAAATTGGCCACAACTGCAGCACAGTAAGCACCCCTCACATCTAATTCTCCATCTTTGTGCATTGAGAATGAACCATCTTCATTATGCATATCCTGAATAAAGCCCCTTAAGCTTTCTATGTCCACAATATCATAGCATTCTTCAAAATCAAGAGAAGCAATTGCAGATATAGCAGCATAAGTTGTTGCTAAGTGTGGTAGATGGCCAACATTTCCACAAAATCCACCAGTTTCAGCTTGCACAGATAACAGGAATTGAGATAGAGCTGTTGCCCCTTGGGAATCTTATCACCTAGATTCAGTGCATGTATCATCCAATAGCATAACCATGGTCTGCTAGCATCTAGGCACTCAAAATTTGCTGAAAGTTGTTTCAAACTTTTCTGTACATAGTTGAGATGTCTGACTCTATGGAGAGGAAAGGTTTCTTTGAGATTATTCCGAGCCAAACAGGCTGAATATATTTGGCCAATAGATTCTTCTACTTTTCTCTGTTCTTGTGATGTGGTGGTTTCAATGCCATCATTCTTTATTTTCAAACATTCAATATCAGAATCAAATGAGAGGGCCATAACTCAAAATAACACACCTTACAACTTTGAACACACTGAAACTTTTGAATGTATCAGAGCATTAATTAATCATCAATAAAGTAGATGAGACAAAACTGTGGCAAAGTCTGAGAATACAATTGAAATTACAGACTCTTTGATAAAATAAAATCAAAAAAGGATTCTGATGAGCACATAAACAATGTTTTTTAAAATCCCTTCAAATTTCCACTATTAACTGGATCTTATTGTCTCTATTATAGCCTATTTGCAGTATTTTTCGTACTTTGAACTCACAAATATGACCTATTTGATCAATCAATTAAGCAATCTTATAACCAAACCCTTTAAAGAAACCCTCCAGTCACAAATTATCAGATTCAATCTAATTCAAAGTTTAAATGCAAGTGGCTTTTCAGCTATAAATCCCAAATATCCATTTCAATAGACAATGGGGCCAGCTGTTAAGTGCAATCATATAATAATGATAAGAGGGTAATGGTATTTAACCATCACAATTTACATAAACACTGAACAATCTTACCTACCATTTAACTCAGGTGCCTATTGAACATCATTGAAAAATCATTCATAAACAGCTTGAAGACATTTTTTAAAAACTGCAAATGCACCATAACTGTTTGAAATAATATAGTATGCTACACGTCATATATTTTGCATCTCTTCCAATTTCTCTTATTCTTTAAATTTGAATATCATTTTTGCTTTTGTGCGCGCGGCACTTAAGCCATTTTCTGGGAATTTATTTGTTGTAAACGTATTGCTGAACACGTACATCCCTGTTTGCATTGAGCGGCGCGCTTCCCCAGGGCCGCGCAGCGCACTCCGTGCCATGCGCGCGCGTAACCAGCCTCCTGGTTAGGGCAACGCTCAAATGAAATCTTTGCCCTAACCAGCGCCCTAATTTCGCGCACCGGCGCACGGAGTGCGCGGCGCGACACCCCTGGTTAGGGGAAAGCAAATCTTTGCAGGTTTAGAAAGAAGTTTGACGCCCATGTGCCCATGGCTAAATTGGCTAAAGCTAAGAAAATCAGCGTCATGAGCGGAGCGCGCGGCGCAGTTGCAGTTTTGAATTCTCACAAGGTTCATCTAACCAGGTGCCTACGCGCGTGGCCTACGTTCTGTTTTCCCCTAACCAGGGGGTGTCGATACGCTTGCCGCGCCGCGCACTCCGTGCGCGTAACCAGGGCCGTGGTTAGGGCAACGTTCTGTTCTGAAGAGGAACGACGACGCGCGCCGCGCACGCAGAACTGGGCGCTGGTTAGGGCAAATGTTTAGCCATTAGCAAGTTACGTTCGCATGTTGCATAACATAACGCGCCGCGCACACATGTACAGAAACATTTGCAGTATAAACATTTGTCTATCATCGATAGACAAATGTTTTGATGTCTAGGTCTCATGCATGTCTCATGACGGCCATAATATTGTAAAGTTTTGCCTTTCCATTCCATTCCCTTCCATTCCAATAATCCATTTCTTATGAAGCCTAGTGCAAGAAACAGTGTTAATCCAAAGTCTCATCTATAAAAGTTTATGAGTATACTAGAAAGGCCCGTTGGGCCTGCTAGATAATACAGGACCAAATAATAAGCTCTCAAAAAGTTTATGAAGGAGCAGAATTTACCATTATTCGTTGGTTACTTTTAGTTATGCTGGACCGTGCAAGTTTTGATCATTATAATTTGCTTGTATGATGAATTTAAATCTGAAAATTAAAACCGATGATCGTACTCATACTGAACGTTGAATCAAAGCATTGATTTACGCCAAGAGCAGTATTCCAATATCGCAATGTGCTATGCCCAAATTCGATTCAGTTTGATTTTGATTTTGTTCAATCTTAAACTGCTGTAAATTCACATTTTCCATTACCATCAACTCAGCATTGATTTAAATCGACCGACGTCTGTTACAGATTTATGAAGAGATGCTAACGGAAATAGCCTCCACGATGCCAGCCATACCCGTTCTCTATTTCCAGATCTTGAATTTCAAATGAAAAACAGTAAACACGTCTTTCTTTCAAACGCTAAAACGCAGCAATCAACAACGTATCAGAAAGCACTCGCATAGAACTGATCATAATCTGCACGTGCAGAATATCTGTATCCATAGCAACGGCGCGACTTAGCCCAGCTTAGCCTTCGTTTCTCTTGATATCTTCTTGGCAAGCTCAAATTTAATTGTATACGGAATTACAGACAAACATTATTCACGTGTGACTTTACTTTATATATAAGATGACAAACATATAATAAATTCTGAATATCAATTTTCTAATCCAAAGATTGGAGTGAGAAGGAAGGGACTAAACTGTTAATCATCAGCGGTGGAGTGTCTTCTGTTGAGAAACTTGACCATAAAAGCACATACATCCTTATATACACATCATGATGCAATGAAATAAACTCAGCATATCCGAGATGCAAAAGTTCTGTTGCTATAGCTCTATTATGAGAACATGATCAGACTTATATGTTCAGTTCTAGTACCCTTTACTAATAATCTTATTGCTTAATCTGTGATGCTCACAACTCCAAAGACCAAATTGGTATAAAAGGTGAACCCTACAAATTTAATTCCATGAGAGGTAGAGGGGGCTGAAGCTCCATTTTTCCTTGCCAGCAATCGCTGTCCTACTCGTGATTATATTATTTAGCATTATTCATGTTTTAAACAACACTACTATATACAATCAAATTTGAGGATGAGGTGTTACACTATGTGGAGATCCTGAAGAAGAAATATTTAATTTCGAAACTGTCAGTCGATTAGTGGTATACATAGTGATTAGTGTGTGGGTTTGATATTATTTTTGAGATTTGTGTTTCACTGCATCAATGATCAATCACTTCAAACATACCATTATTCATTCTTTGATGTTCCTGAGGTAGATGAGCATTGCACTTCTGAAGATGAAATCTTATATTCCGAAACTGTCAATAAGATAACTGTCAATAAGATAATTTAGTTAAGTGAAAGGGTTATAACTTCTATGGATCATTCATTTTACATCACTGATTTTCAAATTAATATTTGCTAGGATGAGAGTGCTGAATGTCCTTTTTCTCCTACTTTCATCCTGCTGCTTGCACTCGAGAATTAGAGCCCAGGAATCTGCAGATGGTGTTTGCTATAATGCTGCCAAAGAAGCTGTCAGGTGCATGCCTGACTTCGTAAACATTGCTTTTGAAGCTCAGGTATTTGCTTCAAACACCTGTGGTGATCCCCCATCAGAATTTTGTGTTCAGCAAGAAATTGGTCTGCCACATCTTGATGATCAGAACTGCTACATCTGTGATAAGAGTAAGTCAGTTAAATTAATTGATACCCCTTCAGGTTTTTCCATATGATTGTGTCCATTCATATAGTGGGAAACCCAAATAAAATCAGTGAATAACAGTGAAATCATTGTATAAACTATCATTGTAAAAAGTCTATTTCAGATTCTAAAGAGAATAAGCACCCAGCTTCATATCTGACAGACAGGAATGAGGTTGATAACCAAACCTGGTGGCAGTCTAATACATTATATGACCAGAATATTGAAAATATGACTCTTCATCTTCCATTCAACAAAAGTTTTGATATTGAATACATCAAGTAAGTCTGCCACTTTCTGTTATAGCTTAGATTTTTGGCTTATGAAAAGTACTGTTGAAGCAAAAGTATTCCAGTTCAAAGATTTCTTCAAGTGGTTTCATTCTGGTTATAAATGTACTAATAATCTCATAACCCTCACAGGATTGAGTTCCAGAGTCCCAGGCCAGAGAGCATGGTGATTGAGAAGAGTTCTGACTATGGGAGAAGTTGGGAGGTTTACCAGTACTTCTCCTCGTCATGCTACAAAACTTTCAACAAGAGGTAGGTGGAAAGTCTACTGAAACAAGATGGTTTTCCTCAGCATTAATTCACCTTATTTGTGTGACATGATTTATCTTAATTTAACATCCCTGAGTTCATTATCCCTTACTATTGAACTTATGCTCTGTTCATTCCAGGACAGATGAGGAGATCTATCCTTGGGATGAGACAAAGGCTATCTGTACAGGGAAGTACAGTGAGATATCTCCTCTGCAGGGTGGAGTTGTGGCTTTCAGTCCTCTCAAAGGTGATAAGAGTGAACTTATTATACAAGTACTGAAAGTATGATCATCATATTTAAAAGATAATCAAGCAACCAATAGAAAAAAAAGTTATGTCCTTCTATTTTGAATATTCAAGGTACCTTATTATTAACTAGCAGGCCCGTTGAGCCTGCATATACGTATATACACAGATCACACAGCTACGCAGCAACTCGTTCGCAAATTTTAAAAACTACCATTAAAATTGATTGGATAGTTGTTGCCGCATCAAAAATTCCAATTGGATCGAATGTTAGTCGCAACGAAATCAATTAAATCATTATTAAATTTTATGAAGGAGCAGAGTGGAAAATAGAACGGCGTCGGTTAGTGTTAGTTATGCTTAACCATGTGAGTTTTGTTCCAGCGTTCCGTTTTGATTGCAAGAAGTCTATGTTAATTCTCATACTAATACTGACATTGGACCATTTTGTTTTGTTTTATTAATCCAGGCAAGGAACTGTCTTCGTAATCTGCTACTGCACCTATATTCGACTCGATTGAATTGTACACTTTTGTAAACTAAACGGCTAATTTCGAAACTATAGTTACTATTGTTATCACCGACTCAGCATTGATTATCTGCCAAACTCTGCCGCAGAAAACAATTCATCTGAAATATCCTCCGTTGTTCAAGTTATGTCCATTCTCCATCTTGAGATCTTGAATTTGATGTAAAACAACGTCAAATGTCAGCACAGCATTTAACAGTAGTAGCGTAATAGGAAGCACTCGCATTGAACTGATTATCATCTGCACGTGCACAGAATTGGTTTCCATAGCAACGGCGCTTCATTTCTCCCTTTTGCATTCGTTTCTCTTGATATTTTCTTGGCAAGCTCAAATTTAATTGTGGACGGCGGCACATACAAACATTATTCACGTGTGACTTTACTTTATTATAATACTAGCAGGCCCGGTGGGCCTGCAATTACATTGCTCACTCGGCTCAGACTAAGCGCAAAATCAAATTCATAATTTTACGCCGCGCATTTTGTTTTGTAAGTTCGTAAATATTCGATTTAACTTTTTGACGCGGGGATTTTGGGTTTCGCCAAAATTAAA